>MQTX01000064.1:354801-444650 GCA_009735665.1 Angiostrongylus cantonensis | reverse complement strand
TCCGGGGTTTTGCAAATGTCTCACCACCATTGTAGGTGATTTAGCATGATAGCCTGCCGTGAAAATTGTAGTAGGCAGTAGATAAAAAAGTGCGAATATGTGTATATACATGTATACATATTATATATATATATATATATATATATTACCTGCACCGCCATCACACCTAGTGCAGGGAACCCAGCACCTGCACTCGATTCGTTTCCTCGCATTCACCGTCCATAGTGGTCTTCGAAAATCTCACGTATTGTTTTAGCTGCCCCTTGAAGATTTCCTCTCCTCCATGAATGTCGTGGAATGGTGGTCAAGTCGATCCTTATCGCAATCTTGGAGACAGGCGGGCACAGGCGTGCCCGTGTGGATTGGAGGACAGCGTTGGCGCGGGAATCGAACTAGGGCCTTTGGTTCCTGATGGACGGCATCGCTAACTACTGCGTTATCCCTGCCCCCAAATTGTATATAACACGGTATGGTATGGGATATCACTCCGCTAAGTATTCAGAATTTATTCTTAAAGTGCGACCACATATTAAATTTCCAAGAAATGTAGCCCAACAAACGTCTTGGTTCTCTTAAAAAATTTACAATACAGCAGCGTCTACCGTTTACAGTAGTAATTGTTGGGATTTTCGTCGCAGGAAATGGGCGAGTCATCCACGAGCAGTTGATCCCCAGCCAACCAGTGGCCATCAACAACTAATCGCCAGCCCTTCGACCGGTCTACAGGTACCCCCTTGGACCAGCGAACCATGATTAGCCAACTAGACCTGACCCGTTCAGTATTGGCGAGTTCGCCATCTATTGAAAGTGAATTTATAGGCCGCACTAGAGGAGTAAATGGGGTTACGTTTTTTCCAAGCTCTAGCTTTTTCTTTTCTTTTTGTTTCATTTAATTTCACTACCACCCTAGTTAATTCACTACTAGTGAGAGTACTTAAAAGTGGTTTAATTCCCTACCACCACATAGCAAGCATGCACTCGCCTTTGAAATTACAAAAAAGACGATTCTTTGCATGAACCAATGTGCTGGATATTATAACCCTAACTAAAAGGCATCAAATATTCCATCGCTAACCCACAAGCCGTAGGTTTTTTCTTAGGAACTCAACAATGGCTAACGGAGATGGCGCGTGTTCTTGTGATATACGACTAGAAGCAACAACAAAACATCTATCACATTGAAATGATGTAATGATTTTGATGATTTCAACAAAGTAAAGAAAACGTTATTGGAAAAGAGGAAGCTGAACCCGAAAACGAAACAACACAGTCTGGATTTGAGATGAGGCTCTCCTGGTTTCTGGAAAAGTTTCGCAGAAAAAGGAACGCGTGAAAATACAAGAAAACGCTTGCCTTAAATAAACTCGGTAGGTGGGCTCCTTCACATGCAACAGAGATTCTGCCATTGCTTTCCTTGTTACAAACACAAGTTGACGGTAGACTTGGACAGTCAGCAGCCGTCGATACGTAGAAGAGGGAGGTTAGTAGGATAGGAATACACAAGGACCTGGACATGTCCCTGAGGGTGAACGAGGCCTTCGTGAATGACTCGGGATACCGAAATGAATGGCATCGGATTGAGAAACCCGATCGATAGCCGCCTGCCAGATCTGAAAACAACCGCGCTCCGCGCGGGAAGAGATCAGAATCGATTTCGGTCGGAGGTGAAACGAACGACGGAACTGGGTCAGAACGGCGACGGGAAAGGCCCAAATGGAATTTCTCCAGAACAAACTGCACTGGGTGGGAGGGAGAGCAGAGGCAACTCAAAGTGGGGGATTCGTGGAGTTAGATGAGCAGAGAGAAAGAAGCCTCTAAGGAATGCACGAGCCGAACCAGTAAGACACCGAATACAATGGAATCGTTCGTTCGCAGAAACAACTGATCTGAGGGCACGAAATAGGCGAAACGAGGCGACAGTCAGAAACCAACTTCAAGCTCATTAACAGATGTTTTTTAAAAATCAGAGAATAAATATGTCTTTAAAGAAAACCGTTCCACATTGCCCTATCCCCAGTGGTTTCTTTTATGACCTGTATTATTTCCCTGGAATTTTCCGTTCTTTGGAAAGGGCGAGTTGCGAACGTGGATGCTGTGTCTCCTGGAGGACATTCAGCTAGACCTGGATGATGAATTCATCCAACCTTATGACTGCCACACCTCAGCAGATCATCGCCACCACGTGGTGAAATTTTTTAAGAGGAAGAAGTGGACGTTCTTGGCAGGGTCAAAAGAAGACAAACTATCCATGATTACGACTGACAAAAAGGAAGGTATTCAGACTTCATGAGAAGAAATATGGTGGAAAATCAAGAAACTCTTGTTAACAACCAGTTGTGCACAGCAGCTGAACTTTAAAACTGTAGCCTTCATTCAGAACCACCTAGAAAACCCCGAAAAAACCGTACAGAGCAATAAATCCTATTCAATTGGTCAATTTACGCCACCTTCACATTTTACCTCTAACCTCTAAAAATTTGTGAAAAAAATTCTACATTTCTAAAGAGGAAGAGTCGGTGAGCTTGTCGGCAGCACGGTCCCTCAAGATTCGGAATGAGCGGAAGAGGAGCTGGAACAGCTTCATGCGGACGGACAGGTGTATGTCGTTGCGCAAGAACTGGGCCGAGGTCACTCCACTGTGCTACGAGACCCATTAGGCTGACGAAAAAATTATCACGGATTTCCCCATCATAAAATTCGTAGTTGAATCCGATAATAGTCGCTCGTTGCTCAAAGCGTTACTGTGCATCGTTTTGAAGCTGTTCTAACCCTTGTCCGACAATTTTCCGTACAAAACTTTTTCTGAAACATAGTACACAACGATTCTAAGCTTGTTCAAATGATGCTCTCAAGGTATGAAATCGCTTCACTTTGTTTAGTAAGGTCAAAAATGGAGGCGCCAGTGGCGAAATCTCAACAGAGCAAGAGTACGGTTTTCGTACACACAATGAAGCAGTCGTTCTTAAGATTTCATATCGAGTTAGGAGTCTACACAGCGGAGAAGGTGGTAGGTGTCTAACATCGGTGGACATCAACCATCTGAAGGCGACATTAGAGACGCCGTTCCGAAAAGTACTTGAGGGATTCTAGGTGGCCTCGGCACCCACAACTCAGCGGTCGTTACTCATTTGGAAGACATCGCAGAGGTGAACAGACCCGGTGTAGGTGTGCCGTAGGAATTGAATGATGAATAGTCAGACGGCCGTTACGAAGTCTTTTCTTAGTTTCTTGTACGCAACAAAATCGACCTATTTCCTGACGAGACTGCGACAAACGATGGGAATTGGGTGGTACACGATAATCGACGACATTCAGTTCAGCGATGAAGGATTCCACTGAGGTGAAATTTCTTAGCACTCTCTGAGGTACCTCGTTTGGAAGGTCAGGATGACAAAAATTGAAGCTATTTTATCCAGAAAATGTCAATAGAGAAGGTTCATACCTCTTGCATGACGACAGTCGGTCACACATTGCGCAACCAAGGTGCAGAAGTTGGACGAGTTGTAGTAGGAAATCGCTCCTCATCCATCACACTTATCAGACCAAGATCTTGCTAGGTAGTACTTTTCAAGCATCTCAACAGCTACCATCTGAGGAAATCATCAATAGCAAACCCGCTGCTGGCAATATCATCAAAGATTTCGTCACTTCCAGAACTGTACTACTGGAATAAATAGACCTGTACCTCGTTGAAAAAATCACGAAAACTTTTGTAGCTCTTACTTGATTAATGAAGTTGTATTCATATGTATTAGTGATAATGAATTCAAATAGACGGTCAAAAACCGCAGCTACCTTGACACAGAGCTGCCCACCGTCTCACCAAAAGTGCTTCCTTTTAAAAGAGACGATACTTCCTCGATTTTATACTATCAATGAAAAAAAAAGAGAGGAAAGGGAAAAGGGAGAAAAGTGTTCTGTGCTTCCTGTGACAGTTGGAATCTTCCACTAACGACACAAGATAGATGATTCTAGAGAACTCGTGCGGCGAGGGCGAATTTTCATTTTTATTTCTGAAATACGAAATTGAAAGGTGAAATGTCCGACGTTGACCAGTCTCTCAGAGGTGCGCTGTGAATTCAATTGCATGAGGTATCGTAGGGATTACCCATTAGGCTTACTTGGCCTGCACAATGACTCGCTGGATCCTACCGATGAATTAAATGCGTGTTTTTTCAGCATCCCAGACAAGGCAGGTTGAAGTTGTTCAATACTGGTGTGGTTTGGTTAGCTCAAAAAACCACATCAAACCAAAAAACGGTGTGTTCATTGCAGCGTACTCTAACCAGTGCGCTACACCTGTGCATTTTTCGGTAAACACAATAGAGTTAATAATAAATTCCATTGTGTTTGCAGAGAAATGAAATTGAGGTTTAGACAAAGATTCCGGTCTCTTTATTTTTGCATTCATGCCGCGTATAATATTGAATACCCTTCTCTTAGTGAAGCTTATTAATAGAATTTATTATTAATGCGTCATGTTAATTTGCGAGGAACCTGACGTGGACTTTGCTAGGAAGATTTTTTTAAACAACTTCTTAATTCACTTGCTGAACAAATGCAATCTTGCAACGTCAGGCAAGAGAAACAATAAAAAAGTTCTGAGGATTTTTGTTTTCCGCTTTTAAATTCGCGCCCTTAACACATGGAGGCCGATGTGAGTTTATTCCCACTCAAGAGTGAATGGGATCAATTGACTTCCACCCATTTTCTGGCCAATCGCTTATTTTACTACACAGGGTCCTTTCGTAGTACCCTTTGCGGTAACCAGATACCAATCATACCACAGGTGTTGTACAAGATGACAACCAAGAGCAGCTACAGTCTGCACATCAAAATTTGCAAAACCAACTCTCCGCACGAGAGTGCTCCACTGGTGATGAGTTGGTTGCATGCGCGAAGGAATTTGAGATATCTCCTGTCACACAGCCTTTTACTGACTGCAAGATTACTAGGCCACAATGATCGAGATCCACCGTATGCAATGCGTAAGTAGGGGGAGCGGAGGGGGGAGGGCGACTACTTGAATGTAGCTGGTGAACAGAAGCAAGGAGAAACACCCTTCCTGTTGTACTTCAACCATGAGGTCACACCCTTTAGGACACCTTTTAGCTATGGTAAAGCGATAAATTATTAAAAGTGACCCCTTTAGGCTGGTTTCATGTTCAAAGGGTATGTGTTCATCAAAATAATTCAGTGCAGCTAGCCTTTCAAATACGTATCAAACTTGTTACGGCTTTTGCTGTGTTATTTGTTGTGCTCAGGAACAGTTACCCTACAATGTTTAACCTTTTCATTTACTGCGTATTATTTTATTATGGTAGGGCAATATGTGAAATACAACCACAACGATGCTTAGATATTTGCAGAAGCCGCAAGGCCAGGCATGATCCGAATACTCGGTTGCCCTTTCCGAGAGCTCACGTATCATCCACTGCACCACCGAGGCCCCTGCATTGCCCTGCTCTCAGCCAGTTTTCTACCCTAGCAGTTCTAGCAGAATCTCTTGTCAAAACAATTCACTTAACAATCTGCGGCATACAATTTATAATTATATAGGATTAACAAATCATGCGTATAACTAATTATCTTCGCATAGAACTTTCAATCCCGACATACCTGCAATTTCTTAGTTGAAACTAGCTCATTGAAGCAAAGTTCTACACTTTTAATAGTCATTACTGAAAGGTTCTAAACAAGCGTGCTTCCTGGCATAGACATATCTGGTGCTAAGCTGTTGAACAATTTTTGAAGCGCATTTAAAATCACAGCGTCTTGATATTGGCTTGTGGCACCCATAAAACACAACATCGTGTTCTCGGCTCATTGGGGCACCGCCTTCTTCAATGAAGAAGTTAAGAACTCAGGAGCACTCTCGCATCGAATTTAGTACAGATGAACGTGCAACTTGAAGCCACTCAGCGTGGTTCTAAGCACCTTCTCATTAAAACTCTTCCATACGTTAACCAAAGACAGGTGAGTGACAAAGTGGAACTGAGATGTGAACGTGAGATGGAACTGTAATTGGATCCGCCCTCCGTTCGCCTTTTATTTTTTCAGGAACGGCTTCCACTCATTGTCGCTTCCAATAGCCTGAAATTTTGATTGGAGAACGGTGTCGTGTTGTGAACTATGCACATCACAAAAGTGTTCTTTTTATCTTTGCATATTAATACTAATACACCGCTCTGATTCTCTTGTTCTGTGCAATGAACCTTCTTTGGCTTCGGGTGGGTGATCTGATTTCAAAAGTACTTTCCTGCTTTTATTCCTTACAGACATCAGCAAAATGGATCCCTTTGTGCACCAAAGGCTTTGTCATGCAAGAACCTCTATGCCAGCTATCGACAAATTGAAGCCTTCTGTCGTCTAGCAAATCATTCATGAGCTTTAATGCTCAAGACTGAAACACACCTCAGTGCGGAGGGATTGCTACGTACACCAGAATTCTGTAGCTGTAACCATCTCTAATTGCATAGTTTGAGTAACTTGATCTCGTTTTTAGTCCAATGTTGGGTACACTGGTGCATGGTGATTATATCCCTAAATGGTAGGAAGAAAACGTCAATACACAAGACCTTTATATTCTACCGTAGTTCCTCTTGATAAACTCAGTTAATGGTCTAATCTTGTACCACGGTTCTCTTCGGCTTACATCATTGGTGAAGTAGAGCTTTCGTAATAATGGACATTCAAATCTATCTATTGGTCATGACACTAGCTGCAATGGGACAGTATGCAAGAACAGCAGTGTGCAACTTCAATAATCTGTTAAGTGTGGCAGTCCAGTTATTCTGATCTTAGGATAGAGATCGAAGCCGACGACTGACCTATGCTCACATCTCTTCAACATATTTTGTTCTCGCTATACATCCTTGTGTAGTCGTCCATTCATATCGTACTCAATCAGCCCGAATTTTCGGCCATAAGCAATACATAAAAATCCGCGATTCTATTTATCATGACAGAAATTATGGATCCGCACCATATTGTCATCAAAGACAAGGCATCACAGTGTCAAACAGAAAGCAATCGGGGTTGACTTCATTGTAGTCAACTATTAGAGAGTGTAACTCTGCATGAACTAAAAATTAACTTGCTCTACCAAAAGAAAATACTGATTTTCTTTTTTGAACATTCGGATCCTGGATGGACTTAAAACGAAAATAGCCGGTTGGAAAAATAATACCACAGGTCGCACTCACCTTCACATTGGTAGAACAAGATCGCTCACACATATCTGTTTAGGGCTGAAGTCCTTTAAGCTTAAGTTGTCGCAAAATCAACATCCTCCCAGAGGTTTACAACCTCACTGTGACAGGGAGGTGTTCCTGGGTGTCAGACTGCGTTGTACCGCAGCGGTTTATCCTTCTATTAGGGTCACATAAGCTGAGAACAAATCCGGCGTTTCCATCCGGAAGCACGGCTAAGAGTAAGCCAATACCAGGATTCACTACTGTCCTGGTATCAAACTAATAGCATGGTGGCAAATCTTCTTCTGATCCACAATGGCCGGCGAGTACTTAAAGTAGTGATGATCTAAGAAAGACTTCAGATAGGCTAACCTTGGGACTCCAGGGTACCACAGTTGCTAAGCCAGCAAACATACGGCCTCAGTATCCCGCACAGTGCGCGCTGTAGTCTATGCCGTCGGCGGTGAGAAAACCGGTGACAAGCGACATAATGTCAGGTTGCAACAAGGCGTCACTGGGAACGGACAAAATGAGCACGCCCACGACACCCACTGGAGACTGCTTCTTGCTCTGCACCTGTAACATCAGGAGAGTTTATTTGGCGCGGACCTTTACGCTCTTCTTGAGCCTGCGGTTTGCATAAAATTTCATGTGATCGTTGTACAAAAGACGAAGAGAGGGAAGACTGACGTACGTCAATTGGGTGACGGAGCCGTTGTTATTGGTGGAGGGAGATTTCCGTTACGAAATGTCAGAGGAGTTGGCTTTGTCGTACACCCATATGTTTCTCATCTATTCAGCGCCCACAAAATCGCATCACTGCGCTTGGCCATTCTTCGACTCCATTGTCTACGTCAAAAGAAAGTCGATATCAACAATTGCTACCCACAAACTTATAAGATGATGCGATAGAACTGAATGGATTTTACATCCAGTTGGAGGAACTAATCCGCCAAGAGTTAGAGAAGTGCAGAATAGGAGAATGAAATAAGAATGAAAACCATCCTGTAGTACTCCTGTTCGCAGCACGTCTCTATCATGGGAATTCGTTTTTCGCGGAGACCTGAAGAACGACGATGGACAAAGGAGCTTCCAAATAACACGACTCATGCTGACATCGATCGATTCTAACGAACAGAAAATGGTGCCTCTTTGGCACCTCAATGGTACCCGGATTGTACTGGATGTGATCACCGCCTACTCCGTGCTAAGATTCGATTCACCAGTAAGCTGAGAGCAAACTCGTCATCGTCCATGAAAAACAGGATAAGTAATAGACGTCGCGAATAAAGGCAAATTAAGTGGTCGAAGACTACAAGCTGCTTGTCGAAGGGCTTAAAACTTATGCTGAAGGTGCCTCAGTTCAAAAAAAAGCTCAAACAGCATCTTCATTACTACTAAGGTGTTGCTGGAAAAGAGGACATTGAATTTCTATCCTATGGCAACACACTTGACATGGTTGGTAATAAATGTTAGTTGTTAGAAGATCTTTCAAGGAGGAATTACAATCGCATGGGCAGAAAAAGTTCGCACCTCAATGGTACCCGGATTGTACTGGATGTGATCACCGCCTACTCCGTGCTAAGATTCGATTCACCAGTAAGCTGAGAGCAAACTCGTCATCGTCCATGAAAAACAGGATAAGTAATAGACGTCGCGAATAAAGGCAAATTAAGTGGTCGAAGACTACAAGCTGCTTGTCGAAGGGCTTAAAACTTATGCTGAAGGTGCCTCAGTTCAAAAAAAAGCTCAAACAGCATCTTCATTACTACTAAGGTGTTGCTGGAAAAGAGGACATTGAATTTCTATCCTATGGCAACACACTTGACATGGTTGGTAATAAATGTTAGTTGTTAGAAGATCTTTCAAGGAGGAATTACAAACGCATGGGCAGAAAAAGTTATTGGAAGCAGCCCAAAATCGATCTATTCTAAACAAGGACCGCCGGGATCACTGCGAATAGTGCTCCACTATCCGCCTTGATAAACTACGACCAACTATCAATACATCACATCATGATATGTAGTTGATAACAGAAAAGTTCTGCAGAAATTTTTCCCACTCCACAACCCCGTTTGACACAGCGAAATCACCGTTGGTGAGAAAGAGCCCTTCCAAATTTTGAGTTGTGATAGAAGACCACCTAGCCTACCATGGATCTCCCTCATATGGGGTATCTCGAGCCGGTTAGTTGCGAGGCTACGTGGCGCGTCCCCATGTGGCGAATAGGGGGTTAATCGCGTACCAAAAACGACCTTTGCTTCCCTGAGACGCAGATGGATCCAGGGCATGGACTCCCTGTTTCTGCTGCGCCGATTTGGCACATACTTTCTGTATTTGCTAGGCGTATTCATGCATGCGTGTATGAGTGCGTTCTCGCTTTATGCATTGTATTCTACGAATCAATTCGACCAAAAGCCTGCAATCAAGTGACAGGGAAGTATATGGGAGGCGGTTAGGAGTCGCCTCCAACAAATAAGCTCCATGTCCACTCTGGGAGAGCCAGGCAAGCTACCCGTGACTATACCCAGCCCCTACGTTCAGAGCCCAGCAAGCTATACGTGGGTATCAAAATGATAAACACAGTAAAAAAACGGGCCTCATTCCCTTTACACCGAAAGAGCCCTCAATTTCGCAGCGTTGGGTAGGACTAGCACGGAGAGGCTGCAATTTCAGGGCCAATGGCTGCCTGGATCATGAAGAACTATAGCGACGATCTGTACCTACAATGCACGTACACTTGCATCCGAGTCCTCGATAGAGGACTTGCTCACGCAAGCAAGAATGATAAGGTACGACGTCATCGGCCTGGCCGAGACGAGACGACGCCACCCATTCAACGCTGTCTATGACACCGGAGAAGAACTGTTCCTCGGAACATGCGACAGTAGAGGCGTAGGCGGTGTCGGCGTTCTCGTCAACACGAGTTTGTCCATGAACATCGATTCATTCGAACAGCTTACAACCCGAATCGGACGTTTACGATTAAAAAGATGTGGAAAAATACCGGCTTCGACAATCTTCGCCGTTTGCGCGCCAACATCAAACTATGACGAAGAAGAAGTCGAAGCGTTCTACATGGATTTGGAGAGGTTCTACAGAGAAGACCATACATTCTTCAAGGTCATCATTGGAGATTTCAATGCCAAGATTGGACCAAGAAGATCGTCTGAGGAGCGTCACATTGGGACCCACGGATTAGAATGGAACGAATAGGGTGAGCGGCTAACTGAGTTTATCATGGCGGCCAATACCATCCATAACTCACAGTTCCAGAAGCCCCACTCTCAACGCTGGACGTGGGAGTATCTCAATGGAGAGTACCATAACGAAATAGACCACATCAAAGTAAAGAGAAAGTTTTGCCTAACCGATTTCGCTGTTGTACCAAAATTCTACACGGGATCAGACCACCGTCTCCTTCGTGCAAGATTTTATTTCTCGCGGAAAGGAGAAAAAGCCGAGAAATTCAAAAACCGAAGTTCTAAAACTACCATGAACTGGGAATAATTGAATTCATTAGTCGGCTGTTGGAAAGATGCCGTTTTCGACAACATCAACGAGGAATACGATCGGCTCATTCAACATCTTCACGCTAGCACTATGAAAGCTGAGAGTTCGAAAGTCACCAAGAGACGTCTGTCTCCAGAAACTCTCGAGGTGATACACCAGCGTGTAATCGCTCAAGCTCGAACTAGCGTCCAAACTTGCGAAACAGTGCAGGCAGGCGATAAAAGAAGATGTTAAAGAGAGAAGAGCATCAGTAATAGTTGAAGCTGCAGAGGCTGGGAAAAGCATTCGCAAAGCCCACCGAAGCTTCGCCAATTACATGACTAAGATGATTGCACTCCGACGCCCCGTTACAGCGTCCACAAGGCAATGGAGAAAATCATTCACGAATACTACTCGGATCTCTTCTATAGGCACGTCCTCCTCCCGTCCTATGAAATAAAAGTGGATGGATATGTTGTACCACCGATTCTCCCTTCCGAAATCCGACATGCCATTTCGTCGGTGAAAAATCGAACAGCACTAGGTCGGGGCTGGATAAGTCGGCTCTTCACACGTTACCTGTCGGAATGCAAGGTCCCCACTCAGTGGAAGACCAGCAAGACCGTGTTATTGCTCAAGAAGGGTGATCTACACGATATAGGCAACTATCGCCCAAACTGCTTGCTGTTTGTCGTCTACAAACTTTTCACTCGAGTCATCTCAAACAGTTTGATTTGACAGAACACTGTACGAAGGACCGCCATGTGAGCAAGCAGGGTTTCGAAAAGGAATTAGTACGATGGACCACATATACACAATAACAAGGCTCATTGAAGTATTGCGAGAGTACAAAAGACCGCTCTGCCTCACTTTCATCGACTTACAGAAGGCCTTTGATTCAATTGAGATAGAAGCAGTCATGGAAGCCCTTGGTAGTCAAGGAGTCCCTACTCAGTACATAAAGATCCTTCCTGAGCTGTACAAAAATTTCACAACCAAGATTTCACCATTCTACAACGATATTAACGTTGACGTCAAGAGAGGAGTTAGGCAGGGCAATACAATCTCGCCAAATTTATTCTCCGCCATCCTCCATAACGTCATGGGAACATTGGAATGGGACAATATGGGAGTGAAAATCGATGGTCGGCAGCTACACACCTTCGCTTTGCTGATGATATCGTCCTTATAACACCAGACTTAGCAAAGCGGAACGTATGCTTGCGGACTTTGATAAAGCGTGTGGAAAGATTGGTCTTCGCGTAAATCTCAAGAAAACGATGTTCATGAAGAACGGATTGGTTTCGTTTGCCCCATTCACGCTCAACGGAACGAATGTCCCCGAATGCTCCAGTTATGTCTATCTAGGTCGGGAAATCAATATGATGAACGACTTAGTTCCAGAGCTGAGCAGAAGGAAACGAGCGGCTTGGGGAGCTTTCAAGGGCATCGAGGATGTAGTGAAGAGAACAAAGAACACCCGACTCCGTGCCCATCTTTTCGACTCAACGGTTCTTCCTGCCCTAACGTATGCGTCAGAAACCTGGTCGCTACGTAAGCAGGATGAAAGATCACTCAACGTTTTCGAACGCGCAGTCGAAAGGACGATGCTAGGAGTATCCCGTTTCACACAAGGGATGGGATCCGAAGCTCCGATCTACGTCAATGATCGAAAGTCAAAGATGCCGTTCTATACGCCAAACAGTCGAAGATAAGATGGGCCGGACACGTAATGCGTATGAATGATAACCGATGGACAAGGGCTGTTAGTGACTGGATTCCTCGGGATGTCAAACGTACTGCACGAAGACCACCGACCCGATGGTCAGAGTTCTTTTCGAAAGCCTAGAAGAAAAATATGATGCTCGACGAGTCCCTAAAGCGAGGAGAACCCACTGGGCTACTCTTGCACGCGATAGGGAAAAATGGAGGATTTACTGGCGCCCGCTCGAGTCACTCGACGATCAACGGGACTACATGCGATACAGGTGATATTTAATATATACACATATATCAGGAATCCCAACTAAGTGAAGCCAACACCAGGATCCACCACCGTCCTGGTACGAAACTAGCACCTTGGCGGCAAATCTCTCTTTCATCCACAAGGGAGGCGACTGCCTGGAGTGGTGACGACCTGAGGCAAACTTCCGCTGGGGTAACCTCGGGACTCCAGGAACCCACAGTGGTCAAATCAGGCAAACTGGGTCATCCAAGTATCCAGTGGTATGCATATATATATCGTTTGCCCCATTAACGCTCAATGGAACGAATATCTCCGAATGCTCCAATTATGTCTCTCTCGCAGTCGAAAGGACGATACTAGGAGTATCCCGTTTCACACAAGTAAGGGATGGGATCCGAAGCTCCGATCTACGTCAATGATCGAAAGTCAAAGATGCCGTTCTATACGCCAAACAGTCGAAGATAAGATGGGCCGGACACGTAATGCGTATGAACAACAAATGGAACGAATATCCAATCTCTACAGAACTTCACGTAACGTACTTTGCAAAAAAGGCGACGAGGACGACCTTCGTAACTATCATGCTATTTTTCCTTGATGAGCTTATACGAGGTTGATAATAATATTTATTATCGGCTAACGTTTCGACGTCTTCGTCTTCATCAGAGCCGATGATCCGAGTCGATGGTCCACGCTTGTTATTCGTCTCGATGTGGCGGCTTCGCCTTCGTGTCGAGTCAGGTCTTCTTCAGCGGTCCGTCTCCTCGAATGAGGCACACTCATTCAGTGGTGCTCTTTAATACACGATGCTGATGGTGGATATAATGATAATATCCGTTGGTAACTACTTGTTTTTCTTCCGGACATATATCATCGCGCACATCGTGCGGAAGTCGGTGTTATCATTAGCTAGCACAAAGCGTATTAATGCTTCGAAACCGACTTTCCTCGAACCTCGGTGTGCTTCGAAACTTCGAAGTATCATTGCTTATTGAGTGAAATCTAGAAGCTTTTTCCGAAGATAAAACGAAAGAATTGGATAAGGCCCAACCTATAGGCAAGCTGAAACTCCCGTATGGTTAGCTGCATGGTCAATTCTCACACAAGCATATGCTAAATCGGCCAATATTTCAGATTATAGAGACGATATCATCAGCAAAGAGAACACAGATCAGCTGCTGACCATCAGCGTTACTCCCACGTCACCTGATTCCTGCTTCTTCATGAGGTCCACCAATGGGGACTATAATGGAAAAGCAGATCGGAACAAGAGAGACAGTCCAGAAAGGTCCCACACATTTTCTCTGGTCTAAAAATGGCGAAATTTCCCAAAACTTGAGAGAAATTCTTGGCAAGTAACAAATTTCCCAAACACCAATGTCACATGTAAACTGTTAGCTGAGTGAGCGAACTTCTAGGATGCCAGACTAAGCATACGCAAGTGAAATGGAAAGCCACAGAATCATCTAGGAGTAAAGCTTAAGCCACAGAACAGGTTTCTTATGCATACCTATGCATCAGGACAGCAATAGACGTTAAGAATGATCCAAGTCACATGGTGGCCACTTCCTCCGACGAAAACCTGAACGCACTTTTACCCATCCGAAACGTAATCCCGCCGGCCGAACAGCCCAACCCAACTATGGGGTAGCGGTGTGCCAACGGGCACGGTGACCCAGGATTAGTTTACATGCTTGGGCGTGCGCTTCTACGTGCCGTCTGCAGTCACATACAAACCGAAGTTTTCTACACGGAAAAATGCTTGGAAACCCGTCTTTAGTTATCCTTAGGCGGCCGTGTTTTCAGTTCTGGATGCGTTCTGGAATTGAGTGTTGTTTTTAACGGTGTCAAATGCACCTCTCTTTATTCCTCTTTTCTCATTATTTCCTTTCCACGTGCCTTTTTTCTTTTCAGGATACCTGCTCGTTGAACAATGGCAGACGATGACCTTGTAGGTTTTCCATTGTTTACTAAAGTTCCATAAACTACTTTATTATTTTGTCTCTTGTCATCTCATACCGGACTTGATAAACGTTATCCTTCGTAATTCAGGAGCTTAATCTTGGCAAAAAGAAGAAAACGAAGAAAGTGATAAAGCTTGATGATGATGAGCCTCAAGCTACGCCGGACACATTAGCTGATGACTTGGGTTTGTGAATCGAGTATTAGCTTAAAGTTCCAATGTTAAGTAGTACCAGTTTTTACTTCATACAAGTTTTCCTTGAAATTAGATGATTTTTGAATACCAATTTTAAAATTCTTTTCGATGCATTGTGTTGAAACTTTAACTACTTCTTGTTTAAGGACAGCTGTCATATTAGGGTATGATTTAAGAAGTGACGTTAGCATTGATTTATACCTTATTAAATACATTAAAGGTGAGCTCAAACTTGGAGGCAGAAAGAAGAAGAAGGTAAAGGTTGAAGAAGACGGAGAGAAAAGGGATGATGGCATCATGGATTTAGGTGCGATTTTTGGGTTCTTTGGTCTATCTTTGATTTTGCCCATTGTTTTATTTACGGTATCGGTATTGGGATATCAAATCTTATCGATACTACCCGACCGTGGCCTGATTACACTTACGACGAATGCTTAACGCTAGTTTTCAACATCATGCGGGAAAAGAATCCCGAACTTTCGGGTGAAAAGAAGAAGTTTGCCATGAAGCCACCAGAGGTAAATTTTTCTATCTGTAACTTTCTTTTGTATCTCTGCAAGACATAAATATCCTGACAGTTTTAGGTAGCCCGGGCGGGCAGTAAGAAAACCGCATTTTCCAACTTTGCAGAAATTTGTAGGTTAATGAAACGCCAGGATAAGCACGTTCTACAGTTTCTTCTCGCTGAACTTGGTGAGTTAATCGCATGACTTAGAAAAGTCCTCTTATTTCCATTCGATCTCTTGTCTAATAGAAATCTTGGTATGGACATTATGAAGGTGTAACTAGAGCTACGGTAAATGTTGATATACTCTTCGAATCCCAACAATTTCTTGGTTCAGTTTGTTTCCTCGCGTAGGTCATCTATGAAGGTCTATGTCGTTTAGTGTTTGTCGAATCAACTATATTTAGAATCCTGGGCTAACATTATTTTGGAGTTTCTAAATTCCCTTCTGAATGAAGGTCACAACGTCCAAATGGAATTATCCCTACTACTCACCAGAAGTGTGGCGGATTTCGTGTTTCTGGGGGGAGCTTTCTTTTCAGAAAATCTGGCTGTGATTTGTCGACCACTGAGGGTGAGAGAAGAGCGTGGTTGGCTCTGAGCAGAGTCGATCTAGTGACCTTGCCAGTGTATGACATCTCTAAGCAGTGCTCACCACGCGCGCCGTTCTCGTATACAAGTCGTCAGAATGACTATTTAGGTACTACTGGTTCTATTGATGGTAACAATTGCCTTATTGTGAAGGGCCGGTTCCAACAAAAACATTTCGAAAGTGTGCTGAGGAAATATATTAGTAAGAATATTGCTTTTTCCACAGTGCTGTTAAATTTTACGTTCACGTTTTCTTTCAGTAGATAAAAATTTTTAGAGGAGTACGTAATGTGTCATACCTGTCGTTCATCAGATACGGAGTTAACGAAGGACACCCGACTCTTTTTCCTGCAGTGTCACACATGCGGGTCCCGATGTTCCGTGACCGCCATTAAGAGCGGATTCACCGCCATGGTTGGCAAGCGAGCGGCAGCTCGTCGCGCCGCTGAAGCCACGGCCGGAAAATGATCTCCGCCACAGTTGCGCTCTGTATGTTCCATTTGTTGACGTTTCCGAATACTGTCGTTTATGACGGCCGTCGTTCTTCCTTCTTTCCTCGTGATTAAAAAGAAGTTTTATTTTGTAAACGAACTTCCATTAAAGAGGTGGTTTAGTTGTGATAGTTGTTAAAGCTTTGATATACAAATTTCCTCCCACAGGTACTATATGCCTGACTTTTGTTTGGTAATTGTGGTTTTCTGTTCTTTATAAAGCGTTGATCTATGAAATGTTGTGTGCTCTTTTTCGTGAATTTCTTGTAATTTCTGTTGTTCAGCCTTTATTTAGGGTTAGAATCGTGAAACTTTAAATTGTAAGGACGTTTTCATTTATTTGAGGTGAAGCTGACTATTCAAATCAAAAGTTTTTATTTCAAAGAAATAACGCGAGAAGGATTTAACAATACTGATGAGCTATTTGCCTCCATTTCTAATAAAGAATGGCTCTTTTGAAGCGGGCACTACATTTGCTGGTACTTATTGAAGATCGGAAATACGGAGATGCGGCTGCGTTAACGAAGTCTGTGGCTGAGGAAGGAAACGGTGAGGGATCCATTATACCTGACTTAGGAACAGCATTAGTGCAAATTTGGAAGTGATTCATGAACTAAAAGTTCCAAGGGTTTGTTGGAAAATCTTTCGCATGTATGGGTCAGTGGCTGTAGTAACAATAATATCTCAGAATTACCGAGTGTTTTAGGAGTGCTGGAAGGTTTCGCTCCGGACTTGATCTGCAAAGTCGCTTATAGTTTTGGAAATGAAGACAGTCCTCATCGGAAGGACCTACTTATGGGATTGTTCAGGTCAATAGTTTTTGTAAAAGTCGATGGACTCTCATAATTATTGTTGGTGAGTTTTTCAGTTTGATGTTGTCTGTGGAAAAGAAATACCGTTTATGCTACGAACTGCTCACATTGCGAACATCACCTGAGCTGACGGAGGTTCTTGTGTCCCAATTAGGAACTTTAATTAGCACAGTTTTCCAGACGCAACAGTCAGTTCAATTTAGCAAATGAATAATTCTTAGTGATCCTTACATTTAATAACTACTCCGATGCTTTATTGTAACATGTTTAGCCCGAAGTTATGGAACCAATTATGCAATGAATTGCCACTGAAGTTGGAACAACGACTTTGTCAAAGATTAGCAAGCAAAGACGAAGATGCTATGTTTGCTATTACAGAAGCTGCCCATGTTCTTCGCTTCTTTGACGAAATTCCTTTTCGAGTTCCGCACAAGTGAGGCTTTGTTTACGCTTAAAACATAGTTAACATGTCTTTTATCTTTTTTAAAGCACTGTAGAGGAGGTTCCTTTCGACTGTTTATCGCCTCATCGTGGCTGGGAGGTGTTCCTGCGTGTCGGGCTGCGATGTGCAACGAAGGGATTCATCCCTCAGCAGGTCTTTCCCCGCTGAGTAGTCCGGCGTTTCTATCAGAAAGCCTAGCTAGGAGTAAACCAATACTAGGATCCACAGCCGTCGTGGTATCAAACTATTGGCATGCTTGCAAATCCTCCTTTGATTTACAAGGGTGGGGACTTGCTGTGGTGACGACCTGGGACAGATTTTGGCGAGGCTGAACTCGGGACTTCAGGGAACCAAAATGGATTAGCCAACAAAACTCTGGTAAAATAGAAATTATGTTGAAGCTCGTATAACTAATAAAGAGAGACCATCCAAATATCCAAGTAAGCTAAAGAGGTCATGCATTGGTATCTTCTGACTGGTGCCCTAATTGTTACATGAACGTTCTGTCTGTAATTTCAAGGTTTAATCGCCTTGTTGATAGCATACTCAGCGAACTTCCTGTGGAAGAAGCAGCAGCTTATCCGTTCCTTATTTGGTACGCCAGAGAGCACCCTTTTTCTCCAAAATTAGGTGAGTTGAGTTTACTTAATAAACGGCTATTTTTAGGAGTACTGTACTGCGATCTGGTCTTTTAGTGGGCCGTACTAAGCCTACGGTATTCATTCCAAACGTATACGATCAGCGATACTTACGATTACGACTAACTGAGGGGATTTGTGATTATGTAGCTAACACTGAAGCACCGCAAGTTTATCTATCTATCTTGAATCTGTTTTTAATCTAGCTGACAATAGAGTTTTAGGACCGATGGCTCTGTTAAATCGCTGACTAATGCCCTTCGTTTTCTTCTTAAGCTCAGCAATGACTGTCAAGAAATTTGCACTTCTCATATAAAACTTTACTCGGTTATTTGCTATTTGGTTGATATTCGACTCATATTTATTGAGCTAATTTATTTCAGGAGATGTTCTTGCTTGTGTTACGATTCATTGCCGATATCGATTCAGAGACACGTGGAGTTATTATGGCAATGTTACAGGGTATCATATCGTATTTTCCGGTGCAACCTAGAGCTCTTCTTCTGAAAAACATTGTTTTTGGGATTACCAGCAAGGTGAATGAGGCTATCCTCGTAAATACATGTATTTATGATCTCGGTTTTTTCTGTATTCTTGTTGTTTCGGCAGATGTAGAAGTTATCGTTGCAGACAGCAGATCACTTGAAGCACGAGTCGAAAGCATTGGCATGGTTGCTGGATCAGTTCGAGCATCATTTGAATGAAAAGGTTTTTGAAAATGAGCTGGGAAGCCTTTTTGGAGTTTTAGAAGACGTCATTTATGACGATATTGTTGATTCAAGAAGTTTTTATGCATCATTATTGCGCCTTATTCTGAGCTTCACTCGCAACTGGTAAGTGGTGAGAGGCTTATAAGTACTTTTTTAAATCTGCTATATTTCAGTGCCAATACCAAATTACTTGCCGAAGTGCGAAAGCGGCTTATAGTACGCCTGCATGAAAACTTGGTAGAATATCTACGTCTGGATGCGATGAACGAGAAATCGAGAGCGAGTCAAGCGGACCAAATTCTGTCCGTTGAGCCTGTTTGTCCTTTTTTAGGTGCAGAATTGGACCAGATTCCACCCGTTAAGCCTGTTTGCCCTTCTTCAAGTGCAGACGAGAACGACTATCCTCTGATAGTTTCAGTTCTAAAGGACTGTGAAGAGTCTTTGGTCATTATTGACCAAGTACTCCAGAACTCCTTAATATGAACAAAGTTTCCAAGAAAGGTAATTCTCTTTTCTATTCGGTGTAGTGTATATTTTTCTTTTCTAGCTCCTACGAATACCTACAAATTTCACACAGACGCTTTTGTTTTCTTTCAGCCGAGCACAGCCAATTTGCTTTCTGTTGCCATTCAAAAATATGTTGTAACGTCATCATAGTTCTTTTTTTTTTGCTTCAGCATTGGTTGTACCATTATGTCTTGAACTCGATGGATGACTTGTCTTCAGTATTGCCTGGAACTCATTCTGGATGTTTCACGAAGGTTTATGTACTTATATGTTGACGAAGAAAGTAAAATTTAAGATAAAGTTTGCGAAATCGATGTCCTTTGATGCTGAAGTCAGAGAGATTGTTCGCTTGCAGCTACTCATAATATGGATATTATTACTCTTGAAATTTGTGTAGTCATATTATCTTTGTCTTGCTTACTGTTTGTCTGTCTATCTTGCTTTGCCGACTTGAACAAATTTCCATGGCTTCTACTAATTTCCATTCAGGTTAGAAGTGATGTGCCACCTGAGGGAACTTTTGTCTCTTATCAATGGCGGAAAATATGCCGAAGCACTTCTGTACTTCCAGAGCTTTCATCCGGATAGTCATGGTATTTTTCCTCTATGTGGTTCAATTTCCTAATAAAGATAATTGTGTTGTGGTCAATTCGTTAGTTAGAATATCTTCGTGAACTGGCTATTGACGCAATCTTCGACGCGGTCACTGTGTTTAGCGACAACAACGATGACAACTTGAAAGCTCTTGTCGTATCACTACTTGAGTAAGTTAATTAGCAAGGATATTTGGATTCACTGGTACTTGGATGGCCCGCCATCACTGGTTGTGCGGCCGCCACCATAATCTCCATTTTTAGGGTGTTTTGCTGGTTTAACCATTGTGGTTTCCTGGAGTCCGGAGGTCAACTAGGCCAAAGTCTGTTCCGGTTCTTCACCACCACAGGCAGTCGCAGCATATGTGAATCAGAAAGAGATTTGCCACCATGCGACTAGTTTGGTACCTAGGCGGTGACGGGTTCTGGTACTAGTTTACTGTTGTGAAAACCCCTACCGGGGGATAATCCCCGCTGCACATCGCAGCCCGACACCCAGGAACAGTTCCCAGCCACGACGAGGCAGTAAACCGTTGGGAGGAACTAGCAAAGAACTTAAGGAGAAAAAAACACTTTTTTAAAGAGAGCTTGAGAAATCTCGGTATATAATTTATGAACACTCTTTCTAGTGTAATTGAGCCAGAGCCGTTGAAGTTCCGAGTATGCTTAAACTTTATTACTGGCAGATCTACACCACATCTGAACGAGATACTCATTAGTCAGCTGAGGTTTATGCTAATGAACAATTTTAAGGACAAATAGTGAGTTGATAGCTTTTTTATTCTCTATATAACTTGCCAAGAAACCCTCTTTAAGTCCATCTGAATGGCAGGAGCTATGTAATTCTTTGCCTTTGAAGTTGGAAAAAATCTCCGATGAATGCAGTGCCGATGTGTGTGCTGCACTCGATGTCGCCCACATACTTCATTTATTCCGTGATATTCCATTCGTTCTACCTTTGAAGTTAGTTGCTTTTCATGGAATAGTATTGGTAAGCTAACTGGTATAGTTTGACTAACTAGAAATTCAGCCATAGATATGGCCACCATCATATCACCTATAATTTCTCTAATGCACGAAAATATCTACCATGTCAACACGAATGTGATCGCGAAAATAAGTGGTATTAGTCAATCCATGACAAGCAACATCCCAAAACTCATCTGCATCTCCTTATTACACAGCCCTCTGACCAATGTATCCTAAATTCCTCATGTGAAGGAAACTTATATAAAACACTCATAATAGCGCACTACATTTTGAACGACTAACATCCGCAAGGACTTATTTGGAATCTGACTCTACCAGCTCCTTTCATGTTATTTCTGCGACATAATCGAAATTCACCCCTTTTCCTTCCAGGTGTCGAATCGTGAATTTATACAGGGTTCTTGCCGACAGCAAAACCTCTTAAGTTGAGAATAAATTCGACATTTCTCTGCGATAGTCCAGCTTAGGGCGCGTGTGGCGCAGTGGTTGGAGGCACCACTGCGACACGCACGTGGAATCGATCCTTGCGCCCATGGCCCACCAAGCCTTCCATCCCTCCGTGGTCGGCAAGTTGGTACCAGACTTGTCTGGGAGGATAGCACTGGCTCGATACATCGGCAGGCCACCGCGAGTCATTGTGAAGGCCAAATGTGCATTCAATCACCTCCAACGATACTTAATCAAGTCGAATGCATGGCGCATCCTTCAGGGATTGATCAACGCCGAGAGCTTTAGACCTTTTAGCCTAGCTAAGAGTATAGTGCTACTATGAACTACCACAGTACTGTTAGCAGCCTAGCGGCAAAGCGGAAATCCTTAATCCTATCCACAAGAGCTGAAAATTCCTACGAACGAAGTGTGAAAGCCTTAGTATAGCTATCTCGAAATTGCGGTTAAGGAAAATCTTACGAAATCTTGTCTTGTTAACAAATTCTGAGTCAAATGGAAATTGTTCTTGAACCTGCATGGTTCTGCATGAAATAGAGCCACTCAAACCTCAATCATTGAATAATAATCGGTTAGTAGGAAAACACGCACTGTGTTTACTTTTTGGAAATACTATTTGAATGACTTCTCCTTAGTACTTTGCTGCTATATGTAATGTAGACATTTTTTCTGGTAATGCAGTGACTTACGTGATAATCTTTAGAAATGATTAACGTGTTAATTTTTAGAATATCAAACGTATTCACTGCTGCTGTCAACTCTTCCGAACCAGAACTACCCGGTGCATTTCCTCTGCTACTTTTACACTCGAAGACGCATCCTTTTTCACCGAAACTACGTTCGTTTATATTAAAATGCATATGCGTTAGTTTACTGGAAAGGTATTAATTGATCATGCAACCCATCTTTTGCACATCCTCATCAGATCATGAACTCTACACAGCGTTTTCTCCTGTGGGGTATCCATCTTTCCACTGCACATTGCTATTCGATTCGTATATGCGGTTTATTGGAATCATTTCTAGAAGGGGAACTTCAGTGACTGCTTGCCTTAACATGTGGCACCTTTGAAGTTACGCTACTACCACATGTCTACATCTTGACTCTTCTAATTAGTTTAAGGTGTTTGAAAACAGTCACTTTAAATTTATTAGAACACTGGTCTACCTTACGCTTAGAAGTATCATCTGATGGTACATTGTTCACATTTGCGGTGGCATCTGTTGCGTCAGCTCTAGATTAGAAATTTAGAGCCTGACGCCTGATTTCATCTCACGAGCGCTGGCCACAAAGCCTTGTTCCTCGCAGCGCGTGTTGTGAATTTAAATCAGTTCATGTCGGCTAATCTATCAACCCCCACGTATGGCTGAAAATCAAATCATGTGGGACTCTATATGTTAAAAACAGCGAAATTATCCGAGAAGTAATTCGTGATGACAGGTAATGTATCTGTCCTTAAAAATAATTAGGGAAAAGTTTAACATTTTTTTTGAGAAAAAACGACGGAAGAGAGCAATTTTTGGACTTTTTGATACAAAATAAGAATGGGATTTTCATGCAGACTTTATAGAAAATTCTGAATAGAAGTTGTATTCGTTTCCGGAATCTCCTTTTGAGAGAACTAAGAATGCCGAGAACCGACCTACTGCTCAGAGACACAAACTGTCCCTGTCATGATGACGCTGGCGAATTTCAAGCCTCCGCTGCTGAAAAGACATTTAACGTTTACTAATTTATTGGAACTATTGAAGAGTAATTTTAATAGATCGTAATCATTGTAATTCTATTTGCCACTGTGTCTCATATAACATGTATTGTAATATAATCAATCCATCCAATGCACAGGACTGTTAAGAGGTCTTCTAAGCTGGACGTTCAGTTTCAGTTGGTGTGGAAGAGCCGACGATACTGATTCCCAATGTATACTCACTCTACTTTCGAGTCAGAAAACTTGTAGAGGGGCTGACTATCTACCTTCGTGAAAACGATTACAAGTAACAGTAACATTTATTGATGCTTGCACTCATTTGATTTAGAAAATTCGGATACAGTAGTTGTTAACATGTATATAAAACATAGTATGTAAAAAAAACATGTTTAGTTATGAGGAACACTTTGTGAAGCCGATTGTAACAGCATTGGACGTTATCGTACAGACATCAGAAGGCCTAGACGTGTCCGACATTGTTCTATACAGTGTAGGTCTCTTTCATTCATCTAATGCTGTTAGTTTGTACTTTTTACGTTCTATTCTAGGATCTTATCCTTCGGTTACTTCATTTCGTAGAAGATTTCGAGCAGCATTCCTTCCGTGTTCTCATTATGAATAGGTGCCTGGATATTCTTCATAAGTTTTCAAGCTGCCCAAAATGTTTACTTATTAAGTATCTCATATCACAAGTGCTAAGTTCTGTGAGTGGTATATTGTACGTGGGAAATTTTTTGGCTTTAGCACAATAAGAGCAATTGCAGAGTGATTTGTCTTTGGATAACGAGTCCTCTATCATAGCCTTGTTTATCGATCAATTTCGAAAACATCTGATCGAAGAACCGTTTCAAAAAGAGCTGGGCAGCTTTTTCGGGATGTTGGAAGACGTACGCTATGAGAACATGTGTGAAGCGAGTAATTACTACGTGTCCATATTTACGCTGGTGCAGTTTGTAGCTTTACAGAGGTGAGTCTGAATAGTTAACCGAAACCAAAGTGGAAGGAGTGCAACGACTACGCTGCATGTTCTTGTACCCCAGCATGTTAAGTGGTACTCAATATGATCTTTAAGGACGCTTATACCCCTTGATTAATCCCAATCAGTTTGCAAAAATAGGAATTCCTTACAACCAAAAATTAAGTCTAATTACAGACTTTTGGTTTAAGGATTTGCTCTATTTGTTTCGAACAATATTTTCAAGTACCAATGGGTCGAAAAGTACATACTTTACTACATTTTTATTCACTTACTTAGTCTTGCTGGTAACAACAGAGAATTGCAATGATGCTGAGATATTCACAAAAACTCTGGACCGCAGGTGTCTTCGGTGGGAGTAGAACACGCTATTAGGTGAGCTAACGCGTTCACCACTACACCATCCGGGTTCTTCGTTTCGCCTTTCTCTCAGCTAGTTTTCTATTTACCAGTGCCATCAGCAATCACCTGTCAGCGGGATTGATATGCGGAGAACAAATCGGTATTAAACCCTGCTAAGTTGAGGCTATATTCCAAATCACAATGTTAACTTTTTGTTTACTGATGGCACTGGTAGATAAAGAACTAGCTGAGAGAAAGGGAAAACGAAGAACCCGCTTGGTGGGGTGGTGAACGCGTTAGACCCGGAAAGGGTACTATTGTATTCGATCTCCACCGCAGACCTCTACGGTCCGGAGTTTTTGGAAGTATCTCAGCATCGCTATGCCTGTATTTCACATAATACCTTATCGTGAAAAATTCTAATGGGCAGTAAATAAAAAAGTTAACATAGAAAATTAGTCGTCTCATTATGCATGATTGGTTTCTATCGCTACCGAACCCAAAATACCACAGTGGCAAGCAAATAACACTTATAGGTGGTTTTTTAGCTGAGGAGCAGTTCATTGATACTATCTACGGACTTTTCTTCATGATACAAAATCAGCGTTATTTTGAAAACTAAGTCAGTCTGAGGGCACGTGTGGCGCAGTGGTTGGAGGTGCCACTGCGACACGCACGCATCCCTGCGCCCATGGCCCACCAAGCCTTTCATCCCTCCGGGGTCGGCAAATTGGTACCAGACTTGTCTGGGAGGATAGCACTGGCTCGATACATCGGCAGGCCACCGCGAGTCATTGTGAAGGCCAAATGTGCATTCAATCACCTCCAACGATACTTAATGAAGTCGAATGCATGGCGCATCCTTCAGGGATTGATCAACGCCGAGAGCTTTATCCTTTATCCTTTAAGTCAGTTTGAAAGTGTGATGTTTACGTTTCGACTTTATAGGTCTAATCTCGCGATGTTAGCAGAGGTGAAGACACGTATTCTAGACCGTGCCTACAGCCAGATATCTGACTATATTCAATTGGAAGAAGTGCGAGAGAAAGAAAAGAGGGATAGAAAAACAACTACTCCAAGACTTCCAGAAAGTGCTTTTGATGTCGCCATCAAGACACCATTCGAAGGATCTGTGACAGATCAAATCCAGCTGTTGTTGTTCAACCACGAGCAGGCCAAGCAATATATCTCAGCCGTTCTCAACTCTCTATCCTGACCTCAACTCATTCTATAACAGTCTGTATAAGCAATGATAAATTGTGTCGTGAAGGCTGTAAATAGTAATACTCTGGACGTATAACATTCAGTAATTTTTTCCATTCTCCAGATTGATCTGCCTGGCTTGACCCGGTGCTCTAGCATTTTAGCATATAAGGTTGATTTGTGCGCCCATGGCCCACCAAGCCTTCCATCCTTCCGGGATCGGCAAATTGGTACCAGACGTGTCTGGAAGGGTAGCAGCATTGGTTCGAGACACATCGAGAGGCCACCACGAGTTATTGTAATGGCCAGATATTCTGACGCATTCTTCAGGGATTGATCAACGCCGACAGCTTTATCCTTTTTTTATACATAAGTGGCACTACGATATAAAAAATATAATACAAAACCGTTGTTCAGTTATCATATAACTAGACGCTGTCTCGAACTAGATCGGATATATCTGGCATTGTATACACATAGGTATACAGTTGTTATCAGCAGAATATGAAAACTACTGGTTGTGAAGTGCAGTAGCCACATTAGTTCATAGATCACTTGTCCTTATACTAACATCGCTTGACTGAAAAAGATCCCCAAGTGGAGAAGCATTTGTGGCTAAGAAACTGTAGATTAAGGTTTTGAAAACCTAATTAGATAGTTAGGAGCGCTTGTTCTACATAGTCGGTTCGACCTCGTGCTAACTCACCATCTTCATTCATCTACTGCGGAATGATTGGTGCCAAACGTGTGTGGGAAAACCTCCCTCCACTTCGCAGAGTCAGCTGAATACATGTGGTGCAGCTTTAAAGACCTGGGGATGTTCTACCAGAACTTTCCTAGGATTCCAGTGAAAATCGGCTCGATCAGCATTTAACGACATTTGTGGAAAAGATGAAATCTTTAGGTAGCATCAGAATCCATGCACAAATTCGAGGCGCTTCGTTATGTGAAGATGGGTTGCATAAATAAATAAGTGGAGTTTTATTGGTTAGTGAGTCGCACTCGTAACAGCACGGCTCTGAGGAAGGCGAAATCGCCGAAACGTCAGCCAATCGACCAACAACAGCAACAACTATGACGACAACAACGACAGAAGGAACGGAAACGTTACCAACCTTGCATCAGCTCAACAGGTTTATTTCATAAGACCACACAAGGAAATAAGTGAAGATAGGCGAAACAAAGAACTCGCATGATGTGGTGGTAAACGTGTTGGCCCGGAAAGGGTAATGGCGCGTTCATTCCTCATCACAGACACCTGTGGTCCGAAGTTTTGCAAATATCTCAGCATCATTGAAGTTAAATAAGTAGAGTTAGATGGATAGCTCGTCATCACACGTGGTGAGAGCATTAACTCTTATTCTCTTCCTCGTTGTTTTCAACCATGCCTCATAGAGGAGGTCATGCTCACGTGTGGATTTTGCCACAAAGAAAGAATCTATGACCTTCCTAAATGACATTTGGAATGATAGCCGGACATAGTTCTATTGGACTTGTGGAACGGAGCGAAGTTTGCCTCCAGATTCCTTCGATCGTTTGATCCATAACGCCCGATCTGGCACGCTGTAGCGTCGACATGCATTTAGCCTACGGGACGGTATGGACGTCGAGAGCTTTTTTACCGTAGTATGTATATTCATTTTATAGGTAATCGAAAGCAGATCAGAATGATAGGACTGGGACCAGGAATCCATTCCTTACATTTAACGATTTACAAAAAAAACCTTTTCAGAATTATGATGAAAGCTTTTTTTTTTCGGAAAAGTTCACTGGACAGTGACTTGAACGGTTTGAATGATAACTAACTCTTATTCCATTCTAATCACTATGGTCATTGTATGGAATATGGGGATATGAAAAAAACCGAAATATACCTAAAGTAGGGTCAAAATACAAATACTGAAGCAATGTATTTGCTTAATGAACCATAGTGCCGTAAATAGAAACATACACATCTTCCCATAGCCAGAAAAGGATAGAGTTGGGTCGTTTGTACAAATTTGTGGTGCTCATAACCCCGAAAGCACTCTAGATATCGAGCGATTATCTTCTATTGCCAAAAAACCAGAAAGTCCTCAGCTCACAAAAAGATTGATCGTACTGCGTTCGGAAAGCTATACTAAACCAGTCGTCCCCGACATGAGGTTAAGGATCATTAAGTAGACGGAATTTGAACAATTTTCTCTATATTTCCCGCCTCCTCCCAACAGTTTATCGCCTCATCGTGGCTGGGTGTTACTTGACGTCGGACTGCGATGTAGCAGGGTGGGATTCATCCCCTGCCAAGGTCTCCCAAGTCAAGGAGTCCGGCGCTTCCATTAGGAAGCCCAGCTAAGAGTAAACCAATACCAGGATCCACCACCGTCATGGTACCAAACTAGTTGTAAGGTAGCAAATCTCCCCGTGATCCACAAGGGCAGCGACTGCTTGTGGTCGTAACGGCTCGAAGCAGACTTTGGGTAGGCTCACCTCGGGGCTCCAGGGTAACACAATGGATAAACCAGCAAAACTCCGAGAAAATGGAGAATATGCTGGGGCCCGCACAACCAGTGAGGACGGGCCGTCCAAGTATCCAAGTAAGTATACTTCCCGTATTCGCAAATATTCTCAACAATAATTGATGAGGCATCGACACTTAAACAATATAAGTTGTGAGCAATATAAGTTGTTGTGACAATATAAGTTGTGTATCGCTAATACATTCAACGTTCTTTTCACATCAGCGATTTCCTAGGCTAGCCATGGCATCTCATAACAATCGAAAATGGAAATAAAGTGGACGACTGGTCCAAAGTTGAACCTCATATACCGTGAACAATATAAGTTGTGCTTGTTTTCCGATAACTCCCAATCACTTTAATTTACTAGAGGAGCAAAAGAAGTTCAGAACTGCAAAGACGTGCAGAAGAGAGTTTGCTCTATCACTCCAGAGGAATGTAATGGTCATGGAAAATCCACTCATTATCATCGTAGAGTGAAGCCGCGCAGTGGTTGGAGGCGCCACTACGACACACACGTGGAATCGATCCCCGCGCTCATGGCCCACCAAGCTTTCCATCCCTCCGGGGTCGGCAAATTAGTACCAGTCTTGTCAGGGAGAATAGCAGCACAGGCTCGATACATCGGCAGGCCACCGCCAGTCACTGTATGGGCCAGCATTCAACCATCTCCAACGATACTTAATGAAGTCTAATGCATGACGCATCCCTAGAGGGATTGATCAACGCCGAGCACTTTTTTTATCGTCTTAGAACAAGACGACTTGTTGGCGAAAATTTCTAGATTCATCACTGTGGGCAGATGTATGACAAGAGACAGATTTGAAATTCCGTTGGGAATTCTCCATTTTACCGACAACGCAGATGACGACCGATAGGATAGGTAGTACAAAATTAGAACTCTAATCGAGGTTATCAACAAGAAATTGAATAGGATATACAGATACTAGCATGCTCACATGTGTTGATGAATCTCTCGTGCCGTTTAGAGTAGAGTCGTCTTCCACTAGTACACTCCAGATCGGAGGCCAAAAAGGCGCTGAGATTATCCATACTGCGCTCGAGAAGCTAGATCAGGAGAGTTTGGCATTCGCAGCAACCTTTTCATTGCTGAATTGGAGTTCAGGTGGGATTTGCTGGATGAAGGAAGGCATCTCTACACCGATACTTGGTGGAGAAGTCTTCCTTTGGCGTAAGGCTTGCTGCAGAAGAGTGTCCATTTTATTAGGAGCGGTGACGAAAACGAAAAAGCATTTCTCAAGAAACTCACTCAACCGATGCTATGAAACATGCTGAACTTTGCGAACGATTAGCTAATGGACCATGTACAAACCAGTCTCGAGAGTCGTAGAAGTTTCTAAAGTTCCTTGCAGTATACAGTAGATACATTCGACAATACTTCGTAAGAGCAAACACCTTGCATACAACACACACCGCGAACGGGCATGCCCAAGACCATTAGGTTTTCGTGGTTTATATCCTCAAAGAATATACCCTTCTGAAAATGGGAAAATTAGAATGGATACCGAAGCAATGAAAAGGATCACAAACTAGCTTCGTGACAGCTGGAGTCAACTTTCAGATTTTTGAAAATAGCAGCCGAAATGACATGCGGATACGACCATTTCCCATATGGATGACAGTTATAGTTTTTTTTCGCGTTTTTGTATGACCCAACACCAATTATTGTGTGGATGCTAGCATTTCTGTAACGCTGAGATATTTGCACAACTCCCGACCGCGCTATTGTCCTTTTCGGGTTGTAACGCGTTCACCGCCACCCCATACGGGTCCTTCATTTCGCATGTCTCTCAGCTAGTTTTCAACCAACCAGTGCGATCATCAATCACCCGTAAACGGGATTGATCTGGGGAGCACAGGCACCCATTGAACGCAGTTAACCTGTACTTAAAATCACAATGTCAACTTTTTATTTACTGATGGCACTGGTAGATAGAGAATTAGCTGAGAGAAAGGCGAAACGAAGGACCCGCATGGTGTGCTGGTCAACGCGTTAGCCTCCGTAAAGGGTAATGGCGTGTTCGATCACCACCTTAGACACCTGTGGTTAGGAATTTTGCAAATATCTCATAGTGGTTACACAATTTAAGTAGCTAAGGCGTGAAAAGTGGACACGGCCATACCAACACATTCAAAACCACAAGAAGCTCTGCCCACGTATTGATTTCAATGCATTTTCTTTCCTATTGCTTCTTTTGCTACACAAGCTTCCATTAGCTTTGCTTTTTTTAGCTATGTTATAAGCATGATCCTTCAACTTGGCAAGCAGTTCACCATTTTCATCCGGACGTCCAGGTAAGATGAAATCTACACTACGGCAGACTCCAATTGCTTCTGGGTACCCTTCCATCGGAAAAAGTAAAAAGCGCACAATACCAAGAGTGTATCTTTTAAACAAATAGGTCGTACGGGGTATCCATGACATATGATGGAGTCCGATGGGGCTCATTGAGACCCGCGTTCTCAAGTTCGAGTTACGTGGTGATTAAACGAGTCACAGATGATCAAGTTATCATAATCCATAAGAAAGTTTTTGAAAACATTCTTCTGTTGCAAGGCGATCCCTTGCTTATTGTAGAGATAAAATCTCACGGGCAGCTACTAATTAGGGCGGCAATGGGATACCAGTATTTTTAGAGTCTTCCGGATCGTACAAGTCGGGTTAAATGCACGCAGGGTACTGCAGAAAATCAGTAGTCCCATATGTCAACAAGTAAAACTAGATGTCGCCGCGAATGTGACAGACCGATGAGCTTCGTTTCCATATCGATAAGCTTGCCAATTATTTCCAATCCATAGAGATTCAGGGTGATCTTCTCCCAATGGAAAAGCAAGAGAAGTGAACCAGCATACAGAAGAACAACAGCGTCTTGTGTCAATATCGTCAGCATACGTCAGCCAATACCATGTTCGCCACTCGTCGAACCTCCTTCAAAGGTCCACGGATCTATGCTGTAATCATGACAACGAACTTGAGAACTGCACTGTGTTCTAGAACACTGTGGATGTTCTAGAGCACTGAAAGGTTCTAAGAGTCTCCGAGTACGATCCGTAAGAGACCAAAGAACTGACCTTGCTCGTGAGGATACCACCGTAAAGGTCAGCCAGATTGCCTACTTTACCTCATCTAGCAGTCAAAACCAAAACTGGCATTTTTGACATTTTGAGTGTTCGTGCTTACAGAAACTTATGACGAAACAGACAGACAAGGGCAGTAGAAGAACACCAAACCACATCATGATCACCCAAATCTCATGGATTCCATCCGGAAACCAGACCACACGAATGGGTTCGGAACCGAGGGCTCGGCTAAACACGCGTCGTCGAAGGCACACGTTCTGCCACGGCTCCACATCCGTTCCAACGCGCGCTATCCGGCCACCAGCTGTGCGCCCAGCAGCTACTGGCGCGTCTTTCGTGAGTCCGCTGATGTTCTCTGTTGCGTTACCTCAAAAGCTTCACTTCATAAGGAACTTATGTCATTTTGCATGGTGTGAATTTTTTCCCTGTTAAGGGGTGGATTTATTTCTGGTGGAAAAGATTAAAAAGTGGGTCTTCGTCGCGAAAGGAGTGGTGCTGATCGCTAGCTAGCCCTTTCTTCTAGCAGGTGCTTAGAGGTGCCTTCAGCTCTTAGGTTCATCCCGGTTCTTAAATTCCTCTCAGAAAGTTTGTTATCATGTGATCTCTATTAATGCGGCTGTAATAAGAACGTTTCAGAGGTTTGAAGAGAGAATCAGTGACACCGTATTCCTCATTCTTCCTATGGTAGCCTTGAATATTTATCGAATTTTTCACTACATAGTTGGTTTGATTCGGATTCGTTTAGGTAATGCAGCGCGCCGTCGGTAAAGGAGTTTCAGTGAGTTTTCATTTCTTCCTTATTTTGTTTTGTTCTGTGATTATTTTGTAAATGATCAGCCTTACTATGTAGCTCTGTGAGATAAAAATCATCATTAGAGGTCCATTAAAATTTGATTTATATCATATTCTTAGCTCAGGTTCTTCCATTCCTTCTAGTTTATCATGCGGCAGTGTATTCCACCTTGCTGATTTCACGGATCCACATTGGTTGGTTATTGGTTTATCCCTTATTCAGCTGTGCTTAAGATATCTCTGTGTTCATGCTTCACCTGCTGATCTTCATGTTGACGTACATTTCTGTCATAGCTGAATTTCTATCGTTGTCTGCTTGAGTAAATTCGGGATCGGATGGTGTAATGCCTGGGTGCAAATCGGTCTCTGGTCTCGTCGCTATTCCAGCAGTTTCCCAAAAATTAGTCTCGTTTTCTACCAAGTTGTAGTACCTTGAAGGGCAAGCGGATCATTCTGATCAAGCAGAATAACTCCTTGTTTTCTTTTACCGCTTCCCTTGTCTAGTTTAGTTGCCGTGGAAGATTACGATGCTACAAATTTTGCAATTTTATGAACCAGGATCCATCACGGTCCTGATACCAAACTAGCGCATGGTGGCAAGTTCCCTTCTGATCCACAAGGACGGCGACTGCCTGTCATGGTGACGACGTGGTGCAGATATTGGCCATTCTGATCTCGGGACTCCAGGGAAACAATGGCTAAACCAGCAGAACTACAAAAAGTGGAAATTATGCTGGGTTCCGCACAACCAATGACAGGTCATCCAAGTATTTAAGTATCTTACTCATTCAGCACTCGTGTACTGCAGAGCTTTCAAATTCGTTTCTGTGGAGACTTATTTCTGCAGGTCATTCTAGAGATGTCCGACACATATTGCACACGCGTCTAGGGACTTTCGAGATTTTGATACTGATGCGATATTGTGACTACAAAATGACGTCTACACTTAGGGTCGATGTAAAACGATAACTGATAACAGTGTATGTCTTGGAGTCGCATATAAATGTAGTCCTGTGATTTGTTCACAGTTTATTCGACGGTGCTTGCACTTCACCAGCTGAGGCAGCTGCCATTTTTGCAATGGTTCACGTTGTCCTGCTGGAAATGGTACTTTGCGGAATTTTCGCAAGGATCATCAATCACACATCGTATCTTCTGTTGCTTCGGTCAAAATTTGAGCCCATTTGTTGAAATGCCTATCATATCCCATTTCCAGCCAATATATTTCCGACATTGTTCACAGTACAACCACAACGATGCTGAGATATTCGTAAAACTTGGACCATGGGCCAGACGAACCATGGTTATTCTTTTCGGGGCTGGCGTATTACACAGTGCACCACAGATGCCTTGCTTTGCGTTTCTCCCATATAGTCTTCATGATATATGAAAGGAGTTGAGTACAAGATGTTTTTCAGTATGCCATGCCTTTGTTATATAGGGGTAGCTATCCTTCTTGACCACGGCGTTACTTTGTTAACTCACAGCTTTATTCAGAATTTTTAAATTGTTTACAAACATATTGCAATTTCTCAAACTTGAAATACATTTGCCACTCGAATCATTGTTTCCACCTCGTTATTGAGGGGCTTCACCACGCAGCCATGTTTCTTACAAAATAGTTTTTGCCTCCTTTCATATTGGATCGATTTGTAGCACAGCTAACTGTGTATTGCCTTATATACAAAAATGTGAATCGAGCCATGATCATGGACCGCTCTTTGGAGCAGGATTGTTTTTTTTGAGTCTTCTGAACTTTTTTCTTCATCGTTATGTTTGACCTATCAATGTATTTCTATCACAGAAGGAGGAACTAACATTGATGTCCATTTGCTCCTCTTTTTTCTATTTATACTTATTTCAATGAGTCGAAAACTGCTTCTTCAAGTGCTTTAATTCTTTTTCCCAGCCGTACGTCTTGCGCAGTGCGACGTTACCATGACATTCTTTCCACTCCACATGGCTGTACTATTCGTTTACGCTCTCCTTGGTTCTGCATTTACAACATGAAGATTGAGCAACTAATTCAGGCGTAACCATTTTGCTGTTTTTGCTTCGATTTTCTTATTGAGTAATCGATTTGCCTTCCTCAATCACTATCACTTTATGAAACAACATGGATGTTTGTTTTGACGATTTGACAGCAACCATACTTCTGCGAGTACATGAACGTATACGGATGCTTTCGTTATCTCCAAACCCATACACCAATACCCTTGGTGCTAGTGTGGGCTGTCTGGATTCCCATTTGTTTTCCTGCTTTATTCCCATTAGGGTCTCCTCCAATCTTCTTCCAATTTTGAGAGAGTTGTACTTGTCCAAAATTAACGCTATGACTAATTAGATCATCAGCGTTATGAAGCATGGATTCATACGAAAATCTGTCGGCTTAGGCTTTGTATATCGGTAGCAGGTTGTGAGCACCTTCCGTTACCATTTTAATTATAACAAGTCCCTGTGAAATACAACCACAATGATGTTTAAATATGAGCAAAACTATGAGCATCAGGTGGGCTTTGTTCCGTTAGTGCTGGCATGCTATCGACCACCAATCGAAGCCCAAGTTTTCTTTCTTAGCCGGTTTTTTATCCTAACAGTGCTTTCAGCAGTCGCCCGTTAACAAATGATGATCTAGGTAGCACAAATCGGCGTTGAACCTACTTAAACTGAAGCTGCAGTCGAAATTGCAATGTCTTAACTTTTATTTACTGCCTGTTCGTTTTTCATGGCGAGCGCAATGTAAACCATGGGTAAAAAATAAAGTAGGGCAAAAAACTGTCTCAGAGGAACGCAACGCAAGTCTCTTAATATTTACCATTTGTATCTGAGCTCAAACATTTTCAACATATGCACTTAAGACAGTTCTCGAATTTTTTATTCCTCACATAGTTTTAGTATATGTGTAAAGCAGAAGTTTCTCCGTGTTCTGAGCGTCCTTTTAGCGCCTCAACTCAACGAGCACAGGTAGCCATTGCTTATTGAGCACTTCTTGCAGACATATTTAAACTCATGGCATAGTGTTGCTGTTTAAAAGAACTAAAAGTCGTTGGCTTCGTTCACACGTTACCCGGTTTACATCGTGGTCATTGTGAAGGCCTGCGAGTTACTTTATCCTGACTATATCATACTTAGTCTTTCATGACTGTGATTGAGGAGTTTTATAACGTTATGGTATGTTCAGAGTTTCTCATATATTCTTTCGTTTAAGCGCTTCAGTGCGCTCACTACGGGTCTCACTGTTGCCGGAGGTGCTTTAATTTATGCGCTGGAGAATTCGGTACATGCGAGCAACGATGTTGTACACCCACATCATTTACCGTGGCCGCATCGTGGGACCTTTTCTTCGTTCGATATTGCTTCGTATGTTTTTCTTTCGAGTAAAATTTAATACTAGTTTCCAAATCACCAATTGGGTGTCCTTACCGAACTTGGTGTAATCGTTTCTAGCGACTTATTACCTACTAGATGGGTTGATGTTACCCTAACAGTGCAATCAAAGTTTCTACTATTTCGGTTAATTTCAATTTGTGTTCATAATTTCGTAGACGTGTTGTCAGAATTTCAGAGTTCGGCGAGGATACGAGGTTTATAAGCAAGTATGTGCGGCATGTCATTCAATGAAGTACATTTACTACAGACATTTCGTCAACACAATTATGACTGAAGTAAGATTTTAATAGTAACAGATTATATCACTAAGAATTTCTCGCTAGTAATATATGCTTCTTTGTGCAGATTATAAGTTTTCTCTTTGTTACTTTTTCTTCACGTTTTATTCTTGCTGTTATCATCTGTATCACCGAATGGTGTAGAATTGGAAAATCAACGAAAGAAACGTGTAAAAGACCCGTGGAGGACCTGGTAGACATGTCTGATAAGACAAAGCTCGACGGACTGGCTATTGCTAACTTCTTCTCATAGTAAAAAAAAGCGCCTCAAACAAAAGCGGGAGGCTTTTCTTGTGCTTCAGCAAGGGAAATTCTCCAAGCAGCCCTGATGTGTGGGAAGACCAGCGGGTATTTTACTCGTGCTCGCTTCAATCAGTCAACGTTGAACAGAATTACAGATGATATGGCATAAATACGGCGATTCAATGAAGTTTGCAACTTTCACACCATTATCTTTTACTGTTTTCAGACTCTTGTATTTTTAGGAGGAAGCGAAAGCTGAAGCTGCGGACGCGTTGATTTCAGATGTTGACGATAAAGGAGCGCCGATTAAGCGACCCGGAATCCTTACGGACAAGTTGCCAGATCCTTATCCCAACAAGAAAGCTGCTGCTGCCGCCAACAGTGGTGAATAAAGAAAAGATTCTTGCATGTATTACAATGGGGACTAGGTATACCCATGTTGGGGCTTGTTTGTTGGAGGTAATTCTGGATCACCTTTCTTTTACTTCTTAGTCACTGCGTTACGAGATTTTGGCTGCAGTAATGTAGAGGATATAATCTGCAAGCACACCAGTGTTATATTTATAACCATGTTTACGTCTATGCGGAAAGGAAAACTCATGATGGAGATTCGTGGCTATTGTCTTGTAGAATGCAAATTACCACTTTCGTTTGGTGAATTTCAAACTCTTAGGAGCTGCACCACCCGATTTGTCGCTCATGGCACTAGCTAGACACGGAGGTGACGATTACATCTTCTCATTGTTGACAGGCTACTTTGATGCTCCGGCCGGCATAAAGGTGTGACCTTTACAATGATTAATTCGACATTTGAACCATTAAAGTTATTTTTAGGCCACTTATACTTCCACCCATGGCGTACTAAATTTTAACCGTTTAGATTGACGAAGGTAAAGCATACAATCCATACTTTCCTGGTGGAGTAATTTCGATGCCTCAGCAACTGTTCGACGAAGGAATCGAGTACAAAGTGAGGTTAACTATTCCATGGCTTTAAATCCATCTAATATTGGTTGCATTGCCGAATATTCCGGCATTCACATAACCTTTTAAATATCCCAAGGAGACGTAAATAGCTATCATTATGGCATTCAACATTAGCAGACGTTGTTTTAATGTTAAAGAAGAGTTGATTGTTTAAAAATATGTTCAAAGTACAACACGAAGCGCAAATTTTCCACTGCATCACATGTCAAATTTTATATAATGTGGACTTATAAAGGTCAAAGTGATGGTCTCATGTCCATATTTCTTCTTTTACCAGCTTTCTCCAAATGTACATCCAAACATAATGAACTGCCACACTACTGTTTTTGATAGTTCACCACTACCTATTGAAGGACGGGACACCAGCCACGCAGTCACAGCAGGCAAAAGACATTGCAACGTTCATGCACTGGTGTGCAGAACCATACCATGATACTAGAAAAAGATGGGCATTAAAGGTGAGTTTGAACTGATTCTGTTTCATTTATTTGTACTTTTGTAGTCTTAACTGAAAATTGAGGATATTTAAACGCTTTTCATACTTGTTATGACTGACTTGAATAATTTTTTTTACGCTACTTACTATAAATCTATTTTCCAATGGACTTTTACTTTTTCGAAATCCCAGAGAGCAGCAAAGCATTTTGATGTGGACACCGTCGGCACTGTGAAACAACGACCGTTTTTTAGTTCGGTTGTCATCGTGAAATCATGATATTTAAAAGCCTGGGAGAAGAGGTTGTCCGAACTGTTTGTTCTTATACTTACAACACTCAGGTTGAAGCTTTCTCCTTTTGACTCCCTCCCCTATTTCTCCATATTGGAGCGGATCCAGCAATCTCTCGTCTGGGCTCGAGAATATCCTACGAGGTTCTATTTGATAAAGATACACAAAGAGTATCACAGTTGCTTAAGACCTTCGTGCAGAAGTCAAACCATCAGGTCAATTAGTGGTGTTGCCGTCGTATGAAGGAGGACAACCTGGCTAACTAACGACCTCTTGGATTATGCGACAGTTTTCCTGACGTTATACTGCAGTGTGGATTGGACATTGTTTTCTGCTCGCAAAGTGTGTAAGATTAGTTATTTACAACATTCTTCTCGACAGCATGGTCGATAACTCTGATCACACATTCGTCTTCTCTAATTAATGTTCTTCTTTCTGCAGTGTTAAACTAAGAGAGAAAATTGGAAAGGAGGGCATTGTAGGGTATAGGACGGTAGGACCACCTATTACCGTTTCTGCTGAGATATACCCATTAGCGTATGGTATGGAAGTTATCGTTGATGTGAGCTTGAACTTCGTGTTTTCTTCTTCAAACACAGGCACATACGCAGCTGTATGGATGAACATGCCAACAAGCACGGGAATTTCAAGACATTACATAGCTGTCTCTACATAAGCTTGTCCCCTAAATTGCGATTAAATGGAAGGGTATGTAGGACGTGACGTCTAGTGTTCACGTACTCCCTTTCACTTGTATTCTTCAACAAAACCTGGATGGTGCATGGTATTGTATTACGACGTACAGAGACAACTTGCTGATTTGCGTAGCAGTAGAATATGTTGTGTGGACATGATGTGATTTTTGTTGTTACTATTATTGTTAATCAGCACCATGCCAGCCTTATAGTGTTTCTACACTGTTATCAACTGGTGAATTCAGATCACTGCACTGTCTCCATTCGTGGCAGCCGTTCTGATTTATGGCAAGCGATATATTTGGACATTCAAGAAATCTCAGAAGTTTATTTGGACAACGGTTAAAGGACGAGAGCCTCCAACAAGTTCGTGAGCTCCAACATATGCTCAATATTGCCAAATAACTCTACTATCGATAATTGTTTCACACTTTAAAAATTGGTAACGTACATTTGAAATTCGTGCACATTTTCTATCGTGTGTTGCGCGATTCATAGGATGTCTGGCGGACCGTTATTGTTTTATTAGAGTCTTTACGATGGTTCTGTTTAGGATCTTTATTGAAATCCGTTACAAAAGTGTTATAGAAATTAGGTTGGATAAAACTGTTTTTGAAGGAACTCTGTAGATACTGAGAATTCTAGAAAATTCGTGTTCCATAGCACGCAGTTCTATTTGGAAATGGCATTGTGGAACCCGTGGTTTTGCATGCAAGTAAATAAAGCAGAAGAATTTAGACAGAATTTCCGGAAGCTGGGAAATGTTTCATCTGTAGCATCGAAATTTACGCGATAGAAAGACAGAACACAAAATTTTCTGTCCATATCTATGTAAACAAGTGTGTAGACCAGCATTACGCTTATTGAACAGTAGTTATAAGTTACTCCCAACTGCCTATGAATTAGTTGAAAATCAGTCTAAGACTGCGGAAATGCAATACTAGCGGTCACTCTCCCAGGAAGTTCTCTCCCATATGGCGCAGCGTTTGCGCAATTGTCGTGCGGAATAGGTGATGCCCATTAAGGTAGGCTGTTACGTGCCCCATTCGTTCCATCTTAATAACACGCATTCCTGGCCAGATTTGCTGCAAAAGCAACTTTATGTAAATGATCAGCTTGAACGAGCACTTCGAGAACACATGAACATAGAAATATTTCCTCTAAGAAGGAGCCTTGTAACACTTACTGTAAAGTCTAGAGCTCCATTTGGTCGCAATACATATGCGTCATGTTCAGCCACAATAGCCGTACATAATGAAGTATCCAATGGAGCGGGGTAGTTGGCAAGGCATGTAAACTCATTCATCAAAATACACATCATATTGTGTGCCAGTCCAAGACCGTTCATTTTGTTTCTCTCGTACTGAAATTCAGGCATAGAAATTCAAGCAGCGTGAAATCACAAGAACATCGTCACCATCTCATCAACCCAGTTCACGTTTGGTATGCTACGCAACTTATCCACATATAATCTATCTTCAAGTTGTTGTTGGAGTTGCCCATAGTTAATGGCATCTCGTAAGGCTCCTATAACACAGGCTACAGAGTGATGTATTCAAATAAGTTACCCACCGATGGAATATTTTAACGAAAACCTTCAGTAAATGCTGGTGCAGCTGTTGTCCATGACATGCAAGGAACGACACCTATCGGTATACAAACGTTCGTCGCAGCCAGCGATGCCATAAAGCCGCCCATTGACACCTAAATTATAGAAGAAACCTCACTGATTCGATATGATCGCATTAGGTGGCAAATAACATACTCCAGACAAAGCCACTGGACCATAACCTTCAGATGTCGCCCAACTGATAAGATAATTACATTCGGAGATGAGCGCCGCTCCCATAACAAACAAATCTGACACGTTTTCCAATGACGATCGAAACTGCGACATTGGTTTTCGATCAGCATAAAACGGATTTTGCACGAGGACTGACCCGATACCTTCTTCAAGTAGTCCTTTTACGAATCCAAGCTCCCGCCTGTAGAAAAAAATTTCACAAGATAATTACACATTATCCAAAGTTCTTGTAACTGTAGTATTTCAATATCAATACAGGCTTTTTCACTACTTCCTATGATTGGTAGTCTACGATGCACTCTGTCTACACCACCATCCAGCTGACATAGGGTTTCGACCAATTTCGATGTAAGAAAACGTCGAAAATGGAGTTCTCTGGATTGTAGATGATGTTAATGACGAAGTCAATAAGTAGCGATTGTAGTTTGAAATCAGAACACTTTTCTAAAGATAAGCACTAGACCTTAGGGCAGACTTTGGCCAGGCTGTCCTCGGGACTCCAGGTAGCCACAATGGCTAAACCAGCAAATCTCCGGAGAATAGAAATTATGCTGAAGCCCGCACAATCAGTGATGATGGGCCATCCAAGTATCCAAGTAAGTATTACGCCTACATAGTAGTAGAGTATAGTACTACAAAGCTTCACATTGTGAAATTTATGCTCCGTATGCCGTCTCGTGTGTATTTTGTGATATTTCTTCAGAATTTTCAACTCTAATACTAGATATAGTAGTCAGGAAGTTGTCAAGGTCGGAATCCGACATATCATACTTGACTGAAGCACGCATGCACAAAAATTGGCCATGTACACGATCATGCGTTGTATCAAAACTACCAAAATAATAATGAACCACTTAATATGTGCCAGTACTACTCGTACCTGATATAAGAATGGTCACCAGTACCCGCTAGATGAATGCATACTCCTTTTCTTGCAGTATTTGGCAAATACGCCCGCCAGCGAGCCCACTGAAGACAACCTGGCAATTGGTTCGGGAACATTATCGCATGAGGACTTCGAAATCGGCCATCGAGCATTCGCACACCTTGTGCGACATGTTCCTAGAAATTTCGAAGCTCCCTGTGTGATATTATCACCATCTGTATAACTGTTGGTCTACTTACGCCTTCGTCAGTCCCATTGTGTGCAATAACTGCTAGTGAGCTTTACTCGATAAGAGATACAAAAAGCACCATATTTTTCACACCAACTTTTTTGCACAAAGTTCCTTATTTTTTTGATTTTCCGGGGACTGCAGCGCTAGACGCGTTGAAGACTACCGCGAACACCTTTCCGCGTATTCTCCAGAATTTGGCTGAACTCACGCACGTTCTACTCATAGCACGTACATCTATGCACGAATGCTCGAATTTGATTATGTGTAAATGGAAAGTTCACGCACTGCATCTCAGGATAAGTGCATGGTTAACAACGATGTGCTTTTAGTCCCCTATTCACCTGGGAAGTGTCTTGTAGCCGCGTTAGACGTCGGCTCTAGATCTCCGACAGGTCTCTGTGGAATATCATCCATCAATATAATATACCCTGCCAACAGTTTACCGCATCGTCGTACCTAGGAAGTGTTCCTGGATGTCGGGCTGCGACGTACACTTTGGAGTTCATCCCCAGCACTGCCATACCAGCTGAGAAGGAGTCCGGCGTTTCCATGAGGAAACCCAGTTAAGAGTAAACCAATACCGGGAACCACCCATGAAGGGAAATTTCGCTCCGATCCACAAGGTTGGCAACTGCCTGTGGTGGTGTAGCAATCTGGGCACACTTTGGATAGACTGACTTCGGGACTCCAGGGAATCACAATGGCTAAACCAGCAAAACTCTGAAACAATGGAAATTATCCTGGGGCCCGCACAACCAGTGAAGACAGGCTATCGAAGTATCCAAGTAAGCACAAGTAAGCAACGTATTGTACAGTCCTCCGTAAACCAGCAAAGAAGAAGACAGGTAGGTAATATACATGTACCGAATTTTGATACGTCCTAAGAATTCTGGTGTCTGGAATTCTAATTACCAATATCAAGGATGCAAATCTCAAAAATCACCCGACCCGTTAACAATTCCAAGTCATCTAGATGTATCGAGAGAAGTCAACAGCTTACGTACCACAGGTTATGTTTCCTTTTTCTGCCATGAAAGGTATTAGCTTAGCATTGTTAATTCTCTTCTAAATGCCAGACTAACCTTTTCTATGATCATATCCACTTTCATCGATTTAATGCACTGTTCTACCCGGCGCTGAGACATCACATCCCGTTTATGCTTTACCAATCTGAAACACAACAGACCAAAGTATACTTGGAAACAGATAATTTACCTTATCATCTAAGTGCACTAAAATTTTTTTCTTTTTTTTCTCGTTCTCAAATTTTCGCCTCAAGAAAGTTTTTTTCGATCAGTTCTTTCTTTGCAGCGCCAGTGTTCATAACTCAATAAAAAAAGTGCATGAGAAGAACAGAACTAATTAAAATAAGCAAAAACACTTTATAATTTGTCCACAGTTCTCGAAATATATTTTCATGGGTGTGATGTGATGTGAAGGATAGAAGAACAGAACTAATTAAAATAAGCAAAAACACTTTATAATTTGTCCACAGTTCTCGAAATATATTTTCATGGGTGTGATGTGATGTGAAGTACAAGCACAAGGATACCGGCACGGCACGAGTCTCGGTTGGTGTGGTGCACAACACATGGCCCCTGATTAGGATAGTCGCTGGTTCGAACCCTACTATGGTTCCGAGTTTTGTTCATATCCATGTATCCTTGTAATTGTACTTCATATCATGTCCTGTAATGAAAAAAAAAAGTAGGCAACAGATAAAAAGTCAACATGTTTTTTCGTCTATTTTGTATTTTCAAACATGTATGGATATATTGTTCACCCACTCTTTAAACGTGTCCGAATGGCCCCAGTTCTTCGTGAAAAGTCTGCTGAATATCAGAGCTCTTCGTAGGAGCACGTCCACGTCGACGGCTAGCGAGGAACTGGCTCCTAGAATGCCGGCCATCGTTGTGCTCGCCAGCCAGTCGCCCAATCGACTCAAACTCATGCAGCAGATGGTAAGTTATGACTTAAAGATATGTTATTGTTTCATAGTTTACTAGACATATCCCGCATGAAAACAATGGTGGAAAGAGAACCTGATCGTAAAATTGAACTAACCTCTAATCAACGCTCAAGTATTACATAAAACAATGGTGTTCAGCAGAGGCACCGTTAAAAATAGCTGGAAAATCGAGTAGATATCAAGTAGACTTGTGTTTAACGCTAGTTCTTTTAATCATCGAGATTCTTTAGTATACATCAAGACCTTGCAGTTCTCTTCGGATTCGTTCGTTTTCAACATTTCCATCCATGGGAAACATTATGATGTTATACTAAAGAACCTCGATGAATAAAAGAACTAGCGTTAAGCACAAGTCTACTTCATCCCTACACATCATGCATATGCAGGAGGAATGCATAAAGTGAATTGCTCTGCTTCCGAATACACATCATTCTGATATATTTTCCAACGTGCCACAGACGATCGGATAACATGAGCGGATTAATTGTAACCTCTCAGGGTGCAAAAATTGTTAAGCTCCAAACGAGGACAACATTTCCTTTAGTATTCCTAATGCGAGGAAAACAACAGAAGGAAAATCTTTGTGGAAGAAATTTTTGGTAAAATTTCCACTGCTCTTCCAACAGATAGCTATTCCCATTTAATGTTTGATCATGCCCACTGAAACAAAGACTGATGACCTAGGGTATCAAGAACTTGATCGTCAGAGTGTCGAATTTCGAGGAGAACCTCCCGAGAAGCCTTCCCGTTAGAGAATTCGTTGAGCAAACTGCTGTTGCTAAATTGCAAACAGTTTATACAGAAATGCAACGGAACAAGGTAAGTTAGCAGCCGACTTTATACGAGTATAAGTAATTCCAGTTTCTTTTTGCAGGAACACTTTGACGTCATAATAGCTTGTGACACGGTAATTTATTTCGATGGGGAAATTATTGGTAAGCCGGTCGACGCAGAAGACGCCTTTGTAACCTTGAAAAGGTGAGCCAGAACAAAGTTACTTTGATTGCAAAAGTCATGAATGACCTTAGGCTGAAGGTAGCAATTTTAGGCTTCGTGGACGAGAACATGCTGTGTATTCTGGTGTTGCTATGGCGTATGCTGACGGTGATAAAGAGGTTTTCAGTGAGGAGACACTCATGGAATTTGGAACGTACCCAGACCGAATAATCAAACAGTACGTTGAGAGCGGCGAACCTCTGTGAGTACAAATGCGACATCATAAATCGGAAAAGTCGCGATTTTTCACAGATATTCAGTGGTCGGCGGCCATCTAGCACTTTGGGGGCGCGACGGGGTAAATGAAGACTTAACAGGCCACCAAACAACTCTGCTGATGAATAACAAACTTGTGGTACAGATGGTCGACACAGTAACTGCACCTCTCCGTTATCAGATCTTCCCGCACATTATATTGCAGAACGGAATACGGTGGATAGCACAGTGGCAGTGATATCGATCAATATGAGCATGGTGCTAGTTCGATTCCGTTCCGGGCTCACCAAGCCTCTCATTTCTCCGGGATCGGGAAATTGGTACCGGACGTGTCCGGGGAAAAACCGCTCTCTGCAATATAAATGGGAACGCTCTAGCATGGCTACCCCATGACTTCAGGAAGAATCCACTCGACCAGCACTCAACGACATTTAAAGATGAGATAGAAATCGTCATGCAGTAGCGGAAGTCACAAGTGAAAAATTGGAACATCTTTGTGGATGGTGGATGCGAAGAAGTGAATGTCAGAAGTGCTAGGATCCCCACAGGAGACGTAAAGACGGGTCATGTGAAAGATAAAAGGTAGAAAAGATATTCTAAAACTATGCAGTGAACTATTCTGAAAATGTCGCGAAGCCATGACTACATTTATGTTCCAGGAGATGTGCGGGCTCGTACGCTATCCAGGGATACGGGGCGGTGTTCGTACGGGCTGTTCACGGATGCTTCAACAATGTCATTGGCTTGCCCATTTACAGAATTCACAGTGCTTTGATGGCAAAGGGAATATTATAGATCCCCTATTGGGCCAAGCTAGTCACTTGTTAGTTCTCTTTTGTTAGGAATGAAGGATAAGCAACCGTAGAAAAGCACAATTTTATGGCAAAAGTTGCACTTGTAGATGGATGGCGTAAGAAGCAATGTACGACCGTAATTACGTACTTCATCAGTTTATCCCCAATATAATTCTCCTTTTCAAATGTTGTCGTAACAAAACGCACTGACGGCACGTAGACCATTTCTGGCAGGCATTTTGGAGTTTTCGACATAGTGAATCTTCATACATGAGACTTCAGTTTCAAATAGTATTACAACGTAGTACATCACAATGAGTCATACGATATGCCAACAAATTCCGTTATGATCTAGAACATACGGTAAACAGAGGATACACTACTCTGACCAACAGTCGTTGATAAACTAGGTGAACAGCAAGTGGTGAATGACAGTACCAGAGAAAGGAGATACGTTCCCTGTACTAATCGTTTCACTGACGATCTTATGAAGAACAGATCTGCGCTTTGCTTCAGTTGGGAAAATACAATGTGATTCTTTCTAGTAATATGTACACTGTGAATGACTAGAAGAGCAACGTGAACAGGAAAAGTGAACAACATAGAAAACGGATAGAATCACTAGCCCTTCTGATCTGCAGTCTAAACACAGGAATGACCCTAGTAGAAGCGTTTGTAGCAACCAGGTACGAAAGCGTTATGAAGCAAAGAAGCTGAATAAATACGTTATACAATCTGTACCAACTTTTGGGTACATCAATCACGAGAAAAATCTCAAAAAAAAACTGGAAAAATAGAGCTTTTAGAAGCAAACAAATATAAACAGCGATTCAACTGTACTCAAATATGAGAAGAAAACGTCAACAACAAAAAATTGAAAAAAATCGTAAACACTGGAGCCAATCATGACGAGTCAGATCCACGGGTTTCACGTATCGTTCCCGCGGGCGGAACCCGAAAGCTCATCAGGTCCGGCGAAGTCATTCTCAACGAAGTGGGGCGATTAGTTTCCATCACCTGTTCCTCAGGAACAGTCTCGAATGGGGCCGCTCTTGAAAATGAAAAACGTTTAACTTGAACATTTGAAAAATTATCCGGTCATTTTCATTCACTCTCTCAATTGATACCAAATATCGAATCCCTAACTGGATTCCTAAAATTGGTCGATCTCTCACTTTGTAAAGCAATCAGTAATAAGGCATGACTGGACTTTTCATTAACCTATTTCGAGCTCCAGAACGGTCTAGCTGGCTTCCCTAACCCGAAAAGCAAGATGAGCATGGCATTTTTGTGGGGGTTTTCTCTTCAAGTTCCCTCATAAGACCCTTGTTTTCACCAAGAACGTATACATGGCTAGCTCGCCTTTCTCAGCTGTTGAGGAGGGGTATACTCATGGCTAGCTTAATCTTCTTTTTGGGAACTGTTTAACGTGACGCCGATCTTCTTTTTAAGTACCTCACAATGATTTGATTGCACGGTCGTAGCTGTATCGACGCAAGACACAATACAATCCGCATTATGATTCACTCACGTACACCTAGATATAACCACTTGCTGCCCAAAGAATATATAAGAAGATCCGATGCAACAGAAACAGGAAGCCTATCTCCTGAATGCATCAATCTCCCAGGGCAATTCCACGGTCGTCAGAGAGAGGAATCTCATCCCCTGAACGCACCTGTCTCCCAGGGCCATTACATGGTCGTTCTGCTACGCATTTAAATCCCTATCCGATACTAGCGGGCGCGCGACGTAGATACGCGATTAACCGACTCGAGATCCATCACATGAAGATCCTTGAGAACCTAATGACAACTGAAGAAAAATTGAGAGCATCACACATCATATCCTTCAATCGCTGAAATGGATGTGAGAATTTATAGACATCGGACATGGTAGGTAAGGACAGCACACACCAGAAAACCTACCGTTTTGAAGCTTTGTCGTTTTCCTCTTTCTCCGCACTTTGTCGTTTCAAGCCACGTCGCTTCATCAGCGGTGCTGCGTCAACATCCATCAAGTAGAAACCATCACGATTTGCAGTGAGAAACGCTTGTAACGTTTCATTAAACGTTTCTCCTAGAAAATATCGTATTATATGCCTAAGCCAAATGAAACATGATTAAATTAGGAGATTATGAGATTCCCAAAGAAATTCTGTGCGTACCAGCAAACGAAGGAAGAACACTGGGTGTTTGTAGCGGTGTCTCCGAAGACGCAGCTGAATTCAGCCAAACATGCTGCGATAGCTCTTGCATGGATAGTCGCTTTTTCGGATCCACGGTTAACAACCCTATAAAGCTACAATCCACCTGTAATTCCCGATAACGATAAAAGATAAAGCTCTCGGCGTTGATCAATCCCTGAGGGATGCGCCATGCATTCGACTTCATTAAGTATCGTTGGAGATGATTGAATGCATATCTGGTCTTCACAATGACTCGTGGTGGCCTACCGATGTATCGAGCCAGTGCTGCTATCCTCCCAGACAGGTCTGGTACCAATTTGCCGACCCCGGAGGGATGGAAGGCTTGGTGGGCCATGGGTGCATGGATCGATTCCACGTGCGTGTCTCAGTGGCGCCTCCAACCACTGCGCCACACACGCCTATCAACAACAACTTGAACAACTCTATAGGGCTAACAACTTGTCCCAAGGTGTATTCAGCTTAACGCTCCTCTAGTCTCCTTCATGGGAATACATGATACATCAACGCAATAAAAAGCAAATTTCTTAAGTGTTTAGAGAGTGGAATTTCTAGTGTACCGTTGATAAGCTGCTTCGCCTCTGCTGACACTGCTCTCCACGCCTCGCCTTCGAACGAAAACTGAGCTTTTCTTATTCGTTGCATGATTTCTGTCGCGGATTCGGTTTTTGACCGGGCATGAAATGGCACTTGACCGGATAACATTGTAAACTAAAGCATGGAAACAAAAATCTTTGAATGTGTCCAGAAACTTAAGATCGCCGAAAACTACGCATTAAAAAGAACTCAAATCACCAGAATGACACCAAGCGACCACAGATCGCACTGTTCGTTGTACTCTGGAAGAGTATCGCCAAGATCAAGAACTTCAGGTGCCGCATACTGAAGGGTGAAACAAGGCGTCCTAAATGAGAAAAAGTGGAAATCGATGTAGTACTTGTTTTGGAAAAGAATAAAACGAACATAAAAGCAGAGGAGGAAAAACAGAACCAAAAAAAGACGAAGAAGAAGAAAATAGAACAACGCAACCAACCATAGTTTCAGAGCGGTTAGTGGAACACATATCCGACTATAAAGCAGAAGCTGACTAATTAGCACTGCTGCAGTTGAAGCACAACTTAGTGGCTATTAAGATACGAAATAAAGACGGTTTGGAAACCGCTAAAGAAACAAAGAGGAAATATCCCAAAACTTTTTCTTATTTTCTTCACATATAACAACCAAAAAAGTGTGTTGAGTGTCGTCTTCCTCAATACCGCTCCGATCCTTCTACCCACTACTTTACAACATCGAAATTATACCATGCCGTGTGTACGCCTCTAAGTAAACACGTTCGGCACTCCGTCGCTATAGAGGAGTTACTCATTCACGATCAATAGCAAGCATAGTAAGAAACTAGCTCATCACCCATTTCAAAGGAACTATAATCCCTCATGCAGGAATCCCAAGGAATTTTAAAGCGTAAAATTTTATACTGTTAGCAAAATATTTTATTGACAAATGCCCATCTCCATTGGGAAAGTAGAAAATGTGAATACAACCGAAAAATCGCCTTCTATGATTCAATTCGGGCAGAATGGTTGGCTCTTAGTACATTTTGAGTTGCACACACAAGAAAAAAAAGAATATATCGATGGGTTTGTATAGCAGTAAGAAATCGGATACGACACAGGCAAACGTTCCACCCAAGCAGAACGTAATTCTATTTCTTACCACCTAACTCCAGTGACTTTCACAGTAGCATTCCACCGCAGCTTCATCCAAAAAAGTAGCGTGGGAAGGGTAAGTCACCAAACAGAGTGTAAAATAAAGCGACAGCAAACAAACAAAAAGTTTTGTCACGCGTGGGCGGAGCACAGAACGTGTATTAAGATGCGATGCGATTACAACAGCATGTGGTAGTGGGTGGGCTGGCATCGCGTACATTTTCCGATAGACTGACTTCAGCTGCTGCTCGACACATGCCGGTAACAAACGCGCAAAGCCGAAGTCGACGAGTCGGAGCTGCGCATTCGAGTCCTCGCTTTCGAACAGGATGTTCTGCAAAGAAAATAACAGATGCCGCAAAAATCACGACACTACTATGTGACGTTTTAAGTTTTCGCAAAAAAAAAAACCCCTCCAAAACAGCGTCTCGAATAATCCCACGACACCAATGATGATGTAGAACGCCTCTCAAAAGTTTAAATTGAGTATAAAAGACGAACACTTCACTCTCATACTTAGTCCGCGCCTTCTTCCAGACTTATTTTCTTGATCTGGGAGGGTTTCATTCGTCATCCCACGTGAACAGCATAAGGGTGGTCTCACACCTTATAAAATAGTGAGCGACTTTTAATAACGTAGCCTTTGTAGATCTTCCGTGACCTACACGATATCGGTAACCATCGCCCAATTTGCTTGCTGTCTGTCATCTACAAACTTTTCACTCGTGTCATCCTAAACAGGATTGACAGAACACTGGACGAAGGACAGCCATGTGAGCAACCAGGGTTTCCAAAACGATTTAGTACAATGGACCGCATCCACACGATAACAAGGCTCATTGTAGTATCGCGAGGGTACGAAAGACCGCTCTGTCTTACTTTCATCGACTTATATAAGGCCTTTTATTCAATTAAGATAAAAGCAGTTATGGAAGCCCTTGGTAGACAAGGTGTTCCTACTCAGTACACAAAGATTCTTCGTGAGCTGTACAAAAATTTCACAACCAAGATTTCACCAATCTACAACGATATTAACGTTTACGTCAAAAGAGGAGTTAGGCAAGGCGATACCATCTCGCCAAAATTATTTACCGCCACCATCCAGAACGTCATGCGAACATTGGAATGGGATAATATGGGAATGAAAACCGATGGTCGGTAGTTACATCACCTTCGCATTGATGATGATATCGTTCTTATCGTTCTTATAACACCAGACATTAGCCAAGCGGAACGCATGCTTGCGGACTTTGATAAAGCGTGTGGAAAGATTGGTCTTCGACTAAACCTAAAGAAAACGATGTTCATGAAGAACGGCTTGGTTTCGTTTGCTCGATTCACGCTCAACGGAACGAATATCTCCGAATGCTCCAGTTATGTCTATCTAGGTCGGGAAATCAATATGATGAACGACTTAACTCCAGAGCCAAGCAGAAGGAAACGAGCGGCTTGGGGAGCTTTCAAGAGCATCGAGAATGTAGTGAAGAGAACAAAGAACACCCGACTCTGTACTCAACTTTCGATTCAACGGTACTTCCTGCCCTAACGTATGCGTCAGAAACTTGGTTGCTGCGTAAGCAGGATGAAAGATCACTCAACGTTGTCGAACGCGCAGTCGAAAGGACGATGCTAGGAGCATCCGGTTTCACACAATTAAGGAGTGGGATCCGAAGCTCCGACCTACGCCAACGATCATGAATCAAACTAGCCGTTCTATACGCCAAGCAGTCGAAGATAAGGTTGGCCGGAAACGAAAAGCGTATGAATGATAACCGATGGAGAGGAGCCGTTAGTGACTGGATTCCTCGGGATGCCAAACGTACTGCAGGATGGCCACCGACCCGCAAGGTTAGAGTTCTTCACGAAGAGCCTAGAAGAAAGATATGATGCTTGACGAGTCCCTAAAGCGAAAAGAACCCACCACTTGCACGTGACATGGAAGAATGGAAGATTTAATGCTGCCCGCTCGAGTCACTCAACGATCAATGGGACTACAGGTGAAACAGGTGATAATGATGCTGAAATATTTGCAAAACTCCAGACCGCAGCTGTCTGCGATGGGGATCGAACACGCTGTTACCCTTTCCAGAGCTCCGGTGTTTTGCAAATATCTCAGCATGATTATGGTTGTATTTCACAAAATTCCCTGCCGTGAGCAATTGTAGTAGGCAGCAAATTAAAAGTTAACTTTTGGTAATTACCGAACTAGATGGATAGTGTTACATAAGATAGTTGCATGCTATCAATGGCAAAGTCAATGGAACGTTAGCCGTTAAATCACAACAACAACTGGTACCAATCTCATATCAGTTCAACAAGAGCAGTTCGTAAGTTTTGCATAACTCCGTAGACGGTTAGGTAGCGATATGGTAGTGACGCCATACAGTATGCGTAAGGTCGTCTTTCAACCCCGTCCTGGGCCAGCCAAGCCTATCATCCTTTCAAGGTCTGCAAATTGTTTTCGATCTTGTTGGAGACCAGCTCATTCCCATCAATATACAGAGACTGGCAAATAAATGTGGTGAATATATGAGCATGTCCTAGCATGACTATCTCAGAATTTTATGGGATACGGAAGCGAGGAGAGGAACAGGTTGTAAGAAGTTTAGGATCCGCATAATATGTGCGTGTAAAGAAAATATCTTAACACCTAAGGTGATCTGTTTAAAAAAAAAGGATAAAGGATAAAGCTCTCGGCGTTGATCAATCCCTGAGAGATGCACCATGGTGACTGAATGCATATCTGGCCTTCACAATGACTCGCGGTGGCCTGCCGATGTATCGAGCCAGTGCTGCTATCCTCCCAGACGAGTCTGGTACCAATTTGCCGACCCCGGAGGGATGGAAGGCTTGGCAGACCATGGGCGCAGAAATCGATTCCACGTGCGCGCCGCAGTGGCGCCTCTAACCACTGCGCCACACGGGCCCTGGTGATTTGATATGAGGTCAATATACTCACGAGTTCCACCTAAACTTCATCGAAGCATATCTGAGGCACTTGAATCCATTGGGTTTACTGCTTGACAGCGTAAATAATCTCGGTAATTAAATACGATTCTGAAAGTTCTATCCTCCTTCATGAGAAAACCGGTTAGCGAGAAAACGTTCACCTAGCAAGGAAAACACTTTTGGGAAATAGAACTAAACAACTATAAATATGTGTGAAAACTCCAGAAATAGGAGACTTAAACACCGTGATTGATGTCATAATACATGGATGGCACTGCGACGAAAGAAATCATGAACAACAAAATCGCAACGATATAGGAAACAAGATGGCTAATTTTAGCCACTAATAAAATTCACAGAACCATGATGAAGCTACTCCTCCCAGCAGCTGACCGCCTCATCGCGGCTGGAAGGTGTTCCTGGGGGTCAGGCTGCGATGTACACCAAGGGGATTCATCCACCAAGCAGGGTTTCCCAAACTGAGGAGTCCGGAGTTTCCATCAGGAAGCAAAGTAAACCAGTACCGGGCTCCAAAACCGTCCTGGTGTCAAACTAGTCGCATAGTGGAAAATTTCTTTCTGATCCAGAAGGACGACAACTGTCTGTGGTGGTGACGACCTAGGGCAGACTTTTGCCAGACTAACCTCCAGACTCCAGCGAACCACAATGGCCAAACCAGCAAAACTCCGAAAAATGGAGAATATGCTGCAGCCCGCACAACAACTAAAGAGTGGTCATCCAAGTACCCAAATACCCAAGTATCATAAAGCTACTAATGAAAACCAACATTCGCGACATGGAAAGAAGAGACATTTGCACCTTCACATCTACGCAGAGTTCCAATCAACCTAAGGCAGCAGTGGCCAGTGAATTGAATGGTAAGCAATTTAGATTTATTGTGAACAACTCTACAACTCTCTGGATACCAGTAGGATAGATGACATGCTTACTTCACTACAGAAATAGTTTCACGTTTGCGTACTTCTACGAAAGTGACTCAGTGAAAAACCCTACTGCATTGCATAAATACCAAATATGTAGTTGAGGTGGCTTCGTTACAAACGAACCTCAGGTTTCAAATCTCGATGAACAATCCGCTTGGCATGTAAATAACCTACGGCTGACACCAGTTGGCGCATGATGTTAGCAGCTTCAGCCTACAAAACAAACGCATATCTATAGCTTCAGCCCCTACATAGATCATCAGCGAACAAATGAAGGGGATCAAAGATTATTGCCTCCGTAAATTTCTCAAGCTTCCTTAATCGTGCCAATAGCTCTTGTCCTGTGAGTAATTCCATAACAATATAGTAGTGCAAAGGATCCGAGTGCACGTCAAACAGTCGTACTATATTTACGTGACCTGGAGCAAAAAGAAGTCCCTACAAAAAGCAAACAAGTACGAATTAAGATTGAAACTCACACCGTGAGAAAGCAAGTAGTGTGGTAATTATTCAAGAAATCCAACCTTTAACAATCTCCAAGATTCTGGACTCCCGTTGAGCTTGAGTTGCGAACCGCTGAGACACAATTTTTACAGCAAAAACAGCACCGTCCTCTATACGCTCACAACGCCTGGGAAGAAATGAGTAGCGAAATGGTCTTACATATACGTCATACAAAGGAAACTCACCTCACCACAGAAAATGCTCCTCTGCCAAGAAAGCCCTTCTCAGTGGTGTCCAGCTTATATTTTCCGAAAAAAGATGAATTAGCTAACAATGCCTGTAACGAACAGCAAGTTAGTAGCTCTTTTCAATGAGAAAAAATGCAAAAGTAATGCCTGGATATCTTCTTGCATTAACTCTTCTCCAATGACATTGTTGTTTGAGAAAATCACCGATGGTGAGATGTAGGAGTACCCCTTAATGGTATAAGATAAATAGACAATTATCACCTTCTATAATCAGTAATTCCGCAATCGTCCAGGTACTGGAGAGAAAACTTTAGTGTATTGAATTGTTTGAGAGATAAGGTTTCCAAGACCTTCCAAGGTCAGATTGACAACATAAAGAAGACAATGGGACCCGCTCTTGGTAAAAAAAAAACCAATGATTGAGATTCGCTGTACTTTACTTTTAATTGAGAATTGTTGAACTACAACGACTGAAAACAACTGTTTAGACCAAACTTTTGGATACAACACTACTGCATCGAAATGCGAACGACCAGGTTTCGAAAAGTGTCTGTTCAACCCAACTGGCAGACAGTGGGAGCTATTACGAAGAAGACGTACAAAGCCTGTCCAATTATCGAAATCGTCAACAAAAATACTTAGCGATTTGCAGACTTGACAAGAACATCCGCATTAGCGAGTTCGTCTTACTTACTTACTTGGATGCCAGGATGGTCCGTCCTCATTGGTTGTGCCGGCACCAGCATAATTTCCATTTTCTCAGGGCTTTGCTGGTTTAGTTATTGCGGTTCTCTGGAATCCCGAGGTCAGCTTCACCAAAGCCTGACCTAGGTCGTCACCACCACAGGCGGTGGCCGTCTTTGTGGATCAGAGCGAGATTTGCCGCTATGCGACTAGTTTGATATCAGGACGGTGGTGGATCGTGGTACTGACTTACTTTTAGCTAGGCTTTCTGATGGAAAGGCTCCTTCTCAGCTTGGGAGAGCCTGCTGAGGGAGGGGAGAGAGGGGGGTCAATGCCCCGCTGTACATCGCAGCCTCACACCGAGGAACACTTCCCAGCAACAATGAGGTGGTAAACCATTTGGAGGGCGAACTCATCGTTTTAACATTAAATTCCAGCAAAAAACAAAAAAGCATAGGTTGGTGGGGTCAATGGATGCTCAAATTCTGTACAAAGGGCTGTACTCTGAGGACACCACCATGAAGGCAAAGTGGATGGATCTGCGGCGAACTACTGACGGTTGTTGGATGAATAAAAAACAGTAATTGATATATGCACCTCGAAAGCTGAAGAAGTAATGAAGAAATAAAAGCAGTGACAATTAGACAATGAAACTAAAAGTGTTCACATTAAAAAAGATTCTGATGTCTAGGAACCATGCGCGCGTGTAGCGCAGTGGTCGGAAGTGCCCTGCAACTTGTCTGGGAAATAGCAACACTGGCTCGATACATCAGCAGGCCACCGTAAGTCATTATAAAGGCCAGATTTGCATTCAATCACCTCCAGACGATGATTAGTGAAGTCGAATGCATGGTGCAACCCACACGAATTGATTAACGCCGAAAGCTTTATCCCTTTTTATCTTTTTTTTTTTTTAAAATTTCGACTATGACGTGTTCAGAGAAGGCCAAAACAATCTACAATATCAGCATTCAGTGGAAAACACTGCACACTGGAAACCATTATCCAAAACCGGCTGAGAGTTACGTATCGTGCGAATAACAGGAACGAAAGGGGTTCGTTTAAGCTATCATTACAAAATATTTTTCCAAAGCAACACATTTTTTACAGCTTAATTCCAAGTTTATTCAGTGTTGGCACAAGTGATCTCAACTTCAGTGTAGTCTTAACTGGTATTTATGGATGGACGTAAAACTAAACACTTCATTAGCGCCCCCTAGAATCACTATAGTGTGCTGTGCCCGCTAGAATTTGTTAACACGTCATTTGCTGGACAGACAGTAGTACATTTAAAAAGAAATAACAACACACCCTGAAAAGAGTGTTGCCGTTTACTGGAGACTCAGCTGGAGAGTACAATGGCTGCTGGTTAGTAAATTCTTTTGCAAAATTTTGAACATCAAGCTGAAAAAGGACAATATTCACATTCCTTTCCAACAATACTATAGTATTTCTTCTCTTCGTCTGTCACCGAACCAATGGAACAATTGTTCACCTCATGGGTAACATTTGGCACAATAAAAGGTTTCAGTTGTCGGTTCGCTACCATGTTCCAATCAATATCTTGAAGAAATTTGTGGCTGAAACATGCTAGCTCAGTAATGCTAACCAGTTCTGGTAACAAAAACATCAATCTTACTTCTTTATCTCATCAGCGCCATTGTATCCCAAACGCTTCTCTACATTCTTCTCAAGAAGCGATCCAATGAAATCTCGTGCGAGGGGATCCATATTTCTCGGGAAGGGCACTTTTTTAGTTAAGATCCTTCTGAAGAGGCAGTAATGACTTTAGAATACGAGAAATATCTAGTTCTTATCAACAGAGATAAAATGATAGAATGAAAGGTATACTTAGCAATTTCTTTGCTAGAATTTGCTGCACCATCAACAGTGAAAGGACTGCAACCGGTCAGAAGCTCGAACGAAATCACACCCATAGACCACCAATCGACAACGTCCGAGTAGCCACCTTCGGGCCGATTAATCACTTCGGGTGACCTAAAACTGGTAAAGGTCGTTTAGAAGTTTAAAAATGGCTTCCGTTCAGGATATTATACTCGATTGGTATCAATATTTCTAATGTTATTAACAGTACAATGGGTTGTTACAAAAGTAATGGTAATTGCTAATTTTGAAGAACTTTGTGGCATTACAACTCTGAAGATAAATACGTCAAGACGTTAAAAAGATAAAAAGGACGAAGATCTCTGCATTCATCAACCAATGTGGGATGCGCTATGCATTGGACTTCATTAAGCATTGTTTGGGGGTGATTAAACGCATATCTGGCCTTTACAATGTCTTCCCGTGGCCTAGCGATGTAGCGAGCCAATGCTACCATTCTCCCAAATAATTTTGGTACCAATTTTCCAATTCCGGAGGTCCAGAAGGCTTGGTGAGCAACGAGTGTGAAAATCGATCCCATATGTACTGCTGAGCGTTGCCAACCACTGCGCCACACGCGCCATAGGTCAAGACGACGGCCGAAGACGTTTCGTAATAACCTCGTGTTAGACGATCAGTGAAAGTAAGTACTGCAGCTTTAATTAAATTAGATGTTATTTCAAGATAATAAGAGCACTAGAATCCAGTCCTTTCTGCACATACGGTACAACTCTGTTCATTTCAGCAGCCTGGAATACCAAGCACTAGTGTCCGCGAATTTTGCAAACGCATTTACAGCCGTCTCTTTCGCTACTGAAAACTATTTCTTCGAAGAGAATTTCAAAGGGCTTCAAAAAGTGGTAGACAGCTGAAAAAAACCTCAGGTGAATACGCTGGATAGGGTTTCCTAATCCAGTCCGTCAAACTTTTGCATCAACTGTTGTGCGACGCATGATTGAGCGCTATCGTACAGGACTGGAGCTTATTTTTTTGACCAACAATGGAAACATGCTGAAACTTTTTGCTGTATTTCATTAACTTTGTTTCGCTAGAATTCCGAAAGTTCTGTTGGATTAATCTGGCTAGAGACCAGCAAGCAATCGTTGGTGACTTTCGTTCGCTGTAGATTTAACTTTGCGAACTCTGGAGTTTATCTCTATTCAATAAAGATGACGAATGTCATGAGTCGTCATAAAGAATCCATTCTTCATTTTCTTTTGCGCGTTTCACAACGAATCGATAAACGTACTCTATGGTGATCTTCTTGCCCTTTGTTCAGTTGTGGCTACCCACGTTGAACTCGCAAAGAAAAGCTTCTCAAGAACCATTCTTCCTTTGAGAGCAAGAAACTTGCAAAGTAATGCAGAAAGGGGATAAAAGAAGATCTGAAAGAAAGAATAGCAGCAGTTATGGTCGAAGCCGCAAAGAGTGGGAAGTGCATTCGGAAAGCCTACCGAAACTTATCCACTCACAAAACCAAGATGATTATACTCCGACACTCAAGCACAATTACTAACCGGATGTCTTCAATAGCCTGGTCCTGTTTCCCTCATATGAAATAAAGGAGGATGGACTTCTCGGGCCACTGGTTTTCCCTTCCGAAATCCTACTCGCTATTTCGTCGGTGAAAAATCGAACACCAGGTCCCTATAGGGTAAGATCTTAACCCCTTAGGAACCTTGCTTCAGCCCTCGCAAACCAGTGGTCTGACTCTTCACATGTTACCTGTCTGAATGCACGGTCGCTACTCAGTGGAACCAGCATGACCATACTATTGTTCGAGAAGGGTAACCTACACGATATCAACAACCATAGCTCAATCTACTTGTTGTCCATCGTCTACAATGTTCCCACTTAAGGAATCCTAAACAAGATTGACAGAACACTGGACTAAAGACAGCCATGTGAGCAAGCAGGGTTTTAGAAAAGAATTCAGCGCGATGGATCACATCCACACGATAACAAGGCTCACTGAAGTATCGCGAGAGTACAAAAGACCGTTCTCTCTCCCCTTCATCGATTTACAGGCCTTTGATTCAATTGAGTATATGTAGTCATGGAAGCCCTTGATAGTCAGGGAAGTCCTACTCAGTACATAAAGATTCTTCATGAGCTATACAAAGATTTCACGATTAGGATATCACCATTCTGCAACGATATTAACATTGACGTCAAAAGAGGGATCAGACAAGGCGATACCATCTCGCGAAAATTATTTACCGCCACTCTCCGGAACGTCATGCGAACATTGGAATGGGATAATATGAGAGTGAAAATCGACAGTCGGCAATTACATTACTCGCTTTACTGATGACATCGTTCTTAAAACATCAAACATTAGCCAATCGGAACGAATGCTTGCGGACTTTAATAAAACTTATGTAAGGATTGGTCTTCCACTAAATCTCACAAAAAAGATGTTCATGAAGAAAAGATTGGTTTGGTATACCCCATTCACATTCAACGGAATGAAAATCTCAGAATGCTCCAGTTAGGTTGAACAGAAGGGAGCGAGATGCTTGGGCTTTCAAGAGCGTCGAGGACGTAGTAAAGGGAACAATGAACACCCGACTCCGTGCCCACTCTTCGACCCCACGATACTTCCTGCCTTAGCGTATGGCACTGAAACCTAGTAGCTGCGTAAGCTGTGCGAAAGATCATTCAACCTTATTGAACGGGCATTCAAAAGGACGAAGCTAGGAGCATTCCATGTCATACAGGAAAGGAAAGGGATCCGAAGCTCCGAGCTACGTCAACGATCGAGATCCAAAGACGCCGTTATTAACCCCAAATAATCGAAGATAAAATAGGCCGGAGACGTAATGCGTATGAAAGACAACCGATGGACAAGAGCCGTCATTGGCTGAAATCCTCGGGATGTCACATGTACTGCAGGAAGACCGCTGACCCCATGGCCCAAGTCTTCACAAAAGTGCTGGAAGACGGTATAATGCGCAACGAGTCTTTCTGGAGTGAGCAGAACCCAGTGGTCTTCTGTTGAATGCGACAGGGAGAAATAGAAGCTATACTTGCGCCCACACGAGTCACTCGACAGTTAACGGAACGATAGGTGATTGAGCTGAACTCTTTTACGACAAAGATTCGTTATCGAAAACACTACATTTCTTTCAAAGAGTAGTGAATGTCATTAAGACGTTACATAGATGTAGAACTGAGTTTATTCTATCACCTTAGCGGAAGATACAATTTTTTATAAATTATTCTTTCAGTTTCAAACTTGTTTAGAATTAAAATCCTCAAAAATCGAAAACGGAACTCAAATTTCTAACAGTTCTCTAGCAAACGCGGTAGTGACAAACCATTGGGGAAGGATACCGAGTTCTACTAGACGAAATCTCGGTTGTCCTCACATTCAAAATACGAGCCTCGACGAACAAAAACCGGAAAAACACCTCTAACGTGGGGTGAAAAATCAGCCTTTCATCATTAGTAAAACACAAGAACTTGTACAGTACCTTGTAGGCAAAGATTTGTAAGTTCTTGTGGTTTTCAACCCAATTAATAAAGTTGGCTAAGAGCTAAAATATTTTGATTGAGCACTTAAAGTCCTATGGTGGCTTGCAAACCCTCTCCTATCAATGCACGTTTCTGTTAATGTCCTAAAAAGCAAAAGACGTCACGCGAAAATTTCAAAGTACCCACACAACTTTCGTAGAGGCGAGCCACTCAGATATCTAAGTAGTCGCATAAAAGTCCTAGAAAAAAGCAAAACTGACTGTTTCACCAACAGGAATGTGGAACATTCTGTCGGCAAAACCTCTGATCTAACTCACATGTATTCGATAGTTCCACAATAGGAATTCGCCCGTTCAAGCTCTTCAGGAACCAAGAGTTTACTAAGGCCAAAATCAGTTAATTTCACATGCCCATCTTCGTCCAACAAGATGTTCTCCAGTTTCAAATCACGATAGATAACCTTGCGCTGTAAAAGAAATTATTATAGCTACGCCATTAGACTACTACTGCATATCGCCAAATTCCAGCTGTGAGTACAAATGCTTCATAAGGAGGACTTCCCTTCACCCATTTTATGAGAAAACTGTGAGATGGCATCCTTATTTGATATTGAATTTTGCCGACACTATTTTGTTAAAAATTGAAGCGTTCGGTGGGTGGTATGCAACGGTGCAGAGTATAGATAGACAGATGCTACTACATGAAATTGTCAAATATTGTTGTAATTCTGTTGCATTCCGTTCCGTTCTATGGGTGGATACCATTAAAACTTTAGTTCGTCCTTATCGCGCACTTGAGTTGCCTAGTGCTCGTACAAAATAAAGAGTAGCGCAACATTTTTCGTAAAAGATCTTTTATTCTAGTTCAGTTTGGATGTACTGCAGGAAACATTCCGAGCTCGCCTATGGTGAGATGAATGTTGGGAGGGGAACCGAAACCTCCTTCATATTCCTTCCTTCCTTCCTTTCAGTAACTTGATTACAGGCTTTCCAGTAAATCTTCCACTAACTTGACTACAATTTTTCAATAGAATTGGCGTGTAAAGTCGAAAATTCATATATGCAAGCAGATTGACGGCATGAATATTTTTATGTGCATGTAAAAAGTTCAAGTTCAACTCAGCATAGCCCTAGGAAGCCGCCCGCTTCCCAGTCTACCTCACTGTACCTAGATGCTTGCCTTTGGTTCACGTCTAACCCTAACTAGAAACGCGCCATAAACCTTCGTGATTAACCACCTTGAGATACTTCACATAAAGGAGATCCACAACTTTCAGGAAGAAGGGGAGAAAAAGAAAGATTCTTAAAAATTTGTTCTAAAAACCTGCAGCAAATAGAAAAGCTCGCTATTAAATAACTCTTCAAAATATCTTATTCACACCTTGTGGAGGCTGTCAATGGCTGCTATCAACTCGGCTATAATAAACTTGGCGCTCTTCACATCAAAAGAACCATGGCTACATAAATGTGTAAATAGTTCACCACCTCGAACGTATTCTAAATAGAAAATTGAAGATAGGATTGTCATCGAAAAACAATACAATAAATAAAGAGAAAGTGGAAATATGACTATTTTGATTACAGCACTAACCCATGACGATATGTAGCTTTGTATCAGTTTGAAAGGCGTAATAAAGATTGACAAAAAATGGTACGCCTCTCAATCGCTCCAAAACTTGACGCTCTGCCAAGGTATGTTCCAACGTCTTAGGCTTAGATAGTACCTAAAAGATTTGAATCAAAAATATAAATCGCTTCCGCTCTTCTGTTAGAGCGGAGGTATGCGTCCCCAACTGTATTTCGCGAATGGGGATCGGTGGCTGCTGTCTGGCCGACTGCGGCTGGGTTTAGGTTCTTTGAGAACCATACAGTTTAATTAACGTATCCTTATGGGTTGATGCGTGTTACTTCGCACACCATCGTACTCCGAACAGTACCAAAAAATAAATAAATAAAAATATAATTGTTTCCGAAACCTTCGCTATTACCTACCTTATCACCAGCATCGTGTCTCCATCCACGAATCTCCCTCATATGTTACAGATCTCCCTCATACGAGAGATCCCGGTAGCCGGTTAGTCGCGAAGCCATGTGGCGAGTCCCCATGTGGCGGATAGGGGGTTAATCGCGGGCCAAAAGCGACCTTTGCTTCCCTGAGACGCAGGTGGATCCAGGGGATGAACTCCCTGTTTCTGCTGCGCCGATTTGGCACCTACTTTCTGTATTTACGAGGGGACTTCATGCATGCGTTTGCGGGTGCGTTCTCGCTTATGCGGTTTGTATTCCACGAGTCAACTCGGCCAAAAGCCTACAATCAAGTGACAGGGAAGTATATGGGACACGGTTACGAGTCGCCTCCAACAAATAAGCTCCATGTCCACTCTGGGAGAGCCTGGCAAGCTACCCGTGAGTATACCTAGCCCCACGTTCAGAGCCCAGTAAGCTATACGTGGGTATCAAAATGATAAACACAGTAAAAAAAACGGGCCGCATTCCCTTGACCCCGAAAGAGCCTCCAATTTCGCAGCGTTGGGTAGGACGAGTACGGAGAGGCTGCTGAAGTCTCAGAGCCAATGGAAGCTGCCTGGATCACGAAGAACTATGGTGACGATCTGTACCTACAATGCACGTACACTTGCATCCGAATTCTCAATAGAAGACTTACTCATGGAATCAAAAAGGATAAGGCACGACATCATCGACCTGGCCGAGACGAGAGCACGCCACCCATTCAACACCATCTATGACACTGGAGAAGAACTGTTCCTTGGAACATGCGACAGTAGAGGAGTTGGCGGCGTCCTTCTCGTCAAAACGAGTTTGTCCAAGAACATTGATTCATTAGAACAACTTAATACTTGACACTTGAATGGCCCGCCTTCACTTGTTGTGCGGGCCACGGCACAAGCTCGATTTTTCGGAGATTTCCTGGTTAAGCAATTGTGGTTCTCTTGAATCCCGAGATCAGCCTGGCCAAAGTCTCCGTCAGGTCTTCACCACCACAGGCAATCGCAGGCCTTGTAGATCAGAGGGAGATTTGCCACTATGCCACTTCGATACCAGAACGGTGGTGTATCCTAGTGTTGGCTTACTCTCAGCTAGGCTACCTGTTGGCAACACCGGACTCCTTCTCACCTTGGGAGACCCAGAGGATGAATCCCCTGCTGTACATCGCAGTTCGACACCCAGGAACACCTCCCAGCCACCATGAGGCGGTAAACCGTTGGGAGGATTCAAACAACTAACAACCGAAATCGGACGTTTACGATTAAAAAGATGTAGATCAAAACCGGCTTTGATGATCTTCGTCGTTTACGTGCCGACATCAAATTATGACGAGGAAGAAGTCGAAGCGTTCTATACGGAGTGGGAGAAGTTCTACAGAGAAGATCATACATTCTTCAAGGTCATCATTGGAGATCTCAGTGCTAAGATTGGACCAAGAAGATCGTCTGAGGAACGTCACATTGGGACCCACGGATTAGAATGGAACGAACAGGGTGAGCGGCTCTCTGAGTTTATCATGGCGACCAAGACCATCAATGGTAACTCGCAATTCCAGAAACCTCACAGTCAACGATGGACGTGGGAATCTCCCAATGGAGAGTACCATAACGAAATAGACCACATCAAAGTAAAGAGAAAGTTTTGCCTAACCGATTTCGCTGTTGTACCAAAATTCTACACGGGATCAGACCACCGTCTCCTTCGTGCAAGATTTTGTTTTTCGCGTAAAGGAGAAAAAGCCGCTAAATTCAAAAACCGATGTCCCAGAACCACCACAAACTAGGACTTATTCCACTCATTAGTCGGCTGTTGGAAAGATGCCGTTGTCGATAACATCGACGAGGATAACGATTGACTCATTGAATATCTTCACGTTAGCACTATGAAAGCTGAGAGTTCGAAAGTCACCAAGAGACGTCTGTCTCCAGAAACTCTCGAGGTGATACGCCAGCGTGGAATCACTCAAGCTGCGGGCAACCGCGAACTAACGTCCGAACTTGCGAAACAATGCAGGCAGGCGATAAAAGAAGATTTTAAGGAGAAAAGAGCAGCAGTAATGGTTGAAACTGCAGAAGCTAGGAAAAGCATTCGCAAAGCCCACCGAAGCTTCGCCAATTACATGACCAAGATGACTGCACTCCGACGCCCAGTTACAGCGTCCACAAGGCAATGGAGAAAATCATTCACGAATACTACTCGGATCTCTTCTATAGGCACGTCCACCTTCCGTCATATGAAATAAAGGATGGATTTGTTGTACCACTGGTTCTCCCTTCCGAAATCCGACATGCCATTTCGTCGGTGAGAAAACCAACCTCACCAGGTCACTGTAGATTAAGATCTTAACCCCTGAAGAACCTTGCGGCAGCCCTCGTAAATCAGTGGCTTGACTGTTCACATGATACTTGTCTGAATGCACGGTTCGTCACAGCATATACCTGTGGTCCGGAGTTTTGCAAATATCTCAGCATCATTGAGATAGAAACAACTATGGAAGCCCTTGATACTCAAGGAGACTACTCAGTACACAAAAATTCCTTGTGAGCTATACAAAGATTTCACAACCAAGATATCACCATTCTGCAACGATATTAACACAAACGTCGAAAGAGGGGTTAGGCAAGGCGATACCACCTCGCCAAAATTATTTATAGCCACCCTCCAAAACGTCATGTGAACACTGGAATGGGATAATATGGGAGTGAAAATCGATGGTCGGCGATTACACTATTCGCTTTGCTGATGACATCATCCTTATAACACCAAACACTACCCAAGCGGAAGGTATGCTAGCCGACTTTGATAAAGTCTGTGGAAAGATTAGTCTTCGACTAAATCTCACAGACACGATGTTCATGAGGAACGGATTGGTTTCGTGTGCCCCGCTCACGCTCAACGGAACGAATATCTCCGATTCTTCTAGTTATGTCTATTTAGGTCAAGAAATCAACATGTTGAACGATTGAGCTCCAGAGCTAAGCAGAAGGAAACGATCGGCTTGTGGAGCTTTCAAGAGCATCGATGATGTAGTAAACAGTACAAAGAACACCCGACTCCGTTCGCATCTTTTCTACTCAACGGTTCTTCCTGCCCTAACGTATGCGTCAGAAACCTGGTCGCTGCGTAAACAGGATGAAAAATTACTCAGCGTTATAGCACGCGCAGTCGAAAGGACGATGCTAGGAGTATCCCTTTTCACACAAGTAAGGGATGGGATCCGAAGCTCCGACCTGTGCCAACGATGAAAAACCAAAGATGCCGTTCTATACGCCAAACAGTTGAGGATAACGTGTGCTGGACAGGTAATGCGTATGGATGATAACCGATGGAGAAGAGCCGTTAGTAACTGGACTCCTCGAGATGTCAGTCGTACTGCACGAAGACCACGAAGGGCCTAGAAGAAAGATATGATGCTGGACGAGTTCCTTAAGCGGGCAGAATCCATTGGACTACTCTTGCACGCGATAGGGGAAAATGGAAAATTTACTGGTGACCCGCTCCAGTACCTCGATGATCAACGGGACTACAGATGATACATGTGATCACCTGCATCACGTGTTATCCATTAATCGAAGTGTGGTAAAAGTGAGTAAAATGTACATTCGTTCTCAATGGACGCCAGAGCTGAACACTGGGTTCCCTTTGTTCAAGAGATACACATCAGAATCCTTTATAAAACTTTCTATTTCTATTATTTCTGGTAATAAGAGAGTCATGAGTACTCTACCGAGTCATAGCATAGTTTTATTTTGGTTGTGCTTCTGGAAAAAAATGTCGAACTCCTGTGTTTGGCTGAACCTGATGGGTGGAACGAACCACCTACTGTACATCGTAGTTTAAACACAGGAATAGCCTGCCAGCGAGGATGGCTTGGTAAAACAATGGGAAGGAGTGGTTGCAGGAATCGTTATTATTGCTAAAAGTATAACGGTCCTTAAACAAATCCACGAACAGGAAAACCTAGACGTTTGTACATCACCAGTGGTCATTCTACAAGTAAAGCTTCAAGCTCATTTATAATTGGCTTCAGAAAACACAAAAAGTATATATCAAATATATAAAACGATAAAGAGACGACAAACCCTTATTTTTCTAAGCACTTTCATCGCATAGATCTCACCATGGTCCCTGCCTCCGATTTTTCGTACAAGAAAAACTTTTCCGTAGGCTGAAAAAACGTCTAATAAAGCGAGAAACAGATATGGACGATTCGTAAGTCCGAAGCCGTTTAATGTACTTCTGTTGAAGAAGGCAAAAGCAGCTTCCGTTTCGCTGCTGGTAGACAAGTTATATCCATTATAGACAGCCGTACAAGCAAAAAGAAGAAACCAAAATGACAATATCTAAAAGGAAACTCTGCTCGATACTCACCGCCCTTGCCAAGCATTCGTAGTAAGGCGAAGTTCTCCATGGAGACCTTTTCCTCACTCGGCAATTCAGTGGTCATTGTTTGTCGAAGGTCAGGTCAAAAACCCGTGTCTCGGTCAAACACACCTAAAATTTCGAAAAATATGAGTGAATCAGATTTATGAAGACGAAACGATTGTATAGAGGCGATAAGAGTGGTCAACTTTGTGATTAAGAAAACATGGTCTATGAGGTTTAGAAAACGAGTCGAATACCAAATTATGTACACACATTTATTTACCAGTTAAAATTTGAATACACTGCAGTATGTTGCTGGTATTTGGTTCCCTGTTAACACTAATATTCCAACCAGCAATAAAAAAAGGGTAAAGCTCTCGACGTTGGTCAATTCCCGATGGATGCGCCATGCATTCGACTTCATTACGCATCGTTGAAGATGATTGAATGCATATCTGGCCATTACAATGACTTGCAGTGGCCTGCCGATGTATCGAGTCACGCTACTGTTCTCCCAGACAATTCTGGTACCAATCTACCGAGCCCGGAATGATGGAGAGCTTAGTGTGCCTAGGACATGGAGATCGAACCCATGTGCATTCCAGGGCGCCTCCGAACACTGCCCTACACGTGGCCTTTTTAGCAGCAGTGATTCAAACTAATTGGTATTTATCCGGTACAACGCTGCGGGACAACGGTGGTACACACCCACACTTTCAATTTTTATTTAACGAATTCCCGAAGACACTTGATTTTTGACAGTTCTCTGTGATTTCATGGTAACTATGGTATTTAAGGACCAGGAGACCTAGTAGAGCCATCGAATATATTTCGATCCATCGCTCCACTAGTGTACATAAATCTTCTGAAATACGCCTTCAACCAAAATTTGTCCAAAACTTCAGCAAGAAATGCTCAAAAGATGAGACTTTTAAGCTGAAGGAAAAGCCTAGTCATTGTCCCTCCTCTCCCCAAAAACCGTGATTCCATCGTGGAAGAAGAAATTTATTTTGTTGCCAAAAAAAAACCAATGATTTTGATGGTATCCTTTCTCAGTGGAGCTTCACCACAAACTGTGGTCATCAACATCATCTATTTTTCATGTCGTAGGATCACATTATTTCAGCCACGTACATCTCTAAAATCGTGGTGAGTTAGAAACAATGGAGTGCAGGTGATGACTCTAATGCTGCTTAACAAAACTGATTTTCAAGAGGGATGACACAAAAGGCACGTGTGGCGCAGCGGTCGGAGGCGCCTTGCAGTACACACATAGCATTGATCCCTGCGCTTGTGGCTCACCAGACCTTCCATCACTCCGGGTTCGGCAAACTGGTACCAGACTTGTCTGAGACGACAGCACCAATCGATAGATCGGCAGGCCACCGTAAGTCATTGTAAAGGCCAGATATGCATTCAATCACCTCCAACGATGCTTAATTGAGTCGAATGCATGGCACATCCCTCAGGGATTGATCAATGCCGAGAGCTTTATCGTTTTTATTCATAGAAAAGACTTTGCCCCTTCACAACAACCAGATATAGAATTTTTCATACGGTGTCCTTTTAAACATAAATACGTCCAGTAATGGAACTTCTACGAAAATGACAATGAAATTCAAATATTAAGAATTTCCAATGAGGAAAACGGCAATTGCAAACATGAATAGTACATTGGGGAGCGCCATCATGTCCTAACAGACGGCAGCATCTCGCCTATTCAATTGCTTTCGCACTCGAAATGTGAGTTCTGAAGTTACGAAATGGATGAAGCTCCAAAACTTCATCCGCTCCAAAAAAATCAGAATTTCACCGTGGTCGAACAAGTAATGGTTTATCTTGCAGATAGAAAATTTTAGACTATAACAGCTTCTATTGCAACAAAATTCACAAAAGATGAGGTGAAAGAAATTCAATGTTCAAAGCGGCCATCGTTTTAGCACCGTATGCCCCCATAGAGGTCAGGTCGACGTGTAAGTACGTAATGTTTCGCAGCATTAAGTGACGGCAGGTGTAGTTCTTAGTAAGTTGGCCCTCGGAAAGGATAACAGTGTGTTCGAATGCCACCGCAAACAACTGAGGTCCGGAGTTTTACAAATTTCTTAGCATCATTGTGGTTATATTTCACAACATACACTGCCGTGAAAAAGGAAGAGGCAGAAATAAAAGGTGATTACATTTACATTAAAACAGTTACTGTGTTATTCCATCGGTACAGCAAGCATGGAGATCGTCTTTGCATTTATGAAAGCGAATTAACTGGCCACAGGAAAAAAAATTTCTCTTTTGTAAATTTCGCGAGGTGCAATGAAGCTTTTCTCGATCGAACATTTGTGATCGAATATTCGTGGTAGGAAGTAGGAGACGTAAGCTCCCAGAGTGCATGAAACTCAGCTAACCATGGGTAGGACTCGCTGGGCTCCACAGTGACAAAGGTTCATTGCCAGCTGAGATTCGAACTGTAAATGCCGAACACATTCATAGTTTCGCTCACACTGCCAGGGATTAATTTCCACTGTAAAACGCAAATTGACATCCACGAAACTCCCCGGCCGAGTTAAAGTGAATCGTACAGGCACTAGTAAGGTCTTAATTACCGTAATAATGTCGCAGTTTTCCCGGATTTTAAACTTGTTCGAAGAATAACAAGACAAATTCTTGCTGATGGCATTGATCAATAGAAAACTGCTGAGAGAAAGGCGAAACGAAGGACCCGCATGGTGTTGTGGTGAACGCGTCCCCGGAAAGGATAGTAGCGCGTTCGTTCGCCACCGCAGACACCTTCGGTCTGGAATTTTGCAAATATCTCAGCATTATTGTGGTAGTGTCAAATAAAACTGCTGTTAAGTTTGTTCGTGAATAGGCACAAATTCTCTTGAACCTAAACCGTGTACCATGTTGATGCTTCAACACAGAAAACATTCGCATCCCTAGCAAAATATGAAAACTTGCCAGTTAAAGTAATGAAAATCACAGACGTAACGCCATGATCCATCTTTCCACCCATGTTCTTTATTCTGTGAGGAAAAACGAAGGGCATGGATTATGAAGATAATGAATCTCCTGACTACTAATTTGTACACTCCATTGATCGCCCTCTCTAAAGGATCTCGAACCGATCAGTCGAAAGGATATTTGTGTTTTCCCAGGTGGGCCGATGTGTAGTTGTACGGACCAACAGCGACCTTGTGCTTCCCTTGGGCAAAGATGGATCAACTCTTTGTTTCTGCTTCGTCGATGTGAGATAAATACCTTTTGTGTTTACGAGCAAGCATGCGTGGGCATGTCTTCGCTGGTGTGGATTCAACAAGTCAGTTAGGCCAAACTCTTACAATCAAGTGACTAGAAATTATACAGGAGGTGCCTAGGACTTGCTTCCAACAAACGAGCTTCCTCATCTACACTGGGATAGATTAGCAAGCTACCCGTGAGTATACTCAGCTCACCTGTTCACAACTGTACGAGCAACACATGGGTACCAAACGCTAAACAGTAAGATACACAGGTCTTGTTCCCCTAACCTTGGAAGAGCCAGCGATACGATAAAGTTGAGCAGGACAAGCACGGAGGGGCTGATAAAATCCTAGGGGCATTCTCGGTTACCTAAACCTGGCAAGCCTTAGGTGACGATCTATACCTACTATGCACGATCACGCACACCGGAATCGTCCATTGATGAGTTGATGATGCAGGCTAGAAAGCTAGGTACAACGTTGTTGAACTAGCTGATAAGACATACATCACACATTAAACGTCGTATATGACACCACGAAAGAACTGTTCCCTGGAACGTACGACAATAGAGGAGTCGGTGACGTCGGCGTTCCCTTCATCACGAGTTTTTCCATGAACATCGATTCATTCGAAAAGCTAACAACCTAAATTGGACGACTACGATTGAAAAAATATGGATCAATACTACCTTTGACAATCTTCCTCGTCTATGCAAAGACAACAAGCTATGACGACGACGAAGTTGAAGCGTTCTAAGTTGACTTGGAGAATTTCTGCATAGATAGACCACATTATTTAAGGTCATTACTCAGACGGCCGGACACGTAATGCGTATGAATGATAGCCGATGGACAAGATCGGTTAGTGACCGGATTCCTCGGAATGTCAAACGTACCGCAGGAAAACCACCGACCCGATGGTCAAAGTTCTTCACGAAGAGACTAGGAGAAAGATATGATGCTCGACAAGTCCCTAAAGCGAGCAGAACCCACTGGGCTGCTCTTGCTCGCGACAAGGAAAAATGGAGGATTTACTGGCGCTCGCTCGAGTCACTCGACGAACAACGGGACCACAGGTGATACAGGTGATACTCAGACGAGTTTCACGCCAGAATGGATCCAGATCGTCTGAATAATGCCATATTACGACCCATGAATTAGAATGGAACGAGCAAGGTGACAGCTGCCTGAGTTTATCGTGACGATCAAGACCATTGGTAGTAACTCACAATTCCAGAAACATCACTCTCAACGCTGGTTGCATTACTGTCCCACTAGAAAGTGCCACAACTAAATGGACCATATCATCGTATGTCAAGGCTTTTGCCTAACCAATGTCGCTGTTGCTTCAAGATTTTACACGAGGTCGGACTATCGCTTCCTTCGTTTAAGATTCTATCTTTTGCGGAATGGAAAGAAACCTGCTAAATGCAACGGTCCATTCAACATCTCCTCGTTAGCGCTATAAAAGCTGAGAGTTCGAAAATCACGAAGAGACGTCTGTCTGATGTCTGAAGTGTGGGGTTCGACAAGAGGATACCATCTTGCCAAAATCTGCAGTTACCCTCGATGACATGCGAAAGCTAGAATGGGCTTGAATAAAATCAGCGGTCGACAATTACATCATTTTTGCCTTACTGATGATATCGTTGTTATAACATTCGCCTCATTCGCCGAGGGAAATGCTCAACTAAATATGAACAACACGATATTCATGCAATGCGGACTTGCACCTGATGCGCCATTCAGCGCCACGTTATAAACATCAGTGAATGCTTCAGCGATGCTTACCAGGGTCGGAAAATCAACCTGACAAATGTTTCAGCTCCAGAACTGTGAACGGAAGGAACCAAGCGATTTCGTAAGAGCACTGAGGATGTAGTAAGGAGGAATAAGACCCATCAACACTGTGCTCGTCTCATCGAGATAACGATTGTTCCTGCTTTATCATACGCGTCGAAAACCTGGTCGCTACGAAAGCAGGATGAAAGATCACTTAGCGTTATCGAAAACGTAATCGAAAGAACGATGCAGGGGATATCCCGTATCACGCATCTGAGAGAAGGAATCCAAGTCTCCGACTTATGGACACACTTCAGAGATGGTTTTTACATGCAAAATGTCGAAAATCAAATGGAGTGAACAAATAATGACCTTGAACCACAACGGATGAGTAAAAGCCGTTAGCGAGTAGATTCCTCGAGATATCAAAAGTACAACAAGAACACCATCAACCCAATTGGTCAGATTTCTTCTTGAAAACTCTAGCAGAAGGTATAATGGTCAAGAGGTCACTGTAGTGAACAGAAAACACTGAGCTACTTTTGGGTGTGACGGGGACAAATGGAGAATTTCAACGCGGCTACGAAGAAGGCAAAGGCGTCAAAACGCTAGCCCGATAAAATTGTTTATACGAAAATCGTGTCGTCCCAATTATGTGAAAAATTACTGACTACTGTTATCGGGCCTAATGAAAGCCGGTTTTAAGGTACTGCCCTATAATGTGCCAGCTAATGAAGCGTCGACTACTGCACGAAGCATTGTCAAAAAGCAGAACACATTTGATGGTAGGAATCGACCAACACCCGTCCTACACAAGAGGGCACCGTTAACAGGAGTTAACCATTATTCCAGCGATGTTTCTTCCACTGGATTAGGCTCTATGAGACAATGAACCTCCACATCGCAACAACGACCAGCTGTGGACCATCGACTCGAATCAATAAAATTTTTATAGCAACCTCGTGTCAGCTCAGTCACGTAGAGGATAGAAAATTTAATGGCGCCAGCTCGAGTCAGCCGACGATGGGACGACAAGTGATTATGTTGACTCTGTTTGAAAACAAGTGTTCCAACAGAGAAAACACAGTAATAACGTTACTAATCTCCTCATACATTTCTTAACGATGATGGAAGTCTCGCGAGGATTCAAAAGGCCGACTTCCAGTTAACCACTACACTAATAAATAAATAATCTTGTTCATCTGAACTGTTCTTGATGAGTGAGCAAACGTTTACTAACACATTTGCTTTCAAAAACTAACCTTCGGCTGAATTCGCCTTCTTCAAAGCATAGAGACGGATTTCACTGTTTTTCTGTCCTCCACTTTTCTAACTGACACCTCTCGCGCCCTGCCCACGCCGGATGATAAATGAAGCCAACTTAGACTTTAAAAAAACCCGAGGCGCCAAGTTACGTGCAACAGTGAGGCAATCGACCTTCCAAATTATTCATGGAATTCCAACGTCCACCCAAAGTGCGTCGAGAGTTGCGCGCGTCAAGATTTTTGTTTTCTGCATTAGAATCATCACTTTGATTTCAAACCACCACCATTGTGTTTCACTATCATGGGCGTATCTTGCATAATGTTTCGGTGGATTTCAAGCTCTCCATCTGGGTGCTCCTTTGAGGCGACACAAAGTCGTCCGCCAATTTCGCCAAGGTATTCATCATGTCTCAAGGGCGCATGTGGCGCAGTGGTTGGAGGCGCCACTGCGACGCGCACGTGGAATGCGCCCATGGCCCACCAAGCCTTCCATCCCTTCAGGGTCGGCAAATTGGTACCAGACTTGTCTGGAAGGATAGGCTCGATACATCGGCCGGCCACCGCGAGTCATGTAAAGGCCAGATATGCATTCAATCACCTCCAACGACACTAAATGAAGTCGAATGCATGGCGCATCCCTCAGGGATTGATCAACGCCGAGAGCTTTATCCTTTATCCTTTATTCATCATGTCTTACATCTTACACGTCTTACAAGGGATATAATGCGCCCGAACTTATGCTGTCACATTCTCCGTCGTTAGAAAAAGTGTAAATTTCTGATTGACGTAGACAATCTCAAAAGCGGCCTCGAACTAACTGATGACATAGGGTGTTCGGTGGAAGCTAAACAACCGTCACAGAACTCTCTTTGAACCAGCCGTCTTTGGGCATATCATAACAGCGGTGCTCACCCCATTCGAAAATAAGGATAAGTTTAATAGGTGTTGCGTAAATTAAAGTTATTGTTTTGGGCACGACTTTACCAGACCTAAGACGCAAACAACAGAAAAGTGATGTGTTTTTGAAAAGATTAAAATTCCCTGGTGACTTGGAACTTTCATCGAAAACTATGTAACAATGTGACACCTTCGATCGGGAAGTGAAGAACGGAAAGTGAATGTAGCCGAAACGTCAGGCATTGAAAAGACGTGTTAACAATGTGGTGTCAGCTGATCAAGAACAGTGCAAAAAGACAAAATTACGTACATTTCTGAGCGAGGCACACTTTCTGGATAATTCGTCTGTATAGTGGATTTTGAATACAACTTACCTAATGCGTGCAAAAGCATTTCTCGTAAAGAACAAGTTCTAAGCGATACACGTAACCTGCAACTTGCATGATTAGACTGAACTTGCACTTGCTTGCACTTGAACTTCCATAAGATTATCATCCAATTTTCAAGAGAATCAACCACATTATCAGTACTGAGCCTACTAGAAGAACATAGCGAATGAAGGTTTCGATTTGTACACATTTCCGAAAGAACATCGAAAGAGGTCGTGTCAATGGCTAGACGACGATCGACGACTGCAAGGTTTAAAATAGACTTTGAACCTCCCTGAATAAATAAAACGGCCAACTAGCAGCAAGCAGAATTTGTCCCCGTAATTAAACGCGAAAATTGTAGCTCAGGTTTTGAAGCAGTGAATAATATCTAACAAACTGGCAACTGCTTCACGAAATGACCACAAGACAGAAATATCAATAATGCATGCCATAGTAAGCATAGGGTATGACAACAAGAAGTCGCTGAGAACTTTGACAAAACCGTTGGCTCATTTCAACATAGGCATCTAGTGGAGTTGGCAGCAATAAAGGCCAGCTGGGGTTCTTTTCTTCATCAGTATCGAATCATAGAGATAAACATATCCTTAAAAATATGCTCAAAGAGAAATGAATGGTTCAAAGATGAAAAGAAGGTAGTAAATGAAAAGTTAACATTGTGATTTCGACTACAGCCTCATTTTAACTGGGTTCATTCCCGATTTGGACTCACCAGATCAATTGCGTTGATGGCTGATTACTTATGGCACTGTCAATAGAACTAGTTGAGAGACACAGCAAAACGAACGATCCGCATGGTGTGGTGGTGGGCGCGTTAGCCCGAGGAAAGGGTAATAGCACGTTCGCTCTCCACCGTAGACACCTGCGGCCCGGCGTTTTGCAAATATCTCAGCTTCATTTTGGTTGAAAAGAAGATTTTCTCATTTCATGGGAATCACACTGCAAGAAACTACGCACTGCATTCCGATGCTCAAATTGTGAGTAAACATCATGATAGAGAAAACTACAATGGTAAGAGATTACATCAGTAACAATGGCGGTGATTGTTCGATTTCTGCCACTACCTTCTTCGTTATCAGCAGACAAAACTGCTTTGCAAGCACTGATCTGAGTCGTCGCTTAGAAGAATACGAAAGGAACAAGCGGCATATCACATGCGTGAAAGAAAAGGATTTAATGATCTCTTAACAGCTGTTCACCTTGATCACAACACAGCCGACCAGCCGTTCACGTCGGCGCGAAAAACACGTTTTATAACACCGACGTTGGCAGTGTGGTCACCGATTAGTACTCCCGTTGCATTGCCGAATGATAAGGATTAGCTCATAAGTGATCATAAACTGCCCCTCTTATCTTTTCAATAATTTAATAAGGAAAACCCATGTAAGCCGAAGTATTCGACATGGTCATTTAGAACGCCAGTTAAGAACAGATAACCGATGGACAAGATCCGTTAGTGACCGTAAGCAATCTCTCACGTCCTGAACGAAGCCTACACGCAGGTCCAAATACCTCTCCGATCCACAAAGGTCGACGGTTACAGTCAGTGCCAACCTAGAAATAACTCGCTCTGCCCTGTAGGACTAATCTGTACTTCCAAAGAGAAAAATCTGAAAAACATAATAATCCCAGTCGAGACTGTACTGGGCTAGACACGATTCCTAGAGACGGAATTACCTAATATTTCAAGTTTACGATAACTTTTTCCTTTCAAGCTTTCTCCTAACTCTACCCAAACGATCGGATCCCAAGATCCGAGTTTTCCAAACGGCGCAGGAGAATGTTCATATCCAATTCGTCGTTTTCTCTCTTAGCAATCGCGAGGTTGTTAAACAGCATAGTTTACTTCCATACAATAACACACATACAACACAATCGTAGCTGACGTTTCGGCAGAATCGCGTTCTTCAGAGCCGCTTTTTTAATCTGCCTTCCACCGAGGAAGAACAGCCGCTCAGAGTCGCATATGGCTGACGACTCATATCCATACGTTCATATCCAATCTAGTAGCTATGTTGAACCAAAGAAAAACAAATCTCAATACTTCACATGAGATTCTTCCATCGACGACGTTAAACTGTAGCAACCCCGATGAGAAGTGGTCAGATCTTAGGTTTCAATACGCGTGGTTGGGGTACTTACAGATCACCAATACAACATATATGTCCAAGTTATGGACGATGTTTCTTGCTCTATGCTCACAGCACCAGAATAGTTTGCTCACACACCAATCTTAAGACATAAGCGGCTATCTATACCAATTCCACGTCAGAAAGAGCAACAGGGTCAACACACGTCAGCCTAATCCGAAAAACAATATGCGCAAAATGAAGATCCCATCGTAATCATTCTTCGGATAAGCTTTTTCGTATACTAATCTACCACCCATTATGTCCACTCATATAGGACTCTATCTCATCACTTCGCTGCTCTCATTTTAGTGTCAAAAGAACACCACTACCGTCAACTGACATTAGAGACTCGCAAATGCTGAGCCCAAAGCCCTAGACATGCTGAGCCCTAGACATGTGCTCTTTTCACTGATTAGGTTATACGAGCTTGTTGACAGAAAAAACTTTATTCGGCTAACGTTTCTGCGCCTTCGGCTTCTTCAGAGTCGGAATGATCCGAATCGATTGTTCACAGCTGTTCCTAGTTCGAATGTTGGAGTTTCGTGCTCACACCGAATCGAATCCAGTGTAGCACCGCTCGAATGAGGTAACCTCACTCGGCACTGTTCTTTCATGTAGAATGGTTGTTGATACTAAATCTGCGTTGATAACTGCTAGTTTTTCTATGGAAAATTCATTCTACAGCAGTTGGTATTACTAACAGCCAGCACAGAACGCAACAGCACTTAAAATACCGCTTTTCCTTTAACCTCGGTATGACCAATCAACGTTGAAGCATTGTTACGGTGTCTGCTAGGTGATAATAACACCGACTTCTGCAGGAAGTATTGTTAGGTAGAAACAGGTTATTTTCACCATAGTATCATAAAGCTCATAAAGCTCTAAAGCTCTCGGCGTTGATCAACCCCTGAGGAATGCGCCATGCATTCGACTTCATTAAGTATCGTTGGAGGTGATTGAATGCATATCTGGCCTTTACAATGACTCACGGTGGACTGCCGACGTATCGAGCCAGTGCTGCTATCCTCCCAGAGAAGCCTGGTAGCAATTTGCCGACCCCGGAGGGATGGAAGGCTTGGTGGGCCATGGGCGCATGGATCGATTCCACGTGCGTGTCGCAGTGGTGCTTCAAACCACTGCGCCACACGCGGCCATACCAGACTATTATACCAACAACAATCGTCCTGTATAAAAGAGCATCGCCTGGTGAGTTTATTTCATCTGAGCAGTGCTCTACTGAAGAAGATCCGTCTCGATAGAACGACGAAGATATAACATTGACAGTATGAAGCGCTATGGACATCGACTAAGATCGTCGGTTCTGATGAAAATGAAGATGTCAAAACGTTAACCGAATGAAAGTTTCACAACGATCTCGTGTAATGTGAACAATTTACACACACATTAATCAACGTGTATTTTTCTCCAATGATAAGCTACTAGGAGGTTGATTAAAAAAGCTTTTTTCAAAATTTCTTGAATTCTTTTCGCACAAAGACGTTGGAGTGTCCAAAGTAAAGAGAAGGACGTTTGTTCGAAATGCTTCATCCACATGACTGGCATCACCAACATCCAAGTCATGCCAATGATTGAGTAACCAGAAAGAGCACCGAGGAAGTCTCTTTGCCCTTGTCTTGTGCTAGACAGAGCTACTTGGTGGGTCCTGTTCGCACTTGGACACGGAAAACATTACACTTATGAAGCCCTTGCCTTTACTGTTCATGGCCAAGAGGAATCTGCTGACAACTCCTTTGGCTCTGTTGTCTCACAGGTTTATTACTAGCCCAGTTTTCAAATAGAAGTACCGAGCTTCTTGGCTTCGATGATAAAGCTGGGGAATGAATTCTTACTCAATACTGTAGTTCGACATTCAGGAATATCCACCACCCATGCGGTAGATTATTAGAAGATATAACTATACTATAACTACCAATGAAAACAAATGAAAGTTACCAGCAGTTTATCAAGTGCTCGAACACTGTACCAAAGACGCCTCAGTTTCGTAGTCAAGAACTTACGACCGTACCTTCCTCACTAGTAGAAAATTGTTTGAGAAGAGAAGAAATGTGGAGCATTTTTAGTACAAAAGTCTCATATCAGTAAAAATTTCAACTGCACGTGGTCTTAGGGAAAAGACCTGCACGGTGGCAAAGAAAAAAGCAACGTCCAAAACAAACGGTCGAAAGAAAAGTGCCGTTGAAACATTCGAGACTATAACATTCCATGGTCAGCTATGCTAAATAAGGATGGAATTCAGCTATCTTTTTATATGCGACTAAAAACCATGGAAAACCCTATATAAAGGTTCTCGCCCCATGGCCACATTTACATGTCCGCGACATCTCCACTGATGAAAAACAACCTCAAATGTTCTCCTCTCAGAGTTTCTGACCAGGGGTTTAAAGCAATCCGCAGCTTGAGGTTCACATAACCCAACCGATGTTTCGGCTGAAAGCCAACGAAAGTACACGAATTTCTCGTAAACCACATGACAACACATTCCCAAAAAGAAAAAAGAACGCTCGACCAGTGTCCGATCAATATTTGAAGAGACGATTCTTTCATATAAAACCGTGTCCGAAGAGCAATCAACAGCATGTCAGCACAGCTTTTTTTTTCCATAATACCGCAATACGCGTAGCCAAGCTCGATTAGTTGATTGGAGGAAAGAAGGCTTCATTTTGTCGACGACATCACCATGCTCTTTCACAAATCTCACTGAAGCATAGGCGTTGCTCAAAAAACTCGACGGAGCGACAACAGGGATAGTACTTTAATTAGTTCGGAATAAGATGTCGACGTAGAGAAATCTACGGTGGGGTGGGGAATAAATCCCTGAATGTTCGTTCCTCTCATCCATGGACTTGACATTCCCATATATTCGTGGAAAACACAGCACACTGCTGAACTGCTACGTTTAGAGCTTTCGGACAAAAATGATACGATCACCACATGAAACACACAAAACATTGGTGTCTTCACGCTTAAAAAACAATGAGCTAAGTTTGTTTAGGTGCTTGAAATGAAGCCTTGCTATATATTTAACGTCTTGACTGAAGCCTCTTAACTCAGAACAATTTTTATGAACCTGAAAAGTGACGAGAGGGACAGATTCAGCGCACAGTTCCGAATGTCAAGGAAGCTCTTGTCGAAAACGAGACAAGCAAATCCAGAAGAATGTCAATACACATTTGGTGACTGAGAAAATATGTCTAAAAAATAGTCGCTAAGTAGAATTCTCACAAATAACTTGTGCTGAGCTCAAAAACGAAGGTAAGAATGAAACACCTATGCCTACGCTGCACACTGTTGATCGCCTTGGAAACAGAATGAAGGAGCGAAGGCTAGAATCTACAAGCTGGGAATTACAGAGTCAAAATATAGCATCGAATTCATAGGTTAGCAGAAAACTGAGAATAAGACCGATTTACTAGCCTGAAATTCACTAATTCACTAATTGCTCAGGTGAAGACGGGCCGTTCAAATTCAAGCTCAAGTTCAAATTGCTCAGCACATTCAAAGAAACTTGTGATTATATGTTTCAAATAGTAATTCAAATCATAAAACTCTGAAAGAGGCCAGAAGTCCTGACATACTTGAAATCCGATTCCATCAAATCTAAATTGACCACCAGTATTTCAAAAGTTGGCGGGAAACTTTGACATCGTAGGAAACCCAGATTACTCCCGCGACTAAACATGGATATGGTTAACAGCCTTTGTCGAAAATTTGAGATTCTCTCTTGTGAAAAGGAACAACAACAACAGCAGTAATATAAGAAGAACAGTGAAAACAATAATGGAACTAAACAGCAAAAACTTTAGCGCGAAATTATGCTTAGCACAAGAAGAGCCATGATGGTGAGAAACATCAACAGATAGAAATACAGATGGAGACATATGAAAGATTGATCCAGAACACAGTTGTCATCCAGATCTTCCTGATCTTTTTTTCAAAAATCAAACCTGTCAACGATTTTTCCCCAAAACGTGTCATTTTCTGGAAATGTGTCGTTGCACTGCTAGAAAACTACATGGCTATCGTTCGACATTGGGTGGTTGAAAACGTAAGCGCTAAATCGTCTATGTTAGCGCTTAATGCCTGGCGCTAAATTGTTCTATCCAAATCAGAATATGAAGAAAACCTTCGGGAAGAGCTTAGTCCGGGCAACTGTGTAGCAATTCGAACCGACAGTCTAAGACAAAAAAGCAGACTTGTGTAAAGTTCAGAGGAGTGAATGATAGGTGACGAACCTTCTCGAGTAGTCAATCGACTTGCCCGGATTACAGACACTACAAATGCTAGTCCTTTCATCTCCATGAATACAGTGCATTCTTCCAAGTCCACATATCAGCTACCTACTATCAAAGATTCGAATAGCTGGTTAGATAGTTCGAAGCTCAAAGGAAGAATATGCGCGGCATTCTCTAGCCAAAGGACGATTTGTGACTTTCAAGACATTCAAGCTCACTCGGAATGATCCGTTTCACATGAACAACCTGTCTTGATGAACTTAACAGGTAGATTGATTGAAAACAATGAGTGGACAACAAGAAATATCGATGCGCACAAAAATAGCCACAACATGAGAAACAATTAAGCGCTCGTGGTTACGCGACCCATCAAGGATATTCCTAAGGATTTCATGAAAACTAGAAAACAACTGAGATGTTTAGGGTGGAATATCTAAAGGAACAGCTTAAGAGATAACCGAATAAAGCACTCAGAGCTGCTCGCATTATTTTCGTTGTGAACTAACGGCACGACACCGGCGGACAGGGCAGGAATTGATCGCTGAGACGAAGTGTCCCATGCCGTCCGCTCTGGGCAACACACACACAACCCAAGCCAGCACTCATCGGGAAGGTAGATGTTATTGTTCATCATCGAAGAGGAACGTAACTCCTCCCAGGCCCATCTCCCGGTCGCCGTCGACACTGGCCGCGCGCTGTCGTCGCATGGGCAGCAGCCACCGTGGTCGGCACCGCTGGGCCCCATACCCCTTCCTCGCCCAGCTCGCTCAACATTGGTCCTCCCCGAGAAGCCACTCCAATGGCCCGAACATCTGTGGTGATTTCGAACGAAACAGGTAGGTCGAAGTTTACTGCAAAAGTTGTTCCATGTCTCGCCACGAGGACTTCAATTGAGCATTTGCTAGCTTTCACATTAAAGGGTCCATCACATAACGTCTTCCATACGAATGACATGGTCCACTTTGCATTTTGTACACGTTTTAGCATGAATTATTTCATTCAGCTGTTTCCCAATTTTCCACAGCGTGGTGACGGATAATGTTACTAACCTTGCACAAGTTGATGGGAAAGAGTAAGCACGTGGGACTTTATGTCCTTCTTTGTTTTCAGTGGCCGTGTTTTCCTCCAATTGTTCTATGTCGTCAACACAGCGGCTGCTTTACGTCTGCACAGCTGACATGTCGCAGCGCAATGCGTTATTCGTTTTGTAGCAAACATTACCCTTCCAACGGTTTACCTCATCGTGGCTGGGAGGTGTTCCTGGGTTTCGGGCTGCGATGTATAGTGGGAGAATCCATCCCCTCGGCAGGGTCTCCCAGACTGGGAAGGAGTCCGGCATTTCCATCACGAAGTCCAGCTAACAGTAAACCAATACCTGGATCCACCACTGTCCTGGTATCAAACTAGTCGCATGAGATCTCCCTCTGATCCACAAAAGCGGTGACTACGGGAGGTTGTAACGATCTTGGGGAGACTTTTGCTATGCTGACCTCGGAACTTCAGAGAACCACAGAGGCTAAGCCAGCAAAACTCAGAAAATGGAGAATGTGCTAGGGCCCGCACAACCAGTGAGGGCGGGCCGTTCAAGTACCCGATTAAGTAAACAGTGCATAACATAAAATACAGTGAAATATGAGCATTTCGAGGACAATGTATTCGTACGCTGTAAGCGAAGCTTGCCCTTCGAAATGAAGGGAAAGCTCTCATACTGCGGGCAAGTCAGTGTAGGCCCTCATGCGCACCACCATCCTATAGATGGCCGATTGACCGAAAAGTCAGCAACAGAGTGTCGCTATGAGGATGCTTCAAAAAGAAAACATTCTATTGTCAAATGTAGCACATCAATATTTTAACAGATTCCAACGGAGAAAGTTTTCATACTTGAGTAACCTACGACGCTATTGATTTAGTATAGGATCAAGAAGGGTAAGGTGCAAGGGAAGAACAAGAAAAATTAGTGTATCGCTTGATGGCGTTCCGCCGAGAACTCCAAGAGAATGTGGAAATTTTTCGAAATCGACGACAGTAGTTTCTCTTCTTCCATTCAGAACATCCCACCGAGAACTTTCCAAGAAAACCCTCTCTCAGAGCTTTACTGAGAGCACAATTAGACCTCGTTAAAAACATTTAATTCAATTTCGATTAGGTGACATTTTCTAAACGATAATGATTGAAGCGAATGTTTTAATAAACATCAGCTTGTGATACGAATTGGTGTGTTGCTACCAATATCGTCGAACTTGCAGCTGAAAATAGGCAAAACCAGTTAGGAAGGATGGGAGGATGCATGACGTCATCAGCAAAAGGTATCACCTTGTCACAGATTTTTCTTGCTTGATACGGAGGAAATTCCTCCCAATGCTTACCGCCTCATCGTGGTTAGGAGATGCTCCTGGGTGCCGGCCTGCGATGTTTAGCGTGGCGATTCACCCCTCCCCGCCCTCTAACCCCAATAGGGTCTTCCAAGCTGAGGAGTCCGGCGTTTCCATCAGGAAGCTCAGCTAAGAGTAAAACATTACCAGGATCCACCACCGTCGTGATATCAAACTAGTCGCATGGTGGCAATTCTCTTTCTGATTCACAAATCCGACGACTAGCTGTAGTGGTGACGACCTGGGATAGACTTTGGCTAGGTTGACCTCGGGACACCAGGGAACCTCAGTGGCTGAACCATCGAACCTCCGAAATAGTGGAAATTTTGCTGGGCCCCGCGCAACGAGTGGGGCGGGCCATCCAAGTATCCAAGTATGGAGGAAATTAATGGTGTAAATGAAATCATCTATCTTCCTCCTGGTCCACGATCGCAGCTTTCTCTTTTGCACTATTGCTATACAAGCATAACGTCCATTTCAGGTCAGTTGAAACGAGGAAACCTTGATGGGACGAACTGTGGTTGACATGCACAGTTCGTGTCGGGGATGACATTTCTGCTGAAATGGTAGTCAGGAACTCCGTCACCAACGCCACATCACTGCATTGCCATGGGCGACATCCGTAATAGATTAGCAATAGTGAGTTCCATAACAATATATAGCTTCCTAACAGTTTGTATACTACCTCCTTTTCCATTCTGGTCGCCCTCATTCTATCATCGCTCATTCGCGGTCCCCATAAATTGTAATCTGGCACCAACAAGAAGCGTAAGTTTCCCATCCTGAGCTTCTCACGTACCACCTGAAAGCTTCACATATCGTGTAGTAATCGTTATATTTCCCATGCTATATGCTTTCTACAGCACTATACTTTCAATCGAGGTTAAGGAAAATCTGCTTAATGTACCAATCTGTTGAAATGTCTATAGAGTTGTCTAGTAGAACCAAGTCTGTAGTAGATTCACTTACTTGAAAGCATTGAGTTTGTCCACATATTCATAAGGTTCTATAAACGTTTCCTGTAGCTTACTAGGTAACCACTTACCATTAAAACACCAATAACCGGAGTTGGTAGAATAACGAAAGCAATGACACACATGGCGGTGATACTCATTGATAAGGGAGGATACGGAAAAGCGATCGCTATGGACATCTGGAATCGATTCTCACTCCTAAGCTTGTCATGTTAGAAATCCTACTAATTCTGGATTAGTTTTGAAGTTTTGCATGTAGTCGGCAGTTGTTAAAGTCATAGTATAAACTACGACGAAACAACATGTACCACTGGATAAGAATGTTGATGAGAGTAAGGCTAAAATAGCTCTTAATTACGACTTTGAAATTTCAACTTTCTTTCAAAAAGACAGCGTACTTATGAATTGGTGAATCTGATGATCTCTATCGAATGAGTGTCGAAGGGGTTGGATAGTATCTTACTAATAAATTCTCTATTTTGACTGTCGGATTTGTGTGGTGTTTCTTTCTTAAAATTATTTCTGTTTTATGATTCTACTCACTAGAATGACAAATGGCGACAAGTTCCAGAGGTAGAGGTAAGTTAGCGTCCATATTCGTAGAAGTTGTCGATTTCCTTCCTGTAAGCGAGAACAAATCGACGAGAGAAATTTTGTACTATACATTGATCGAGTCGTCAGCAATCGGTGTTATATATCCTAGGCAAGAAATTAATCTTAACATTTGATCACTTCCAACGAACCTTGTCAGAATTCATGCTAAGACAATTTGCACACACCCTTGGGAATCCGTAAAACACTCCGACGATGAACAACTCTAGCAGCACCACACAAGCGGTGGCCACCGGAATCACCGTGTTCTCGATGGTAAGTCCGGTGTTGAAACCCACCTCAAATACAAACACTAAATTTTGCGTATAATTCACGATACTGCACCAACCTTACTGTTTAGAAAAAACGAGCACAATGCAAGGAATACGGTTGACACAGTTCGAATGGCCTTCTTGGATGCCTCGTCGGATAACGAGTCAACGGCCGCGGCACAGTTGTTCACTATCGTTTCAATTGCCAAAACCTGGAACACTGGCGTATGTGAGCATGACGGTTCGGTGTCTATCATAAGCATTCTTAGATAAGCATAGTATTTTTATGTGATGTGGAAAACCGTACGTTGTTGACAAGGGTGATAATCGTGCAGCCTAAGGATAACGAAAGCTGAAGAAATGGTTCAAACGGTCCATACACAATTAGGTCTCCTGCAGTAGTCCAGTATGAAAAGAACTGTGAGTAGAGGCGCTCCTTTCTCCTTTCTTCCACTAAAGATTGCCGAGTAAAATTCATTGCACGCGGTAAGTAGTTGTGTTTTCATTTACCGTGAGCAACGTAGTCCTCTACAGAACCGCCGAACATATGCAAACCACCGGTCGCACGAAACAGGACATGTGCTGTGGCGTACAGAGATATTGCAACGAACATGTACACTACAATTGCTAGGGCATCTCTGAAATATTGATGAAGTACAGGCTTTGAAATATAGAGAAGTTAGAGTGCTTGAACTGCAAAGTTCCGCAAAGTGGTCCTGGTTATGATATGAAATCCGTACAAATGAGAGTCGAATGTGTACATTTTGAAGGAAACTTAGATGTTTAGTGGCCCGTCCTCACTGGTTGTGCGGGCCCCAGCATGTTCTCCACTTTCTCGGAGTTTTGCTGGTTTATCCTTTGTGCTATCCTGGAGTCCTGAGGTGAGCCTGGTCAAAGTCTGCTTCAAGCCGTTACCACCACAGGCAATCGCTGCCGTTGTGGACCAGAGGGAGATTTACCACCATGCGACTGGTTTGATACCAGGACGGTGGCGGATTCTGGTATTGGTTTACTCTAGCTGGGCTTCCTGATGGAAGCGCCAGACTCCTCAGCTTGGGAGACCCTGCCGGAGGGATGAATCCACCGCTGTACATCGCAGCCCGACACCCAGAAACACCTCCCAGCCAGGATAAGGCGGTAAACCGTTGGGAGGTTTTGAGGAATAACATGAGGAAAAAATAGCTCACACGAAGAGATTGTTGTTGAATTTATTTTGAGATCCTATAAAGAAAAGGCCACCTTGTCCAATTCGCAGTGTGTTCAAAGTCTGAAACACCAATCTTTTCATAACAAAACAGTCACTTCCCAAACATGAGAATAAAATTTGTTGTTTATGGGATAAGACTGTTTCAAATAAACTTCACCAACCAGTAGTATAGCTGCTGCCCAAATGTCTACACTTGATAGTGGCTGTGATGTGACTGTCACAAAAGCATCGTGTTTTGATAGCAACATCACAACCAGTACAGTGAGCATGATCGAGTTGAACAGTATTGTTGACATTGTACACATCTGAAATGCTCCTCTGATTTATAACGGGTTATTTTATCTACCGCTAGTAAAATGTCTATTCCACTCCGTCGTGCCTCAAAGCTTCAGTGAGGTCCTGCTTGATCGATGAAGCACTCGATAAAAGGCATCACTGTTTAGTACAACGATCTTTCTTTTACTGTTTTTGGGAAGAACTAACTACAGGTTTAAACCACTATCACATCCCACAGCATAAAATTACTCTCAGCAACGCAACTGAATGGAGATGTTGAACCCTCCAAATCGGGTAACAGAGAGGTTTAACCTATATTACATATAGCCAATTCGACACCTAAGAACAAATCGACCGATGAAGAGACGACAAACCACTAAGGAAGTGGGTCATTTTTATATTTATTGAGCTGGAATACCTAAAATGTGTTAAAATGCGAAGGCGCTGTAGCAGCGGAATAAGAAAGGGAAAAGAGAACTATAAAATGACGTACTCTGAAGAAAACCGTTATAGCTTGCATTGAAAGTGCAAGTAAAAGCAGCCAGATGACAAAAGTAGTAAGTATATCGTTCACTGATGGAAATCCAAATGAAGGAGTGATATCGTTGTCAACACCGAGGATATTTAGTCTGGAACACTATTAGGAATATACCCAAAAAGATCTTTTTTCGCTGATGGCTAAGAAACTGACTACTTGTCTTACTAATTACTTATTTGTTTAAATACTTGGATGGCCTGTCTTCACTGCTTATGCGGCCTTCGGTATAATTTCCAGGGCGCGTGTGGCGCAGTGGTTGGAGGCGCCACTGCGACACGCACGTGGAATGCGCCCATGGCCCAACAATCTTTCCATCCCTCCGGGGTCAGCAAATTGGTACCAGACTTGTCTGGGAAGATAGCAGCACTGGCTCGATACATCGGCAGGCCACCGCGAGTAAGGCCAGATATGCATTCAATCACCTCCAACGATACTCAATGAAGTCGAAAGCATGGCGCATCCCTCAGGGACTGATCAACGATGAGAGCTTCATCCTTAGCATTTATCCAGTATAATTTCTATTCTTTCGGAGTTTTGCTGGTTTACTCATTGTGGTTTTTTTGGAGTCGCGAGGTCAACCTAGCCAAAGTCTACCTCAGCTCGTTGTTACCACAGGCAATCGGCACCCTTATGGATCAGAGGGAGATTGGCCACTGCGAGACTAGTTTGATACCACTGCAATGATGGAGCCTGGTATTGGTTTACTTCTAGCTGGGATCACTGATTGGAATGTCGAGCTCCTCAGCTTGAGAGACTCGACCAGGGGCATGAATCCGACCGCTGTGCATCGCAGCCCGACACCCAAGAATACTTCCCAGCCACGATAAGGCGGTAAACAGTTGGAAGGTTTCTCAATGAGCGGTGAAAGAAATTAGAACTGTAGAGAACTGTACGTTTTGCTTTGAGTGGCTTGGGATTCTTAAATAGTTTACTAGCGCTCTAAATTCTTGTGTATATCGAAAAATGCTGTCGCTAGCAAATGATACAAAAAAGTCGAACTTTGTACTTACAAGAATGCTTGTGTTGGTCTGTGCTTACCAATAATAACATAGGGCAAAATGTCCACAGATGAATGTGCATTAAACAAGAACTCAGACAGAACGCATTGATCGCCAATATCCCTACAATTTAGCTCACAGTCTCATTTTCAAAGTACATAACTGAATGGTTCTGGTACTCTTGGTACTCACTGCATACGAATTCTGCGGCTTGCTTCAGAATCGTCGAAGGGACTATCGAGGCCAGTTTGTGAGCCTTCTTGAAGAAGCACGTCTTCATATTGCTGAGGGCACTTTGCTATCGACTTGCATGCTAAGCTTCAAAATATTAACAAAAACATTTAGTAGTTTTCCATGACCTTTCTGAGACAAATGCGACTATCATACTTGAGGTGATGGTCAGAAATCGCCATTGCACGACTTCTGGAAATTAGGAGGGAAACTTTATGGAACAACTTTAACATTTTGCATTCGACGAGAGTGTACTGTCATGGGTGTCACAGAGTATGACAAATACTGAGAAGCGATCAAATTGTAAACGGGATGTGATATAACCTGGACCAAGGACATACAGTTAATTTATAAAATGGATCTGAACCCATCTCGTATGATCCTAGAAAAAAAAGCTCAACTGTATTTGAAGTCCTAGGAACTCCTATATTTCGAGCTCGGCATTAATATAACACTGTTTTCTTGAAGAACAAACACAGGGAGTGTTATTACAGCATTTATTCATTCACAATAGCTGATGCTTCGTCTATTTCGCCTCCTTCAGAGGCCAAATGTCTTCATAACCTCAGCAGATTAGACGTAAATAAAAGGATGAAGATCTTGTCGTTGATCAATCCTTTGTCGATGCGCTATGCATTCGACTTCATTAAGCATCGTTCGTAGGTGACTGAATGTGTACCTAACCTTTACAATGACTCGCGGTAGCCTACAGATGTATCGAGTCAGTGCTGCTATTTGTCGAAGGGCCCCTCCGACCACTGATCGGGTTAGACATGCTGCATGGAATTTCGTTCTGATAACGAACAGCTTATTCTAGGCACTCACCTTGTAATCCTTCCAGTTATTCGTTGGAGACGAACTGCACAGAGTTTTAGATGGGTGAGGAATTTGCCTGGCCTAGGTCAAACAATCAGCTTGAGATACGGCGCGAGGTTACGCATTATCACAAGGTGCTCCTTTTTGTGGTTCAATTTTGGATTTTAGAAATTTGGAAACTACCGTGAATAAATGACTGCTGCAATTACAACCTCGTGCTTGCTCATCAAGAAAACACTTATCTATAAAGTTTCAAATCCCTTAAGCAAGGAGAAACTATGATTCAATCAAAATCCAACACGTTTTTAGTAATTGTTAACAACTAGACAATGGCATTATGGCATGCAGTGACACCATGTAACACCAGTAGTGATTGGGTGGATGTCCTTGCCCAGTTTCCCTTGCTCTCAAATTTGACGAAAAGATTGGAGTCAGTAACTGCTCCGCGATTTACACATTGATCGCACTCTACAAAATTACAAAAGGAAGATCATCCTATGCGTTATGAAATACGTCGAAGAATCAACGTTGACAGTTTGAGCAAAATATAGCTTCATGGACAAATAGGGCGCGGGTGGCACAGTGGTTGGAGGTACCATGCAACACACATGGGATCGATCCCGCGCTTGACGTTCACTAAACCTTCCATCCCTCTGAGGTCAGCAAATTGAGACCAGATTTCTCGGAGAATAGCAGCATTGGCCCGATACATTGGTAAGCCACCGCGAGTAATCGTTAAGGACAGGTATACCTTCAATTACCTCCAAGCGATGCTTAATGAAGTCGAGTACATGCCGTATCCCTCAGGGATTGATGAAAACCAGGGGCTCCATCTTTTTATCCTTATGCGGATGCAACCATTTCCGTAAAGTCGTATATATCGTCATCATATCACAGAGCGTTCTCCCGCTGTGACTCACCATAATGCTATGGGTGGTGGTTTTTTTTTTTTCTAATTCCATTTGGAAGACAACATAAGAGTAAGGCTGTGAACGCATGAACGACGTACGGTTGCTTCCTCGTCAAAAGCTGGGAAAGCGAAGGAGATCGTAGTGAATGTCTGATGCTTCTCATGTTCTTTGAGCGAGAAGAGCACAGCTCAGTTAGCAAAAAAAAAAAAACGAATGGAGAAAATACTCATTTCTGTCGGTCACCGGATTACTGCTGCACGACTACACGTGATACGTCATGTTTAATAGTTGAATGACCTGTCTTCAAAAATGACGGTGAATGATATGAGATGCAGCACCAATTTCCTGCCACTTGTCGCTTGGGTAAGATCTTCTTTCTCTGTGGTCCCAAAACACGTCGTAGCGCGTTTCCACAGGTGATACATA
>MQTX01000064.1:341678-353739 GCA_009735665.1 Angiostrongylus cantonensis | reverse complement strand
CAGTTAAAAAAAAAAAAAAAACGAATGGAGAAAATACTCATTTCTGTCGGTCACCGGATTACTGCTGCACGACTACACGTGATACGTCATGTTTAATAGTTGAATGACCTGTCTTCAAAAATGACGGTGAATGATATGAGATGCAGCACCAATTTCCTGCCACTTGTCGCTTGGGTAAGATCTTCTTTCTCTGTGGTCCCAAAACACGTCGTAGCGCGTTTCCACAGGTGATACATAATTCATTATAGGACTTTCATCCATAACCGACTATTCTCTTCGGATCCGCTTTTGCATTCCGTTGTTACCTGATGATTCTTTCTTGTTCATAAATGTGGTTAAATCTTGCTTCAGATGATTCTGTCCAGAAACTTGGTATAGCTGCGATTGAGCGTTCCTATGTGTTCACCACAAGCAATCACTGACTTAATGGAGCATTCTGCAGGCAATTCTGATGCCAGTTTGCCGATCATCAATGGTTGGGGTGGCTGGTTGGTCCACGTTTAGCACGATCTAGCGATCATACGTGTGTTGCCATACCCGGCTCCACCACAGTTCGGGTTTCAAACTAGTCGCAGAGTGGGAAATCGCCCTCCGATCCACAAGGGCTGCGACTGCCTGTGGTGGTGAAGGAAGACCTGAGGCAGACTTCGGCAAATATGATCTCGGGACTCCAGAGCAACACCATGGATAGACCAGAAAAACTTCGAAAAGTGGAGATTGTGCTGGAGCCCGAATAGCCAGTGAGAACGGGTCGTCCAGGGATCTAAGCAGTAATGCTGAATATGGCATTAGACCAGACTACACTAAGCATGTTGAGCAAGATTGCATTGCATTCTTGCTCAACATGCAACAATCTTTAGTTAAAACCTGAAAAAAAAACTCTCGGCGTTGATGATACGAGAGGAGGCGCGCCGTGTATTCGACTTCAGTAAGCATCGTTGGGGGTGATTGAATGCTTATCTGGATTTTGCAATTGTTCGTGGTGGCCTACTGGTGTATCGAGCCAATCCTGCTATCCTCCTAGACAGGTTTAGTACTAATTTGCCGACTTCGTAGGGAGGGAAGGTTTGGTGGGCCTGGGCCGCGGAGCTCTGTCCCATCTGTATTGCAACGCGCCTCCGACCACTGCGCTACACGCACCGTTCTCAGCTTTTAGTTTTAGTTTTAGTTTTAGTTTTAGTCCTTAGTTAACTGCACATATCCGCATTACAGACTTCTCAATTGCATTCGTATTACGGCAATGAAAGAAGTTAACACTGTCAAATACGAATTTCATGTTCTGGGATCAACCAAGCTTCATGGGAATCTAGAAAAATTTTTGGGAAGCCAAAAAAAGCGGTCAGGTCAGTAAATTAATTGAAACTGCCACAGAATCCAGTAAGAACTAACAAGCCATGCGAAAACATGTGGAACAATATCTGCGAGTTTTTAAAAAAGGAGTAGAGATCACAGTGGCAATGGTGATGATGACTGGAAGCTTCTGTACAGCTTAGCTGTGATAAGTGTTGATAACGCCAGGCTGATAACTTACTGCCGTAAATATCCAAGAAATGGCAAAATCTTGCGTAAGTGGCATATGTGGTTACGTAACCAACGACTACATTGAACGCGACAAATTTGCTATCCAGCATCTGATTCTGAACGCCCATTCGAGTGAGCTTCCCAAGTATTACCTAAACGATGTTCACGTTAAGGAGAACTACAAAGCAAATTCCTCATCGATGATTTAAAACCTGGAACCTTTAATGCATCGTCATGTTCGCCGTCATCCTGAATAACTACGATGGAGTCCGAGCATGAAGAGTCCTCTTCCTCCGATACGGTTATTGTAATTTTGGATCGTCCCTCTAAAACATAGGATTGATCCGATTCACGACAAGGAGTGGCAGTGACACTCATGAAACCGACTAAAATGGATTTCACTCACCTTCATTAGAAGTGCGTCTACCTCTACTCACTGTGTCCTAAAACTAAGCGAACATACTAAGCGAACGTCTTCATTCAATAAGAGGCTACTACATATCTTAGATTTTACTGGCATCGTTGCACGGCCACTGCCGATCAGAGTGGAATCAGCTACACAAATGAGACATGCCATTGCATTTGTGATGATGAAAAACATGACGATAAGGTGAAAATGTAGATAAGCATGAAACTGTTCTAGACAGACAGTTCCGTGTGTTGGATGCAAGCTTTCTGAAATGTGAGCACGTGATTTCAGTCTGTTTCTTCGAATTTCATCCAACATTTCTGAAAGAAACTGAAAACAGGACCTGGTGGAATTCGCATAAGCTTCACATATTCATCAAGATATACGTTGATTAAGGGCGCGTGTGGTGCAGTGGTTGGAGGCGCCCATGGCCTACCAAGCCTTCCATCCCTCCGGGTTCGGCAAATTGGTACCAGACTTGTCTGGGAGGATAGCAGCACTGGCTCGATACATCGGCCGGCCACCGCGAGTCATTGTAAAGGCCAGATATGCATTCAACCACCTCCGACGATGCTTAATGAAGTCGAATGCATGGCGCATCCCTCAGGGATTGATCAACGCCGAGAGCTTTATCCTTTATCCTTTATACGTTGATTTACATGCATCCATACGTTGAGGGAAATTCGGCGATATGCATTGAATACAGTGCGTTTTTCCAGTTGTTCATCTTATTATGCACAATTTTTTTCGCTACATTTTTTATAATCTGATCGATAACTTTCCACTACAGAAGTTGAATCAGTCAACGTTCATGGAAAGCAATCGTCTAGCCATCACAATCCGCAACAAGTTTTTCTAATGAGTTTGTCCATCCATCTGGGTCCCATCGAGACTGTTTCTGATGACGAACGCATAATGACATCTGCGCTGGCAAGATCGCTACTGCTCAAGGAAGCATTGAAACGACTAGAAATCTTCTCGCCACCTGGCGAGTGCAAATCATGGAGAAGACGTCGACAGGTGCGTTTTGAGTATATAGAAGCAATAGATCTTCTCAGAGTTCGCGTTCATCAATGAGTATAATAACACATTCATGGAACACTACAGATTTTCAGCTATTCTCCTCGTAATCTGCTACGAATTGTTCGTCTGTGTTTCGCTTTTAGCTAATTTGCTTTCAACGTCTCCGCTGCCTAATTAAGCATTGGAGCGTTGAATCGGGAAGGTAAATGTGAAGTTTTAGCTCCGCTAATCGGTCGGCGGTTTCTCCGAGAAGCGTCGCCGCAGCCCATGCTGCTCTCCCTGTTCTCTGTGACTCCTGTATGTGGTTCTGTGCCTGAACTGAATGCTCAAGGTATACATACGAGATGGTCTCTATAATAGAGGGCCATCCAGTTCATTTTTTTCAGATCTACACTATGAGTTTTTTTTACATACTGAATTTTCTGCTGATTTAACAGTCATCGTACTTCCTTGAAAAGCGACGACGTCGTCAGCAAAATGAAGATTGATAGGAATTTTTTATCAATACGTGCACAGTTTTCTTCCAATCGTCCGCGTCTTCATCATATGGAATCAATCCCACAAAGTAAACATGAGTTGATGTATTCAAGTGAATGATAATCGACTGACTTCTAAGACCCTAAAAAATATTGGAATAGATTTAGATTAGCCAATGCAGTAGAATCTCTCTAGGAGTTCTGTGTTTCTTCAAATCGTTGTGCCTCATTAAAAGTTTCTGTTATGTCTGGTAAGATGGTCTTTGCAAAGAGATTGTAGAGCACACTCAAGAAGAATGTTGGACGATAGTTATGAAGATTCGTTCCACCCTTCTTGGGAAGGCAGGATATCATATGATTTGTGAGAAGTGCATGTAGTCTTCAATGATGCTGAGATATTTGCAAAACTCCACGCATGATGTGGTGGTGAACGCGTTAGCACCCGGAAAGGACAATAACGCGTTCGTTCCCCAGAGCAGGCACCTGTTGTCCAGAGTTTTGCAAATATCTCAGCATTATTGAAGTGATATTTCGCAGTATACGATGCCATTAAAAAAAAGAGTAGGCATTGAATAATAAGTTAAAATTGTGATTACATGTAGTCTATTCTCCAGTTCAAAGGAATACGAATGTGACATTATCTAATGCTAGAGCTATACCTCTGTTCATGTTTTCTATTAAAATTTGGACTCGTGCTTGTTTTCTAACGAGGACTTCGGGGTATGGAACAGTGCTTACGGAATGGGAAGGATGGTGTAAAACTTTTTCCAGTAACCTATTTCACATCACATCAAAAGGTGGTAGGAATTGCATTTCACTGTTTTCTTGAGGACAGTGTTGTTATTACATCACTTATAAAATCGCGATGACTGATGTTTTGGCTCCTTCGCCTTTTTGAAAGCCTGGAAGGATCAGCTTGACATGCAATTCACTCGGCCAAACGCTTTCATAACCTCAGCAAACAAAACTTAACGCATGAATTTTCATCCGCATAATAGACAGTTTCTTCTAAACACGCACTGTTTATTGTTTGTTAGTGTTCCAGTTGGTACAGACGAACCGCACAGAGCGAGTCTCACAATGGCGAGGAATGTGCCCAGTAAAGAGCAAAAAATCAGCCAAAGGCGAGACGCTATATGCAATCACATGTCACCTCTCCTAGTGGTTCATTTTTTGATTTCTGGAAATTATGAAGAACGCTTGAAAAGAGTTCTGCGTGCTGACTTTCTGGATTTGTTAACGATGGTAACTTCTATTTCAAAATCTTCCCATTATCTCTTCTGCCCTATGTGCACCTAGTGAAGTATTTGGTTTAGCCTCAGGTTTACCGAGTGCGTTGGTCTTTTAAGCGGGCGCAGAGCAGTCTACCCGTTTCGCCAACGTATTCGTCTCCATATGCTTTACATGAGATTAAGTACACTGTACCCGAACTCATGCAATCACCATTTCTACCGTTAGGTCATATTATGCTACTTTTCGTTGTGCATAGACGGTACTATACTAACTAGGTTATGAACTAACTAGCGCATTAGAGAGTCCGGCGGTAATTCGATCATCGTTACCGAATTCTCTAGACCCGCCGTTCTGAAGCAACGTTTTATGTCTAATTATTTCGTTGGAAACAAAAGAACAGGATGAGACGAATTGTCGTTCAGGAGAGTAGTTTTCCCTCTACGCCTATCCCTGGGAGCTACAGTTTCGTAGTCGTTCGAAATGGCCTTTTGCAGCGCCAGTTTCAATGATTCTGCCTTCTGCTCTCTTCCTGTGCACACACTGGTGGAATTCTGGATTCTGGAAGCATATTTCTCACAAGCTCCCTTTGTGTTTGATGTGTGAGAGGAGAGGTCATTAATCAGTATGTTTTTGCTCCTTGGCCTTCAGTACCACTTGGTGATGTGGCCTATAGAAACTATTCCCAGAGTAGTTTCTATTTTCTCTATATCTATTTCTATCTTTCTATTACTGTATGTTCTGCAGTAAAGATCATATCCACCGTTTCTCAAGTTGCGTAGCAAATGTAGTACGTAAATATTTTGATCCCATCCTAAGGAGTTTCGATTGCTATAAACACTCTTGTTATGCAAGCCTATTTGCACGATCTGAATTTGTTGTTCGTTATTCCAAAAGTCATGCGTACAGTAACAAAAATGGCACGAGGATGTTTGCGAGAGCAAGCTTCCGCCAGCTGATCTCTCGTCTTGAGAGGAGTTGGAAACGGTAGCGGACGAATGCTTTCGGTAAAAAAGCTGGACCTGTGCCAAATACCGCCTTCTCCAGAAGCATATAAATAGCCTCGTGAATTGCTGTTCGAGTTCGCCGCTATCAGGGTTCGTCCGCTTTTAGATTCATACCGTATTGATTTCGTGTGTCACCAATGTTGATTATCGTAGTTGTTAATTCATACTGCACGTAGTCATTATTGTACATTAACTTTATCATATCATTACTAAATGACAGCTGCGAATTGTACATTAGTTTAGCATCGTCCTCACTACGCCACGCTTCCCATCAGCCCAGTATATCCTCATCATTATCCTGATCCTCGTCCTCGTGTCAATGTTCATTGTTTATTAGTTGGTCTGCGGTGCGTTGTCAGTAGCGGCGGTTACCCTCAAATGCGTTCTGTCTGCAACGTCATCGGTGGCATGTACCATTCCGCCACACGGTACGCTATGCGTACATGGCCGCTAGCTGGCCAACTTATGCTGTGCATTTTCAAGCCACTATAGGCCTATCATTTTTCAGTCATCTTTCTGGCCCATGATATCTTAGGCAATGGTGGCACTCGATGCTCAAACTTCATGTTGCAGACATATCGTTATCTAAGACCAGCCGCCTGACCATGTTCCTCAGATGTCTCATCTCGTTCGTAGTCACTTCCACCATCGAAGCTTAGGTAACGTGCTATCCTCATCTATCAATGTGGAAGTGCACATAACCGCTGTAGATATGATCCCAAGCACAGTCTAATGCACAGCTCTTCGCTGTCTCGCTATTCTGTTGTTCTAGCCATCGGCATCTTGGCGCCATCATTCGTATTCCCTTATTCGTCATTGTATCAAATTGCTGTTATCATAGTACTAATGTTGTAGTAGTATTATTTACAATACTCTTATGCCTTCGTTAATCTCACTTCAGTACTAGTACAGCACCTCATAGCCTTCAACGTGTCTTATTTGTGTGCCAGTAGTTCTCCTTCGAGACTAGTGTTGTATCGATGTTCCATTTATGTGTATAAACGGTTTAATTACCTAAGTTTGAGGTATTTTTTGTTGAGGTCATGATATTTTCCGAATTATCGGATGATTCAGCAGTTTAGGCATTGATTCAGAAGGGTCATGAGGTACCGAATTCCCAGGCCATATAAGCTTATTGCTCTTTCGTATTGCATAAGGAGCTCGCGGATGGCTTGCATTGCTGAGTCATTCGAAATGTTTGTGGAAACGGCTGTAACGTCAGAAAGCTGCATTACGTACGCGCTGTCTGGACAATCATTAGGCGATCCACGAACATTTGAGTATTCGTGAGATAAGCTAGGATATGTTTCAGCAGTCCAATTTTCGCTCATCAGGACTAAAGTGGAACGTTATTTTAGTGCATATCCCTAAATCACTTCTTTAGGCTGCTTCCGACAGTTTTTCTGCCTGTTATCGGTGTAAATGGTTCTCGAAAGGTCTTCAGTTGTAGCATTTATTATATTTAGATGTTCCAAAATAGAATCTAGTTTCAATTCGATTCTCTTACCGAAAAACACCGTAGTAGAAGAGGAAATGCGACGTGAGCTTCATGTTAGGAAACTGAGACGTGTTTCGCAAAACTTCTGTGCACTTCGAGGAGCACCCGGTAGTTCCTTGTCGGGGCTTCTTTTACCTGGCAGTTGTTATACGTGGATGTTCTGAACGATGCCAGAGTTCTGTGCCTTACCGATCACGTCGTAGGCGGGAGTCCTCAATGTGCTACGTGCGGAGACTTGTTCATTACTGGATGAAGTATTTCCTGTTTAGCGCCCAGGATCGTGGGGAACGTGTCACTACCTTTTATTATTATCAATATTATTATTACTGCTAATACTACTATTATTACTATAATCACAACTATTATTAGTACCCAGGATTGACTTTCTATTAACCTCGGAATTGGATTATGAATTCGTCGTTTTCTCTCTTAGCAATCGCGAGGTTGTTAAACAGCATACGTTTACTTCCATACAACAACACACATACAACACAGTCGTAGCTGACGTTTCGGCAGAATCGCCTTCTCCAGAGCCTAGAAGGGTACACTAATACGCAACTTACTAGGTCGAACACTTCAACGGCACAAACAGAAAGATGAAAATCTGACCCCTGATAATTACAAGACCTACGGCTTCTCGAAAAAACCCAGCGCTTTTTTCATTTCTCTTTCACCGAGGAAGAACAGCCGCTCAGAGTCGCATATGGCTGACGACTGCATCACCCCCAATCAACGATCGATGCGAGGTAAGGGGCGAGAGGGGTAAGGGGCCTCACTGCTATTCATTGTAGGATTTTTGGCATTTATCCAAAAAGCCTCGAGGAGTTTGCGCGTTGGTGTTTTAGTATCCCGTGCGAGGATAACGACTTTTATATCAAAATCGTCTCCGCTATGCTTTTGCATCCTATGCGTGCCTAGTGGCGTGCCTTGTCTTGCTTTTCGTTTGCCATCTAGGTGTTCTTTTATGCGGATACATAAAGGTCTGCCCGTTTCGCCAATATATTCGTCTCCGCAAGCACCACAAGAGATCAGGTATATAGTGCCTGAACTCATGCAGTCACCATCCCTGTCATAAGGCAAATTACGCAGTTTTGTGTTTCACATAGACGGTCATACAAGCGGTCACGAACTAACTGGCTAAAAAGAGTATTCGGTGGTATTTCAGTTATCACTACCGATTCCTCTAGATCTGCCCTTCCTAAGCATCGTTTTATCGCTGGACTTATTTCATCGCTAATGAAGGGCAAGATAAACGGGACCTTCTTTTGGCCAAACCGTTCCTTTTGGAGCGTCGCTCTCCCTCGAAACTTATCTCGTGGGGTTACAATTTCTTAGCCACTGAAGATAGCTATTTGCCAAGCCAAGTCGCGCGATTCTTCCCTTAGTTCCATACTTGTGCACACAGAGGTGGCTGTTTAAAACATGTTTCTTACAAGCGCCCTCTTTATGTGTAAATGGTGACAAGAAAGGGAGTGAACCAGGATGTTTTTGTTACTTGGTTTCCGGTACCACTTTGTCATGTAGCCGCTACCGCTACTATTTCTTGTTTACTCAAATTCTCGCTGGATCTTTCTCATGTCGTCGTCTTGGGCGGTCGAGATCACTTAATCGAGATTTCCCACCAATCGGCTAGTTCAGTATCAGTACGATGGTGATTAGTTTATTGTTAGTTCTAGTTCCTCATGGAATTGTTTTCACGCTTTGGAAACCCTGATGTGGAAAAGAAAGTAGTATAAAGTGATCACTGTATATCACATTGCAACACCTAGGATCGCTCCTTGTTAGGAGGGAGAAGTTTATCAAATGGGAACCTTTCTTTGATAAGCGCACATGAGGTTGATAAATAAGTTTTTATTCGGCTAACGTTTCGACGATTTCGTCTTCATCACAGCCGATGATCCGAGAAAATGCCCCACAGTTTATCAACTGGACTCAGTCTGAAATACATTTCAACCCTGACCTCATGGAAATCTTCGCAACATTACCGAAATTCGTCCTTCATACGCTCATATCTAAGTAATAAAATGGAAGAGAAATTTATGCATAAACTTCTGCCCATTACTAATCATTTATTAGTGGAGTGATTGATTGTACAACTTATCTTCTTCATTATATTTCACACTGTCGTCAGAATAGAGATTAACCAAAAAGCTTCCAAATCTTTCCCTTCTCTTTACTTTAAACCTTCCAGGTCAGATTTCCAAGAATGCTGGATTCAAAGAGAGTAGGTGCTCCAATAATCCCTCAATTTTGGCAGTATAACCATTCCCCTGAAGAAAGACAATAGCTAATCCTTCTATTTTAAAACAGCTGGTGTTTCTCACGTTCTTTTCTTCCTATTTCAAAGGAAACAACAGCCAATTACTATCGTATCTACTAGTCTCTCTAGCATTAAGTTCTCAATTATCAGCAATCCATAAAACTGTGTTGTCTCAGTGTATCCATGCAGGAGCAGTTGTTCAACTCAAAATTGACTGCCGTTGAAAACGAAATGCTCAAAAGACAGTAAACTTGAGTGCTAACCGCTTAGTTCATCATCGTTACCATCTACTTCAAGCACCGCTTTCTTCATACACTTCATTTCATTTCGTACTACATACACACATACATTTTATTCAGACCCTTCGTCAGAGAGCAAAGGATTCCTCATAGTTTTTTTCTCACTGTGAATGAGAAACTCATAAGAATCGGTGATGGATTTGTCGCCATCTGACATGATTCAAACCTATTGAATACAATTCTTCACCAGTAATTGGCTGTTGCTCCTTTTGAAGTCGTTAGCAATAGCCATACGGTTAAGGAAGACACTTTTTTATCGTTAACTATTAGACAAGGGTCTCCTCGATTGAGAGGCTGCCCAAGAAGAAAACTCACCTGGCGCCGGAAAACAGGAAAAGCCTTCCCACGCCGATTAACCATCAGAAGTGGGAAGTAGACAGTTGAAGATGCCACAATGCGCGATATAATGGTGTTCAAAATTAACGACAAATAACTCTACCCTCAACAGGGAGTCATCAAAGCAACAGGACATGTATCATATTTCGACGAGTTTAAATTTCACGTGCATCTCGGCTTCATTCCGCGCGGTTAAGCTTCTTCACCTTTAGTGGCCCATGCCCTGGAACGGAATCCTTGATCAAGAAGAGATCCAGACGTTGTTTTGGCCTTTCGCCTTGGAAGAGAATCTCTTATCAAGAAAGGATGCAGACGTTGTTTTGGTCGTTATAGGAGTCAACGAGATTTTATGACTCCAGATCAAACCGGTGAGCAATAGATATAGTCAATGCAAGAAATATCATTCTTTACGATTTTTCAGAAATTTCCGCAAGAAATTCAATGCTACATCATTGGAATGCTGTGATAACCACGTGACATGACAGTGCGTCACGCTCTCAGTGGTCCTGGCATTTGATTCGTTTCCTCGCCGTCCACAAAGGCCTTCAAATATTGTGCGTGTAAGTTCGGCTGCTGCTTCAAGGTATTTCGGTTATGAATCGTTCAGTGCTGGTCGACTCGATTTCCCCTGGAATCCTGCGATAGCCGCGCTAGAGCGTTCCCACGTAAATTGAACGGAGTGAGCTTGTCCCAGGCAAGTCTGCTACCAATTCCTCGACCCGGAGGAATGAAGGCCGTGGTCGACCCTGGGCAGGAATGAATTAGCGTCAGGGTGAATTCAGTCGTCCGCCTAATGAACGGGATCGCTACCGCTACCCTTTCCCGTACTTTAGCTGTAACGCGATCGTGAGTGAGGAACAGGCTTGGAAATATCTACTGCTTCCAACGCCACTAAACACGTCGATATGCGTACTGTACGAACGGATATTTGCGTCACATATAGAAATCATCTCCACACAAGTCTCTCCGATGACTTCCCATCTCAATGTGGATAGAAACTGCCCCTGAGCGGCAGTCATCGGTATGGAAATGCAACAGCAATGTCAGAGTTGTGTTAGTTGGCCAGTGATTTAGTGAGTTTGTTGGATTTGTCTTTTGTCCGCCAACTGTACGTGGAATGATCGACTTTGTATGAATTCGCTACGCGAGACTTTTTTCCGTAACTGCCGTGGAAAACCTCGAGGTTGGGTTATAACAGTTTAACTCAATCAGACAGTTAAGGAATAGCTCGCGGATAAAGGTTATTCGAAAGGCTACGCAAAGACTTATCAAAGGATCATGTGAATGAGATGGAATAACGCGGCGCTTAACAGCGGGAGTCAGAGACACTGCTGACCCAGGCACACGGTACCTGTGGAGAAGTACATCAAATGAGGAGCTATGCTAGAGGCTTTTATCGAAACTACATATGGAAGCGGTATGAAAACTTATACATTACGAATGGATAGATTTAAGATAGTTATAAGCAAACAGCTAATGTAGGAGACATGTGATATTGTAGAGAATAGGAACTATTTAAGGAATAGTCACTATAGAGGTGCTGTTTTTGTAAACTGTTAAGGAGGAATGGTTTTTCATGGACCACGTACAATATGTGTTAAGTAAGTCATCGTTTAAGAACAAGAACTGTAGCACTATGCCTTGTGCATCAAAAGTGACAGTTGGGAAGAATGCATTGAGGTCGACTCATACGACAGTTTGTGTGCTGGAAAGTATTTATGGCTGTATAGAAATACACATTCAAGGGATGCATATGTGGAACTGTTTGGGTACAAAATGTTTCCTATAAAACATCCAAAATTTAATATCACAGCAGAAGCCCGAGTGAGTAGAAAATGAGCTAGAATTAAAACAACGAAACGAAGAATGAATTTCTAAAGTATCAAGGTCAAAGAATCTTCCAAGCGTTTGGTATTTGGTAGATAAAAATTCTCTGCACATTCGAAATGGACTGAAAACAAACAAAACATCCTATTGCTTTTATACAAAGGATTCTATACAC
>MQTX01000064.1:319637-341610 GCA_009735665.1 Angiostrongylus cantonensis | reverse complement strand
TATATATATTATATATATGCATGTGTATGTACATGCATGCATATATCGGTTTAAAGCTAGTCGGTAACGAGAGTGGAACAAAACAATTTAGCAACGAGTTGACGAAGAAGTGAAGAGACAACAGAGATAACCGACACAATTTAACACAACTTTATTCCACCCATGCTGAAATACTACTAAAAAAAACTTGGAAGAAATTTTCCCACGGTATCGATGAATATTATGGGAATAAAAGGACCACCTACTCCAATGATGGCTCAATAAGTGATAAAACACCGCCCACTAAATGAAGGCTTCCTGTGACTAAGACGTCCAAGTTCTCCGTATCCGATAGGCTTTCCACCCATTGGATAGCCGATGTTATGCAGTCAAACACCAGAACCTCCTGAGAACAAGGTTAAGAGTTTATTTCTGAAAGATTTTAAGGAGAATGAAGAGTCTAGAGTTGGGAAACCATTGCACTTACCCCTGTGCCAATTTTCTTCCACGTCGTTGCACACTGATCACTACGAGCTCGTTGAACTGCTGCAGATTGGTTGAAATTCGCGACATCGGACTTCTTGTCTGGCAATGTACTTAATACGGTTGGACAAAACAGCGAGTAGTCAAATATATGTTTCTGAAAAGTACGCTTATTCACATTCGAAATGAACTGCAGCTGCGAAATTTCCGACAAGATATGTACTTTTTCTGTTAAGTTTCCAAGCAAATGTAGGTTATTTTATGTAGTTGAACAGTATAAATTTGAGAGACTCACTGTAAGAAATGGAAGTAAACTGGAGGGATCTCGATCTGCCGTGCAATGAAAAATAAGTGCACGTTTCCTTGTTGAGGTAGTTTCAACGACTTCTGAGTACCAGTTCGAACACACCTATGCATCTTCAGTAAACGAGCGATCTTAGAAAGAAATACATTTGAATGAATGCAGTCTCCAACGGGACAACAAATCATCTCACTTCCATACTTTTAGGAGTGTGTGCGCCGTCTAGATAATAGCGTACTCGATCTGTAATAACAATTTGGGACCGTCCTCGCCAATTACACGACTCTATCGCTTCAACAATAGTCGCTGGGACGCTGAAAGCTTCACCAACTTCCCAGTTGTTCTCCTTGACATCGGGAAAAGTGGATGCTAAACGATGAAAGTAGCATACAACCACACTATTGGTTTTTTCGCAAATTACTAAGTCAGTGACAAACCCTCAAATCCCATCTGCTTCAACCAGGCCCTTGATAACTGCAAAGCTAGTGACATATTACACTTCTGATGGTCACCCGCAATCCCAGGTGATATGTTTTCTTTTGCATAAGAATATGACTGATAACATGGCGCAACCTTCAGTTCCGTCTAAATATGGGGAAGAACTCATTAGACAACGCAACGATCATTAACTGCGATAAATCGAAATTTCAAAAATATAGAAAGAACACGGTAAACTCACACCACGCTCCAAAGCACGACTCTTCATCACGGACAAAACATCTTCTGAAGAAGGACTGACGATTACCGGCGCACCATTTTTCATAATTCCTGCCTTGTGCCATGCGATTTCAAGCAATGTGGAACCCAAAAGGGATGTATGATCGATATCCAAGGTGGTCACACCACATACAATCGGATGCCTTGTAAAAGGTAGTATTAAAACAATCTTGTAAAGTCCCACATTCTAAAAACACAAGTAGAAACGAGTACGACTTACTGAATAATGTTCGTGTTGTCGTACTCGCCACCAATGCCAACTTCTACTATTACCACGTCGACACTTTCTTCCAAAAACACATGGAAAGCAAGGAGAGTAAGAAATTTGAAGTAACCTGGCATTCCATCTTCAACCTCATGCTAGAATTATAATCCTCAAATGTCCTAAAACTAAGATATCTATTTCACTTAAATCCTACCTTCTTAAGTTTGTTGTATACGGTAAAAAAGTACTTTGAAAATAAATCTTCACTAATCGGTTTGCCATTGATGCGAATTCTTTCACGAACATGCACCAAATGCGGGGAGCTGGAAAGAGGCTGTACAGATATAACGAAAATGCATCTTAACAAGAGTAAGAGTACGAATCCAAAGAAATGTGACCGTTCGTCCATCACATCTACCGGTTGGTCATTTGAAAAGAAAAAACACTAAGCATTAAATAGATAAAAAGGACAAAGCTCCCGTCGTTGATTAATCCCTGAAGAATGTGCCATAAATTCGACTTCACTGGGCATCGTTGGAAGTAACATATATGGCCTTTACAATGACTTGCAGTAACCTACCGATCTATCGAGCCACTGCTGCTATCCTCCCAGACAATTCGGGTACCAATCTCCTAACCCAGGACGGATAGAGAGCTCGGTGAGCCTGGGGCACGGGGATCGACCCCAAGTGTGTTGCAAAGTGCTTCTGACCACTGCACTACACGCGCCGTGTTAAATACAATGTTTTAAACCCTCATCCTTCAAATTAATTACTCCAGTAAAGCACTTTTTAAGGCTCTCCTTATTCAGAATTGTTGAAAAAAAACCAAACCAACGTATACAATCCAGTGCGAAATCCTACTCCTCTCAAAATGGATTCCACAAAAGCACAAGTTGATCCCTTGCCCTTCGTTCCACTAACATGGATCACATTTAAGCGATCAAGGGCGATTGGCTGAACTATCAACAACACATTGATGAAACAGTACAGATGAAATCACTTCAGCTCACTTCTATTCCACATTTCTTCAGCCTAGCGATTGTATCAGAAATGTTCGTCTCCTGGTGCAGGTGACATTTCTCTCGAAGTTTTTGAAGCAGCTCCACATTTGATTGAAGTGAGTTCAAGTGAAGAATCGCCGACTTGAAAATGTGTAAAAACAGTTGCAGAAAACAAAAATATTTCACAAACACGAATACAATCCATGCAACCCAGAAAAAATAAAGCTGTGGTTGAAACGGCTAATCTTCCAAAACTTACACAATCATAGGACTGCAGGAAGATGTAGTTTACTGAAGATGAAGTCTACTTTTTATCCCAACACTGGATGGAATGAACGAGAAATCAGAACGAAGTAAATCTTCATAATAAGTACAACAGAAAGAAACATTTACAAACAACAAGCTTACCGGATTCCACTGTATCCGGATACGTGGGAACGGAAATGCGTAAGACAAAAATCCGTTAACAAATTATTAGTTGGTGCAAACTGCCAGCTATTACTGTTAGAAGATGTCGATAATTCCATACTACTATAGCCACAAAAAACCATCCTTTTTTCAATCCGAGGACTAGCATACGACTGCCCCAGGATAGGCATCCCTTCAAGCGAAGCTTCTGAAACTTCGATATAAAAATGCCCAACTGAATAGTCGCTACTCTTTCCCAGGTTCTCTTCTAGCCCAAAGGAGTAGAAAAGAGCACCGTAGAAAAAACTGTGGTCTTTGTGCCCCTCAACACACAGCTCCTGAAATACATTGATCGCACTGCATTTGTTGGTGGAAATGATGTCCGTTTTCAACCTTTAACTCATCTCAGCTCGTATTAGGCTTTATCGGCCGAAATCAAAACCACTAGAACCTGTAAATCTCTGCCTAAATGATACAAACTATCCTGTTTCACAAAATTAAAATACAGACTTTCTGGGGCAAATGACTATTAGTTATTTTGTTTTTCTGCATAAAAGTTTGTATTTCGAAACTAAAAGAAAATGAACACCGGGGATTTATTACACCAGGGCACAAGAGCGCCCTCTAATGCACCGCTTGTTTGCGGCCGTGGCCCTAGCACCAAAGTTCTCAAAAAACCAAATTTTGTTTCCAGTTTGTTGGGAAGCCTATAAAATAAATACGATTAATGAGATATACCAAAACCACTTCGATACGCCTACGAAGCTCTTGAACCCACAAACACTAAAGATCGAGGAATCATCAGTTATCGAAAAACCGGCCTCGAGCGTTATGTGTTAATATAAAACTGAGAACGCAATTCAAATCTTTAAAATTTGCAACAAAGAACTACGGCTAAGATGTAAACAATACTTTGTACCATGTCATGCTATCCGACTAGACGAAATCCATGAAACTGTCCAATTTTGTCCCTGCTCGACATACAGGACTTGACGCAGAATACTTCAAAAAATGTGTGTCGTGGACTCCAAAGAACTAGAATTTCAACTTAGTGGAATAAGATTACCTGTATCTTGTAAGCAATAATCTATAGATAGAGAGATATAGATTCCAACGGCTTTTACTCCAACTAATAATGTAAAAGCCTCCCAATGGTTTACCGCCTCATCGTGGCTGGGAGGTGTTCCTGGGTTTCGGGCTGCGATGTACAGCGGGAGAATCCATCCCCTCGGCAGGGTCTCCAGGCTGAGGAGTCCGGGATTTCCACCAGGAAGCCTAGCTAAGAGTAAACCAATACCAGAATCCGCCACCGTCCTGGTATCAAAATAGTTGCATGGTGGCAAATCTCTCTCAGATTCACAAGGGCGGCGACTGCATGTGGTGGTGACGACCTTGGGTAGACTTCGGTCACGCTGACCTTGGGAGTCCAGAGAAACAATAACTCCGAAGTATGAGGGCTGGCGCCCGCACAACCAGTGACGATGAGGCGTCCAAGTAACCAAGTAAGCAATAACGTAGAAGGTGAACTGAGGTATGTTGGTTTAATGTTGAAAACGCCCATTATTTTCGCATCAAATGCATTACCACTAATTCAACTCGTACGTGATATACTAATTGAGCATAAATCAGTAAGCAAATTTGGTACGTTAAAAAGACGAGCGGAACTTGTGAAATGGTTTCCATTCAATCTGAGTATGAGCGATCAATGTCTACTTTCTTCAGTGATAAGGTAGCGCGAGGATGGTACCAGATTTTACCAGGCTAACGTCTCGACTTCTTCGCCCCTTCAGAGCAACGATGATCCGAGCCGACGGTCCACAGTTTTTCGTCCTCGCCATGTGGATCTTTGCAGAGTAATATTGAGTCGTATTGAGTTGAATCTTCTCGTGTGGAGCATCACTAGAATGAAGCAACCTCAGTCCACGATGTCTTTTCGTACGAGACTCGGCACTATTAAAGGGGCTCGCAACGCAGAGACGAACGACTGCGGGACCATTGACTCACATCATCTAAGCCGTGAAGAAGAAGACAACGACGAAACTTTAGTCTAATAAAATCTGATACCATCCTCGTGGCACGTTGGAGGGGCGCGTGTAGCGCAGTGGTTGAAGGCGCCACTGCGACACGCACGTGGAATCGATCCCTGCGCCCATGGCTCACCAAGCTTTCTATCCCTCCGGGGTCGGCAAATTGGTACCAGACTTGGCTGGGAGGACAGCAGCACTGGCTCGATACATCGGTAGGCCATCGCGAGTCACTGTAAAGGTCAGATACGCATTCAGTCACCTCCAACGATACTTAATGAAGTCAAATGCGTGGCGCATCCCTCAGGGATTGATCAACGCCGAGACCTTAATCCTTTTTTAACCATCCTCGTGTTAGCATATCAATGAAGAGTGCAGAAAACTTCTTGGGTGTGGTTCCAGTTATTCTGTGAACAGCGCGATAACACTTGACGCAAATGATACAACACTCGGCTCGTAAGTTGTACCTTGGACGAGAGACAAGAGGTTACTTCGATGGGATCACTATCAAAAAAAGGAACAGCACAATGCTAACCTTCTATTTGCTGTCCGCTATAATTTTTCACGGCAGGGTATGATGTGAAGTATAACCACAACGACGCTGAGATATTTGCAAAACTTGGACCCGAGTCCAGATCGAACCACGATTACCCTTCCCGGCGGTCCACGTATTACACACTGCACCACTATGGTACCTGCTCTGCGTTTCCGCTAGTTTTCTACCTAACGCTATCATCAGCAACTACAACAAACAACATACAACAAAACAGCATAGTAACAGCATAACGAAAAGACTACCGATGGAACATAAGAGAAATAAGGAATTATTGTCGATGTACACACCTGGTAGAGAGGATGTGACGCGTCTTCAGCAAGGGTTTGGCTGTGGGCCACCGGCATCGTGACGGTCGAAGGGCACAATAATGCCGGTCGATGTCTGGCCGACGGCAATAGTGACGACGACAACGACCACAACAACGAGGACGACGGAAACGCGCGGACGACGCCGGCTTTCCGCGAAAGCAATCGATCAATCATACGAATGTCACATGAGACCGGTCTACGGACGGCGGACGCAGCTCGGAAGGCAGCGATCCCAACGCCTCGTGGCCGCGATGCTTCCATTGCACTCACGCCCAGCACGCGACAGCTAACGTCCGGTCGTGATAGTACCGATCGCGCTATGCGCACGTACAGCCTCAGGTGGAGGTTTGCAGTAATGTTGGTCGACTTGTACTGTTCGTATACTGCTCGCTTCTCACCTGGTTTGCTGAAATTTCCCACTAATAAACATCTTCGGCCGACATCTATGCTCATAAAAGATGACATTTCGCTCCAATATTTATTTAGAAACAACTCAATTATCGTTTTTCGAAAGGTGCGTGTAGCCCAGTGGTTTGGGGCGTCCTGCAACATACACGAGATCGATCCTCAAGGTTCACTAAGCCTTCCATACCTTCGGGTTCGGTGAATTGGCACCAGACCTATCTGGGAGGGTAGCAGCAATGACCCAATACATCAGTAGACCATCGATTAAAGCGATTAAAAATTGGAAAACAACGAATTGCTTGTCAAGAATGATATTGCACACTGCACTCCTCGATTCCACCTCCATGTCTGCGCCTCTTCACTGACGACACTCTCTAGGCCGCGCACTCTCTTCGACAACAGTGGTCTCTCGCCTCAAAACGAAAAACTGGTGAGAAACTATTAAAAAGACATTCTCTGATGGATGACGCTTGCCATGGCATCTGCGTTGGGTAAACCACCGATTGATTACAAGAAGTCTGGGAGAAAACCTCTCCACGGCAAAATAAACCACCAGAAAAAGACGAAACCTATAGGTGTCATACCGGTCACTCTCGCAACTACATTATGACACCTATAGGTGTCACTAGTTATGGGAGTGTTAAGCAGCAGTCGAACCTACCCACGTCTCTGGTGCATAACAGAGCGCTAGGAAAATCGTCATCTGAGCAGAACTGAGCTCGGAGTTTCGCAACCGTTAGTTCGTCTGTGGCTTCCCTAAAAGGCCCAGATGTTGCCCACAAGGCTTCTCTTTTTCTGTTTAACCAATTCTCCAAGCTATTCTCCATGTTCATTGAGCGCCCAGCGTACACGTACTAGGTGGTCTCTATAATTCGAGAACTATCCATTTCGATTTGATCACATTCGCACCATTGGTTCTTCATGAACTGGGTTTCCAGTTTGTGCACAGTCCCATCCTTTCGTCCACTTCGTAGAGATTACCGGCTATTTTTTATGTCTCTGCCCTCGTACACGTCCATAAGATGTCACCAAAAAATCGAAAATGGCTTAGTTGCTGATCACAAGCTTTCATTCCCGTGCTCTGTCATTCAATTTTCCCCATGACGTTGTCTACAGCTGTCGCAAGGACTAGAGGCAGGTGGTTTTCCCTCCAAACATGTGTGACCCTGGACACGGTTTCGAAATTTCCATGCAGCAAAACCCCTATCTAAATCTTGCTTAGTTCTACGGATTATACCTCATCCAATGTCCCTGATATATGCGAAAGGATAGTCTTCGCCAACAGCTTGTACAGCACATTCAACAAGCATATCGGACGACAGGTGCGAGAATCCTCTCGGTCATACTTCTTGGACAAGATGACCGTGCGGGACGTTCTCCACTGGACCGGAATTTTCTTCTGGAAATAACATGTCACATGAGTTGCAAGAAGTAATTCTAATTCGTGGTATCCACCTCTGAGGAAGTCGCGGTGATATTATCGGGTACTGGAGTTGTGCCTCTCTTGTACCTTTCTATGGCAACTCATACTTTAGAAGGAGGAATTCTGCGCAGTTTTTCACTAGCAGGAATTTCGGAGTCCGCGATGGAGACTGTGAAGTGGAAAAGATTGGTATAGAACTATTTCGTTATCAATTCCATATAATGATAGGGTCTAGTGATAGTCCCTTTATCGTTCATCGGAGTGGATAACGCAACCATGTGGTCGCAAAGCTCCTGACGGGACTTCTTAACATTGGATCGTTCTTGAGCAGCTTCCAAAGGCTTTTCTTCATGCATCAATGTAAGCCTTCCCGCAAAGATGTACTACGACTGGCAATTATTATCAGCTGTGTTAGGTGTGTTGCAGTTGGATCAATTCTTTTCGAGCAACTTCTTATTAGTAATGGAAATGCACATATTTGTCGGCGGTGAAAAAGCATTTGAGAGCGTCGAAACGATTGCAATCCTATTAATGCTCATAGACCAAGGAGTGGATCCGTTCTACATAAGAACTCTATCTGATTGTTACTGGAACTGCACTACGAAAATACAGCTTTTCCATCGAACACATACCATACCCAGAGGAAAAGGCATAAGACAAGGCGAAACAAAATCGCCAGAGCTGTTTACTGCCGCCCTTCAGTGGATGATAAAGTCATCAACCATATGTGACTATAATAGGTAGTTCTAACCTTCCTCATTGGAAGTCATGTAAAAAAGCGGCTCTGAAGAAGGCGATACTGCCGAAACGTCAGCTACTGTTGTATTGTATTGTGTGTTTTTCTATGGAAGTAAATGTATGCTGTATAACAACCTCGCGATTGCTGAACAAGAAAACAAAGTATTCATACTCCAATGCCGAGGTTAATAGAAAGTTGATCTTGGGAGCATGAAGAAAGATTTAAGCAGAAAAAGGAGAGCAGCTTGGGCCTCATTCGAGCCATTCAAAGAAGCCGCCGATCAGCTAACGGACCCGAAACTTCGTGTTTACCTTCTCCATTCAACAGCCCTCCCAGCTTTCTGTTATGCAGCAGAAATGTAAGCTGATGCTTTAGCGACGTCAAAAAATTTGCTCATTACCCACAAAATGCTTGAACGATCTCTTCTGAAATTTAATCGCCACTCACAACGTTTGCCGGAATGCTTAGTTCAGATCTTTGAAACCTTTTCCATCTTCGGGATCCAGGACAACATACATCAATAGCGAAATATAGATAGGCTTGTTATATAATAAAAAGAACACATAACATGGAACACTAGAATGGACGAAAAGAAGAATGAAGTGGACTTGAAGATAATGTAAGCGCCCTCTTGGAAGACCACCCAAACGAAGGGCGGACGTGTTCGTGGCTACGGTCAACCATCTGCACAAACGAATGACAGCAATTTCAGGATTGCGAAATGGGCTTCGCGGACGTCAATATGTTCGAAGCAGACCACCATCGTGAACGAAAATCGCTCAAGAGAGAAACGAATGAAAATTATGCTGGGCTCACACAACCAGTGAAGACGGGCCGCTCAAGTATCCAAGTAAGCAATTATTTTCAGGGATTCTTCCACGTGCTTTCTCCCTATGCACATACTGGTAAGCATTCGAAATATGTTTGTCACAAGACTTTTTGTTCTTGAGAAGTGAGAGGAGAGGATTTAAACTAAATATATTTTTTATTTGGCATTCAGTACAATGGTGGTCACAGTGACTGCCCCACGTCTTCACAAGGGACACATGAGTTGTCCTGGAGGATATAAAGAGAGCTATTGTAGCGAATCTATGGACAGGTTGGTTGGTACTGAAATCCGTCTTTCGCGAGAAAGAAGAGACCGTAATGAATGTACAGAGCGAAAATATAGCAAACAACGGACAACATGGGATACCTCTGAATATAGGAGTGATGATCCGCCACCTCTTGCCAATTATCCACGAAATTCGCACTATAACGAGGATTTGGGGGAGTCTGATGATCAGGCATGGAATTTGCACTAATGCAGTTGGACAACAACTGTAAGGGGTTTATGCGAAAATACAAGCATGACGAAGAGCGTCATATGTACTATAAGGCGGAGTGGAAAAAGATCTACAAAGCCAACAAAGAATCGGAAAATGTATTTCTGCGACAGATTGAACAACTTACTAAACAACACGACAGGGACGTAGAGAAGATCCGTAGACTAGAGGCGGAATTGGCTCATATCGATTCGGACATTTATCGGGAACAAACGCATATCATTTCGGGATGCCTTTGCCTTCCCATTCTCAGAACAGCAGTTCAATGATTCTGTCACTGCCACTTCATCTATCAGTGCTATCCAATCTATCACCTGTCAATGCAGGCGAAGCTCTCACGCAGCAGTCTGACCTGTCAATGCTTCGACCGTTGCATTTCGATCCATCATTCAATGCACGTCCGATGATCGACAACGTCGATGAAACCAAGAACTTCAGGGCTTCAGCTGTAGATGACAACGAGAGTTTCCTCTTAGGTGTAGAGACACCTCGCGATATCCAGACGGAAAAGGTCTCTAATCGAACTGCTCATGAGAATAACGCATGAGCGAGTTATTGGCGTAATTATTATACAATATCTGTGCATTCTTTAAACACACACACACACACACACAACACACACAACACACACACACACACACACACACACACACAATCGCATTTCTAGAAATAAGATGCGATGCTTAAATCGTGGTAGTGTATCTATTCGATACCCAATTTTCTGGAGCAGTCGCTATGAGTTGACATTAACTCACGCCTTTCGAACTGTCGCTTGACACTACTCCCGCTCCATTTATTATACTTTTACCCATGTAACTTCAATTTTCTATTTATTTTGATAGTAACTTCGGTGATTTCTGTTATAATGTTCTGTTTGTTGTTGTGTTTTGTGATGTTTTAACAACGGCGTTTATATCAATGAATGAAGTTCATCGCTAGCTGAGATATGCATGTTCGAAATTGAAACGCCGAATTATTTCTGGGCACGTAGGAACAGCTCTAGGAAACGGTTAGCGATAAGGGTGACCCATCATAGTGACCACAAAGGAGAAAATAATCAACAGTTTTAAAATTTATCCTCCGAATAAGTCCACGAACGGTCGGCTGCACCAAGACACTTGTACACAGATAACTAAAATACGAGTGTTTGCCCTGCTGACTGTGTGCTCAAGAAGAGAACAAATCTATTTGGCATATGCAGTAAGAACTGAGAAGGGTTCCCGAAGCAGACTATCCACCAGTAGCTGAGCAGAGCGCAATTGAAGGCCGAGCAGAACCGTGGGAGCAATCGCGTGGAAGGCCTATCGCGAGAATATCTGGGAAAGCTCAATAAATTAGTCAAGATCAATCACTATCGCGCGAAGAGATACTGCTCCAACTTCGCTGAAATGCAAAAACGTGGTATGCGGGAGGTACAAGAGCTGATAAGATCGAAAAACATAAGACTATCGGTTAGTGATAAGGGTGGAGAGTTCGTTGTAATTCCTCATCAGTTAAATGTTGATATAACGGAAAAGCACCTTGAGAATGCTTCCCTTTATCGTCCGTCGTCTGAGAAGGAATTTAAAAGTCAGTACCGAAAGTTAAAGAGCGAATGGGTTAAAATGGCAAGAGCGGCTGGGTTAAAACCATCAGTTGTCTCTCAACTCAAAGTTGACTTACCAACATGTCCCGTTCTCTACTTATCAAAACCCATAAGTTAATATCCAGCGATAAACTTGTATCCACCGATCCATCTTTATTTAAGGTCAGACTTATCATTAGCTGCGTGGACGGGTTAACGGATAGAATAACGTGGTTAATAACCCTAATACTTACGCAGTTGTTAGAGTATATTCCAGCCCATCTAACGAACAACCAAATGCTCCTGGATCGTCTACATAACGCTTGGCCCAGCAGCGCCTACGTGATGGAGTCTTACGACGTTACCGCCCTTTATACAAACGCGTCGAATGACTCCGCAATGCAAGCTATCCGCGAGCTCCTTATATAACACGAAGAAGAAATAAACTTATTTGGCTTCTTTATTTAGTAGCTCATGGTCCTCCTAAAGGTGTAGCTAAACTGGTCGATCATCAGATGGTCCGGGAGGTATTGCGCATATATGGGAGGGCTGGCATTCGAACAACGACTGGCACCAAGCCTTACCATTGCATTCATCTCTAAGGTGGAAGCACCAGTAATCGACCTCGGACCGTTACTCTACTGCAGATATATAATAGATGACTGCTTGGTCAGTTGTCAACACAAGAGGAAATTGACAGATGTTTCGAGCTGTTGAACGAACAGACAGAGTATATTAAATTCACTCGAGAGAAACCAAAAGAAAACTGACTTCCATATCTGAAATCCAAATTAACCTATCAGAAAACGGCTACATTACGAAGTGGTACCGAAAGCCAGGTAGTAAAAACATCTTGGTTCATTGCCTCCCCTCTCACCCTTCTCACACGAAAAGAGCGCTTGTTAGAAACATGTTTCCGACAGCCACCAGCGTGTGTACAGGAAGAGAGCAAAAGGAAGAATCCCGGAACCTGGCGCGGGAAATAGCCGTTTGCAATGGCTACGAAACTGTAGCTCCTCGGGACAGGTTAGGAAAGACCAAGCCTCCAAACTATAGTTCTAGCGATAGTAAGGTGCCGTTTATCCTGCCCTTTATCTCAAACGACCTAAGTGCAGCTATATCACGCTGCTTAAGAAGGGCCGGACTAGAGAATTCGGTTAGGATAGTCGAAATACCACTGAGTACTCTAAAAAGCCAACTAATTCGTAACCACCTATATGACCGTCTATGTGCAACGCAAAATTGTGTAATTTGCCCCAACGGTAGAGACGGTGATTGCATGAGTTCGGGTACAGTTTATCTGACCTCTTGTAAAACGTGTAGAGACGAATACATTGGCGAAACGGGCAGAGCACTCTATGTCCGCATTAAAGAACACCTAGTCAGCAAACGTAAACCAAATACACCACTAGGCACGTATAGGACGTAGAGACACAACAGGAATGATTTTGAAGTAGGGGCTACGATCAGGTATAGGACGCAGAGACACAACGGGGATGATTTTGAAGCAGGGATTGCGATCCTCGCGCAGGAATCGAGAACACAAGATCACAAAACTTTCGAGGCATTCTGGATTAATTCCAAGAATCCGAAAACAAACTGCAGGAAGGAATGCCTCATTATCACGCGTGATATTGGGCAGTTAATAAGACCGTTATTCTGATGAGATGGGCACATTACGATTCCATGTGAACTCTGTGCCGTTGGTCTCCACGTGACATCCTTGGGGGAAGACTCATAGAAAACGGTGAGTGTGCAAAGACTCTGTGCTCAATTCGATGGAAATTTTGATTCAGCTTTTCTCTGTTCGGTTATGGAGGTGTTTCGCAGAATAGACTCCGGTCAACATGACCTTTCCAGGCTCTGAGAGAGGCAAAATCCGCAGAAATGTCAGTTTGTGCGTAAATAATGAAATAAAATAACACCTCGTGTGTGTTAAACGGAAGTAGAGAGAATTATTCAATAAATTAGTTCAAGACGCAAGCTTGCACATGCTTGATTACGAAAAACGGAGTACCTGTAGCCGTATACTCAATCAGCCATATTTTCAAAGAAGCCCAAGAAAGTCGAAACGTTGCGTTGACCTCTAGAAAACATTAACTAGTATTCAAGATGCAATAAGTGCAACGAATATTTCTGCCTCCATTGATTCAATAGTATTTAAACTGGTAGATGACCAGCCTTCAGAATCGGTGCACACACACACACACACACACACACACACACACACACACACACACACACACACACACACACACACACACACACACACACACACACACACACACACACACACACACACACACACACACACACACACACACACACACACACACACACACACACACACACACACACACACACACACACACACACACACACACACACACACACACACACACACACACACACACACACACACACACACACACACACACACACACACACACACACACACACACACACACACACACACACACACACACACACACACACACACACACACACACACACACACACACACACACACACACACACACACACACACACACACACACACACACACACACACACACACACACACACACACACACACACACACACACACACACACACACACACACACACACACACACACACACACACACACACACACACACACACACACACACACACACACACACACACACACACACACACACACACACACACACACACACACACACACACACACACACACACACACACACACACACACACACACACACACACACACACACACACACACACACACACACACACACACACACACACACACACACACACACACACACACACACACACACACACACACACACACACACACACACACACACACACACACACACACACACACACACACACACACACACACACACACACACACACACACACACACACACACACACACACACACACACACACACACACACACACACACACACACACACACACACACACACACACACACACACACACACACACACACACACACACACACACACACACACACACACACACACACACACACACACACACACACACACACACACACACACACACACACACACACACACACACACACACACACACACACACACACACACACACACACACACACACACACACACACACACACACACACACACACACACACACACACACACACACACACACACACACACACACACACACACACACACACACACACACACACACACACACACACACACACACACACACACACACACACACACACACACACACACACACACACACACACACACACACACACACACACACACACACACACACACACACACACACACACACACACACACACACACACACACACACACACACACACACACACACACACACACAACACACACACACAAAACACACACACACACACACACACACAATCGCATTTCTAGAAATAAGATGCGATGCTTAAATCGTGGTAGTGTATCTATTCGATACCCAATTTTCTGGAGCAGTCGCTATGAGTTGACATTAACTCACGCCTTTCGAACTGTCGCTTGACACTACTCCCGCTCCATTTATTATACTTTTACCCATGTAACTTCAATTTTCTATTTATTTTGATAGTAACTTCGGTGATTTCTGTTATAATGTTCTGTTTGTTGTTGTGTTTTGTGATGTTTTAACAACGGCGTTTATATCAATGAATGAAGTTCATCGCTAGCTGAGATATGCATGTTCGAAATTGAAACGCCGAATTATTTCTGGGCACGTAGGAACAGCTCTAGGAAACGGTTAGCGATAAGGGTGACCCATCATAGTGACCACAAAGGAGAAAATAATCAACAGTTTTAAAATTTATCCTCCGAATAAGTCCACGAACGGTCGGCTGCACCAAGACACTTGTACACAGATAACTAAAATACGAGTGTTTGCCCTGCTGACTGTGTGCTCAAGAAGAGAACAAATCTATTTGGCATATGCAGTAAGAACTGAGAAGGGTTCCCGAAGCAGACTATCCACCAGTAGCTGAGCAGAGCGCAATTGAAGGCCGAGCAGAACCGTGGGAGCAATCGCGTGGAAGGCCTATCGCGAGAATATCTGGGAAAGCTCAATAAATTAGTCAAGATCAATCACTATCGCGCGAAGAGATACTGCTCCAACTTCGCTGAAATGCAAAAACGTGGTATGCGGGAGGTACAAGAGCTGATAAGATCGAAAAACATAAGACTATCGGTTAGTGATAAGGGTGGAGAGTTCGTTGTAATTCCTCATCAGTTAAATGTTGATATAACGGAAAAGCACCTTGAGAATGCTTCCCTTTATCGTCCGTCGTCTGAGAAGGAATTTAAAAGTCAGTACCGAAAGTTAAAGAGCGAATGGGTTAAAATGGCAAGAGCGGCTGGGTTAAAACCATCAGTTGTCTCTCAACTCAAAGTTGACTTACCAACATGTCCCGTTCTCTACTTATCAAAACCCATAAGTTAATATCCAGCGATAAACTTGTATCCACCGATCCATCGTTATTTAAGGTCAGACTTATCATTAGCTGCGTGGACGGGTTAACGGATAGAATAACGTGGTTAATAACCCTAATACTTACGCAGTTGTTAGAGTATATTCCAGCCCATCTAACGAACAACCAAATGCTCCTGGATCGTCTACATAACGCTTGGCCCAGCAGCGCCTACGTGATGGAGTCTTTCGACGTTACCGCCCTTTATACAAACGCGTCGAATGACTCCGCAATGCAAGCTATCCGCGAGCTCCTTATATAACACGAAGAAGAAATAAACTTATTTGGCTTCTTTATTTAGTAGCTCATGGTCCTCCTAAAGGTGTAGCTAAACTGGTCGATCATCAGATGGTCCGGGAGGTATTGCGCATATATGGGAGGGCTGGCATTCGAACAACGACTGGCACCAAGCCTTACCATTGCATTCATCTCTAAGGTGGAAGCACCAGTAATCGACCTCGGACCGTTACTCTACTGCAGATATATAATAGATGACTGCTTGGTCAGTTGTCAACACAAGAGGAAATTGACAGATGTTTCGAGCTGTTGAACGAACAGACAGAGTATATTAAATTCACTCGAGAGAAACCAAAAGAAAACTGACTTCCATATCTGAAATCCAAATTAACCTATCAGAAAACGGCTACATTACGAAGTGGTACCGAAAGCCAGGTAGTAAAAACATCTTGGTTCATTGCCTCCCCTCTCACCCTTCTCACACGAAAAGAGCGCTTGTTAGAAACATGTTTCCGACAGCCACCAGCGTGTGTACAGGAAGAGAGCAAAAGGAAGAATCCCGGAACCTGGCGCGGGAAATAGCCGTTTGCAATGGCTACGAAACTGTAGCTCCTCGGGACAGGTTAGGAAAGACCAAGCCTCCAAACTATAGTTCTAGCGATAGTAAGGTGCCGTTTATCCTGCCCTTTATCTCAAACGACCTAAGTGCAGCTATATCACGCTGCTTAAGAAGGGCCGGACTAGAGAATTCGGTTAGGATAGTCGAAATACCACTGAGTACTCTAAAAAGCCAACTAATTCGTAACCACCTATATGACCGTCTATGTGCAACGCAAAATTGCATAATTTGCCCCAATGGTAGAGACTGTGATTGCATCAGTTCGAGTACAGTCTATCTGATCTCTTGTAAAGCTTGTGGAGACGAACACAATAGCGAAACGGGTAGACCACTATGGGTCCGTATAAAAGAACACCTAGTCGGTATACTTGAACCAAATACTTCACTAGGTACGTATAGGACGCAGAGACACAACGGGGATGATTTTGAAGCAGGGATTGCGATCCTCGCGCAGGAATCGAGAACACAAGATCACAAAACTTTCGAGGCATTCTGGATTAATTCCAAGAATCCGAAAACAAACTGCAGGAAGGAATGCCTCATTATCACGCGTGATATTGGGCAGTTAATAAGACCGTTATTCTGATGAGATGGGCACATTACGATTCCATGTGAACTCTGTGCCGTTGGTCTCCACGTGACATCCTTGGGGGAAGACTCATAGAAAACGGTGAGTGTGCAAAGACTCTGTGCTCAATTCGATGGAAATTTTGATTCAGCTTTTCTCTGTTCGGTTATGGAGGTGTTTCGCAGAATAGACTCCGGTCAACATGACCTTTCCAGGCTCTGAGAGAGGCAAAATCCGCAGAAATGTCAGTTTGTGCGTAAATAATGAAATAAAATAACACCTCGTGTGTGTTAAACGGAAGTAGAGAGAATTATTCAATAAATTAGTTCAAGACGCAAGCTTGTACATGCTTGATTACGAAAAACGGAGGACCTGTAGCCGTATACTCAATCAGCCATATTTTCAAAGAAGCCCAAGAAAGTCGAAACGTTGCGTTGACCTCTAGAAAACATTAACTAGTATTCAAGATGCAATAAGTGCAACGAATATTTCTGCCTCCATTGATTCAATAGTATTTAAACTGGTAGATGACCAGCCTTCAGAATCGGTGCGATTCCCAGCACTTGCATATTCTACGCAACCGCCACCCATAAACATGGTCCCGTTTGCATGCGGCTTTGGTTGAAGTTTTGAATGTTGATCCTAGCCATGAGAATTGCTAGTTTACAGATATAACAAGCACATCGGCCTATCTTCTTATTAACTTTCTTCGAATTCGCTTTGATTCCGTTAGAACTACTCTACTGTTCGTCCTCGTTTCGCCCTCTCTTCTCATTGGGTAATCGGCCCATAGACGCTTGTTTATTGAATGATATTCTGCTGGTTTTCGAAGACAATATATTCTTCGGAGATCCGAAGTACGAAAGCCTGCATGGTGGTTGGTTTGCTGGTTCAATTTCTGAAGGCGTCCCGAATGCTCTGTGTATTTTTTGACTTCTTATTTAATATTTTCCTTCAATTTTTTCTTTATGACTGAAGTACTAACCCAGCTCTGTTCTTAGCATAGAGCTGAAGGCACTGTTGCGTCAAATGAGTGCGTAGATCAGAATCATTAACTTGATCAGTCCAAGCTGCAGCCCATGCTGATAGTTGTCTTCTACCGAGTTCTCCTCTCATGTCAGTACCAATGTGCACTGAGCATCCCAAATATACGTAGAATGCAGTCTGTTCAGTTGATGATCCATTCAAGATAGTGTGTTTTCAATCACCTTATTTCGCTTACGTCAGTCCCCAGAAAGGCTAACTGTGGGTTCGAAGCGTACGTTTTGCTCATATTTCGGCATCCTTGTGGTTGCATTTTACATAATACCCAGTCATAAAAGAAGAACAGGTCTTAAGAAAAACTTGGAACACGATGTTTCCATCTATATCAGGCGTTCTTCATGGGGTTTTTCGCAGTCGAACTGTTTTTCCGGTTTCGTTGAGCTCGGTGAGCACTGAGTTTGATTCTCTAAGTATTGTTGGAAAAGAAGAAAATGTCATCGATAAGGTTGGAAAGAAATCGACCATCAACACGTATCCTTTTTCTGTCCCAGCAATGTGAACACACGATCGCAACGGTGAACAGATTTGACGATATCGTTTTGCCCCGTCGTAATCCTCCACCAATTCGGATAATGAGTGGTCGGAGAAAAAGCTGTGTCGTCATTGTACAAATGACTAGTGTAGTCGGCAAGCGTTTCCGTGACAATCCTGGGCGTTGTTTATCTAACTACACCAGACAAGACGGTGTTAGTTTTAACACTATCAAATGTTAACAGGGTTTGGAACAAAGGAGCAAGAGTGATGATTTCCAACAGATCTACACAACTCTCGCGAGTGTTTGGATGTGGTTCATTCAGCTAATCTCCGATGAAATCCGAAATTTCGCAAGAGATTTCGCTTTATACTAATCCAAAAAACTGATGATCATATAAGTTTTAGGCTGTGAATGAATTGTGTGTAAAATGTAAAAGTTGATGTTCTAATGAATTTAAGGCATGTGTAAAATGTGTCATTTACTTATTGTATTTACTTATTTTATTGTACAGGTCGTGGAAAGTACCGAATGTAGAAATTTTAGGTTGTAGAGATTGAAACTAATGCGTGAGAAATGTTAACTTCAACGATTTTACAAAACCATCTGAGTACAATCTTTGTGAGACCAGTGGAATATTATGAGAATAAAAGCGCGAGATAGGAGACACTATGTGGAGACGTCTTGAAGAACACCTTACACTTTTCACAGAAGTGTACTCTTTTTGACGCCCAGTGGGCAACTGCACTCTACAAGTCACTCAAATAAGTTTCCTCAATGAACTACTACCGTAAGCAAGAAGAATCCCGTTAGTGTCAAACTTCAGTGTTGAAGTGTAGCAAAGACATCTCTGTTGATTCTTCAACGATAATAGTTTATCCACTAGTCGTTCTCCTCACCTGCAACTATCTCCGGCCCAAGAAATGAACTCGTCCAAAAGACAGTTGCTTGCGAATTATTGCCTATACAAAACAGCTTTTCAGGTCGGATACCTAGCAGAGTAATCAGTGTTTTATCAGTAATCGATTGAATACAAAGCCTAGAACAAAAACCTTTGTTGTTATTAAATACTATTTATTCGCAACAGCTAACGTTTTGGCGGATTTTCCCTTCATCAGAGCCTGGAAAGGTCAAAATAACTGCACTGTAGTCAGCTAATCACCTCCATAACTCCAACAGAAGAACGACGACGCCTAATTTTTAATCGCATCGAAATAAAACAGCTTGTTCACAGATTAATCGTTTTCTACAAGTCTTTCACTAGAAATTCCAAACGTAGAACAATCACACAGAGCTCATATGGGTGGGTAATGAGTTCCTCTAATAAGTAGTCAAAGGAAGGCTTTTCCCACCAACAACAGTCTCCGTAGCTTGACGAATAAATTCGTGCTGAGATCTCTTGGAAATTATTGAGTGCAGATTGTAGCTTTTCTTGAACGACATCCTGTACGGCATCTACACCATGGGAGCTATCGAATGAATGCAAAAAATGGCGAAAAGGCTTTGTATAGCAAAGGATGGAAAGAAACTGAATCATATATGATTCGTACCGGTCACTCTTCTACTCCAAAGCAAGAGTACATTCTTTGTCCTTGTTATTTTCTTCCACATTCATCATCACTGTACGACCGTTAATCTCTCGAAATTTCGAATTAGTGTGGGGTTGCCTTCTTCGGAACCAACAGTACCCCGTCAACGTTTCACGGATCGCAGTGCGTCCATATCTCCGTACGGTTTGCTATTCACTTGTCGCGATGATAGTGGTGACATTCGGACGTTTGCCTCATGAGGCCTTGACCGAGGTGTCGTCGGGATGGGCGACGACGCAATCCGTCGGCGGAGAGGGACGCACATGAATGTGGAGGGTCAGCGGACCCACTGACGGACGACCTGACGACCTGACGACATCGACCTCGTATCGATCGCGGTGATTTGCATTGTATGAATAGAACACCGACAACTTCTCCATCAACCATCACAGCTGCCTCGGTTGTTCGTCGGCTATCGGAGGAATGATTTTTTTTCTGATGAATACGTTATAGTTGTAACTGTCACAGGGAAATACCGTCTACAGCACTTTCATTAACTACCAAGTTCATCACAGTACTGAAAAGATACTGATAAAAAGTTCACACGTTAACAAAGCACGTAAAGTTGACGCTCTTTTGGAAAGAGTTCAATCTAGCACGATAGTCTTCGTAGGATTTCGGTCTAGTTGTCTCTGCTCACAGCTAGTGGTAAAAATTGGGATTTTGTGAGAACAATACGCACCATATGATACCAGCCAAGTAGTTAATACTTTATTTCCGGAATTAAATCCGCTTCGTAGTACAATAACGAACTAGTGCAGGTGAGGACTCGCTCCTAGTCAGACGTATTCCTTACCGAGAGATCAGGGGGACACAAAAACATTGGAAAGTGTATTCATACGGACCATAACAGGTCCATAAAGACCATATCAGAGTGCCCTGATACAAGTGGCAGAGGTGGTATCTCAGACAAATATTAGCCTATCGATGAACTTCTCCAGAGTCCTACCAAAATGGACCACTACGATGGTCACCGCACCAAGAACGGGGCATAGTTCGGGTCATAGTTCACCGATAGCCCATAAACTACACATTTTTGGACCATAAACTTCTGTCAGTACTTCTAATGGTGGTCAAAATCGATGATCTGATTTTTCATATTGATTGAAACTAGTTAGTGAGCAAAAACGACCACAACATGAATGACATTCGAGTTTGCTGGATAGATTATGGATTACTACCAATGAAGTCTGCGACTGTTAGCCGTCTTCACATAGTAGGGTCAATGGTTGCAAGGTTTCATATTCTGTACCAAACGATTATCAGCGGCATCCGCGCTTGTTACCATATCCCCTAGCAATCGTCTGATTGCAGCACAACCGTGACCCTCCAACCTTCTATAAATATCAGCTGCATGGGTTCTCAGTGACTTGTCTAAAACTTACAGGGCCGTCGGAACATCCATCTCGGTGACGTCATCGTAACGCGGACTGCATCCGAAGTCGTCCATAGCAACGGTGCCCT
>MQTX01000064.1:301184-319603 GCA_009735665.1 Angiostrongylus cantonensis | reverse complement strand
GCCGGGGGCGGAGCTCCGCGGCGCAGCCCGCCCGCGCGACGGACGTCTGCCGCCTGGACATTTTACCTGCCGCGCGACTCGTGAGATGGACGGTGGCGGCAAGATGGCAGCTGCCATCTCCATGGAATCGCTCAATTCCGTCAGTACCGAGTCTTGTTCTCAGGTTCGAACGCTATTCGTCTCTGGTTTGCCAATGGACGCGAAACCTCGCGAACTGTATCTGCTGTTCCGTGCCTATCGCGGTTACGAGAGCTCGTTGTTGAAAATGACGGCGAAGAATGGTAAGCCTACATCGCCTGTTGGATTTGTCACTTTTCAAACGAGCAGGGACGCGGACGATGCTCGCAAGGCGTTACAGGGCGTGCGGTTCGATCCCGACTGTGCTCAGGTCCTGCGTCTCGAGCTGGCCAAGTCGAACACCAAGGTATCACGACCGAAACAATCGCCACCTCCGGTTATTCCAATCGCTACTCCCTCACTGCAGGCCATGCCTCAATTCCTTGCACCCCTGCAGCCTGCTGATACGATTGTGCTCGATCAGCATCCTCTGCTACTGGACCAACATCAGCTATTCTCCCTCACTTTGCCGCGATTTCCCACTTCTGCTGCTACTCAGTCGTTACCTCTCGCTGGTATTCTGCCATCAGATGGCAGCTATCATCAGAATGCTGCTCTATTTCAGGCAGCACTCGGACTTGGTTCGGCTGCACACAGTGCGGCCGCACTTCAAGGATGTTCGACGTTATTTGTTGCGAATTTGAGTCCTGGTGTGACGGAGGACGAGTTACGATCTGTATTCAAAGCGTTCGCCGGCTTTACACGTCTACGAATGCACACGAAAAACGGTTCTTCGGTAGCTTTCATCGAGTACTCGTCATTAGCGTCAGCAACAAGTGCGATGATGGCACTTCAGGGATTCCATCTAGGATCATCCGAACGCGGTGGCCTACGAATTGAGTACGCCCGGAACAAAATGGCCGACGTGAATGGCTAAGTTGTTTAACAATGCATTGTTTGATTTCTATTAGTTTACAACCGTTTCTTTTCATGTAATATCTTATCTTAATTCATCACATTGCATCTTATGGTGTAGCATCTGAATCAGTTCAGCATTTTGTGCAGTCGCATCATTTCTCTGACTATCGATTCGTTTAACTATTGGCGGCGACTCATTGATTGATTGATTGCCCGGACGATCGTCCTTGTACCGTTGTCATTGCGGTCGGTGTGAATCCCACCATTTTACCCATTTTTCATTTCGTTCTTCCTTCTATTTCTCTTCTTTCTTTTTGTTACTCGAGGACCACTGTATTTGATGGCCTACTTCACACATCATCACACCTTTGTAGTCAATCAGCAGCACACTGTGGCGATGAGCAACATGTTCACCCATACGCCCTGTCATCATACCTCGTGTGTTTTATCTTATGAAAACTGAGCTTTACCGATGAGAGATCTCAACGACTTGTAATAATAGCGTAGATGAAGCGAGCATGACGTTCACAGTCTCACAAAAATCCCCAACCCGCTCTCGCTAAACCCTTATTTCCCCTTCCTTACCGATTTTTCCCTCGATCATTTCACTCCCCTTAGATTGATCCGTGTCTCACAGTAATCTTTCCCTGCATTTCATTATTTCATCATCTCGTGTATTTCCAATCTGTGATGACGTTTTTTGAAGGTTGTTAGGGTCAATGCACCTCACTTGTTACTTTATCACATCATCATCATCATCGTCGTCGTCGATTATTTGGTGCGGCCCTGGCCACGCCTACTACCAAATACAGGTGTTTCGGTTCAGGACTCACCCACCCATATTCATCGGGCATTACTACCGCCCCCACACAGCCACCCGCACAGAGGAGTCCCTTTTGTACTTTGTATGTTTTTTTGTAGCTGGAATATCCGTGACAGTTTTGCGTGGTCTTCATCGCACCAATCTAGACTTGTCATATTCAATATTTTACGCTATGCTTGTATATGTAATGGCAATATTTTCTTTGAATTGGTTCTTCCGAATATACGATAACTATTTATTGATCTCAGCACAGAAGCACGGTACACATACACATACACATACACACGCGTATACACAAGCACCAACTGTGCACATCTGTAAACACAATTGGAAGTGACAATGCACACCGTATTTCGCTTGAAGCTAGCTTGTGCTTAAGCAAATGATAGATGAAGTACCAAACACAGCCCAACCCATAGGTCTGGTTGTGAACTGGGAATGGTGGGACTGTCGAAAATAATAATAATAAGGCGATGAGAAAAGTTAGCGCACAGGATGTACGGGGGTTTTTCATTGAAAGGCGTCTTCGGTCCGTTGAACACTTGTCAGCGACAGTGCGTTAGAAAAAAAACCCCTCAGTTATTGATAACTTTGGATACGAATCGTATTCGATGTATTGGACATAGGAATGAAGGTTTCCATTTCCTTATTAATTTCCACGCGTAGTTGTTTCCCAGCTTTCACGTTTCCATTGGAGGAAATGCCTCCACAGAAAGTAGCTAACTATGAAGTAGAGCAAGATTACATTAACAGCACGTTTGGATTAGCTAGGAATTTGGCACCTCACTTTATTCTTATGATGTTTAATTTATAAGTTAAGATAGCACTAACAAAATAACAATAACGAGTCTCCATTTGTATGATTCCAGCTCAGTGAGTTGGCTTCGTGGTTGACTTCCAGAACATACAAGCACAAAATGGCAGTGAAAGTCTTCAATTGTCTGCCGATGAACATGGCATGGAATTCTCCAACTCGGTTAACGTCCTCTGTAGATACTCGATACGTTCATCTTTCCACGAAATTTCGTAGCGAAGACTTTCCATGTCTTTCTGTAAAAGAGAAAACTGAATCTTAAATGGTAACATCTATGAAGTAGGAACTGCTTGAGAATAGGCACTTGATTAGGCGTGTGCGGGCATGCGAATATATCAACCACGCTATTTAGTCAATGCGTAAGTAGCCCAGTAAGTCTATGTGTGAAAAGCCAATGCAGTGCCAGTACAACAAAGGCAATTGAATGAAAGTCGTTGTCAAGTCTCACTCACCGTACGAAAGTCTACCTATCGCATATTTCCAATTTCCCGTCACTTCAGCTTTTTGACTTCGGGACAAATTTCGGAATCCAAACGATTTTCTGCAGGCTTGAAGCTGATTTTGGCACCATGAAAATACTGACGGTACGGAATCGAACAGTTATTTAGCCAGTCGAACTTCGTTACGCAACCAAACTAAACTATCACTATCGGAGGGAACTTCCAACAATATGTATACATCCCAGCCGTGTATGTACTTCAATTCTTCGAGCTTTTTCCTTGAAACAAAGAGATTCCGGCATGGAATTTTCCACTTTTCTCGTCTTCACACATATCTAAATAACTCCATGGTCATCGACGATTAGACGTACTCTTTACCGCTCATTAGAAGCTTTCCCATTGGTTAGCGAAGAGAGAACTCGACATGTTTAACACTCCAGACTGACTGCGCAAAGGAGATTTAACGGTGATTAAAACATAAGTATTATATATATATATATATATATATAATCAAAAATAAATATTACTAGAGATATAGTAGAAGTGGAATCGACAGCCCACCAGTGAACAAACAGTTCAGTCATTTATCGGAAATAATATTTTCAAAGTCTTGCAACCTTTAGCAATACTGTGTTAATCAGTGGATCTGATTCTTACCAATCATCTAAGCGACGGAGTAAGTTTTCCTTACTGGTGATTTATCCCTCTCATGTCTCTGTTTCTCACAACCCTGATATCTACCATTAATCCTGCTAAGAAGACTACATACTGCGGCTTAACCTAATCTGTTCATCTACACAAGCTTTCCTATTTTCTAATATCCATCACAATACTTAGGGGGCTTAAACCAACACATATCAGCCCAGGCAGAACTTTATTCCAAATTTTTTCCTACGAGATGTAAGTTCTATTGTTTACCTACGGTGAAATTCTAACTCTCTGGCGCCCATGCCATACACTTTTTCCACTTTATTGCTTCAACGCTCATATTTCGAACATGAAAGCAAATGAAAAAGCAGAATTCCGCCTATCAGGCGGCCATTGTGATGCTCCCCGATATACCGCTCGTGTTTATAGCTGCCGCTCTTCCACAAAAAATCTTAAGAACTCGAATTCCGTCAATTTCTTGAAAGCTTTAACTGATAGCATATCGAAATTTCAAAACACTGCATATGAAAAACACGCCCGATTAATAGAATGCAATAAAGTGTCTTCCATAACTCAAGTTGTATAACTATCACTATAGAAGTCCTAAACTCCTTAAGTAGCCTAGTGGTCCTAGTGGTCGAGGAATTACTGTGAGTTATTGAAAAACTAGCCTCATGGCGAATGGGTTAATAGGAAAAGGATAAAGCTTTCAGCGCTGATCAGTCCCTGAGGGATGCGCCATGAATTTGACTTCATTAACTATCGTTGGAGGTGATTGAATACATATCTGGCCTTTACAATGACTCGTGGTGGTCTACCGATGTATCGAACGGGTGCTGCTATCCTCACAGACGAGTATGGTGCTAATTTGCTGACCCCGGAGGGATGGGAAGCTTGGTGGGTCATGGGCGCGGGAATCGATTCCACGTGTGTTGCGGGGCGCCTCCTACCACTGCGCCACACGCGGATTAATAGTATTTTCCACAATTCACAAAAAAAAAGAAAACGCCTATTTTAGTCATAATTTAGTCCAATCTCTTCATCATAACACATCAATATTTAGACAACAAAAGAATCAGACATGGACTTCCCAACGTTTTCAACAACTTAAACTTTACCATCTAAGGTGACTGAAAAAAACCCAGAAAGTCATTGAGCACGGTTAGGTCCATGGTAACTAGCTAAAGCAGAGTCAAAGAGGTTTCGAAACGCACTTTACTGAAGCTATATTCTGAAAGTGAGAAAAACGAGGATATGAAACCATCTCATACAACGAACGTATCAGGAAACTAGTTCGTTCACCTCATTTGTCGGCTACGGAAAATTTCGAATCGAGTATGCGATGATGCGTTCAGGGCGTCACATGCGACACGACTGAATCGAACAAACGTGAACAACACTTATCGAAGACCATTCGAATCCATCAACTAGATGTAAGTTGGGAGAACCAACATGTTTTCATTCATTTGGAATGCAACAAATCTCTGTGATAGAGTTCGCTTTCTTGTACTTCTGAGGAATTATTAATCCCACTGAAGTGCGGGAATATCCGACCTTGACTGCTTGGAAATTCGATCTTCTCAGTGTGAGTGTGTTTTATTCACATCATTTATCAGTGAATATGATTACCGAATTTAAAGCGTCAGAAACTTCGGATACATAGCTAGTTGAAAATAAAGCAGTTCACGAATATGCGCCCGAATACAATTAAATGGGACTTTAGTGTGCTAAGCTACAGAAAGAATGGAAGTCAAATATTGCTAGTTCTTATATGTCAAAGATGGCCAGAATGAAAGAGTTACCAGAAATAAGAGGCTTGGAAAGTGCGGTTCTCAATTATTGTATGTGGGTACGCATCCTTGAAGACCACACACAGTCCCACTGACTGTCGATTGACACAATCGGGCATCATTGGATATTGCTGACATCCCACTTCATTTCCTTCCTCACGTCACAGCTACTCTTACATAAAGAACACGAGCTGCATCACACTTTTCAATCGAGGAAGTTGTTGGTTACATACAGATATTAATGAATGAACAAACAAATGAAATGCTGAACATGAAATAACGTGAAATAATTCATGAAGGCGACTATCATCGTAGACGCTTTCGGGTTAAGGAATGAAGAAATGAACGTGTGAAACTTCCTTCTCCTTCCGCCACTGTATATATTTTTTTAACATCGCTCATTGATGATAGTAAGTTTGCAACATATGGAGAATTCAAACATAAAAAAGGCCGCACCTAAAACCTGATTTCATTCCGATTCAGCCTCGTCATGGTCGTTTGTTTCTCACTTGCAGGAAGTCCGTAGTTTCTCATTTAATGTCTTGTTTTTATCGGTCAGAAAATGAGTGAAAGTGATGAGGCCGATTTTCGTAAAAACTGCGCTGTGTTTTCTCACTTGATAAAAAAACCATTGACTACTTAGTAGGTCGTTAAGAAATCCGTTAGGTGTCCTAATCGGTAAGTGCATTTGTCACCACCGCTTGGAGGTCGTCTAATTACCTACACAGGCGGTAAGTTTTATTTGACAATGATCGAAGCCGTTCCAGTGCACTGTGGTCTCGTCGATTACCAGTCATATTATACGGCAGAGCCGAAAAGGTAAATATTAAGGCATGAAAAAGTTCTATATTCCTCTCGAAAAGCAACAAAGCTTGGTTGTTACGATTTTGTACTGGTGGTAGAGGTGAGTAAAATCTGTAGTTACCTCTTATTTAAAAGAAAACTATTCCACAACCAAATGCTGAATCCAAACCAATTATCTGACTTGCCCACATTCAAGTTATATAGCCTCATTTCGACCGAAAAATATTTCCGCCAATAATAAATAGCTCTACCAATTTAAACTCGCCTATGCTTCATGGATTATATACCCTCGCACTTCCGAAATGCTCTTTTCGATTCGTCACATTACAAGAACGATTTGTACATTAACAGCTTCATATCCCTATTTTTTATTAGACAACACAACAGCTCTGATTTGATTACCTTCGCGATCACAAATTTTTGTTCCGCACCTTTACACTTGATTGGGCATTCTACACTGGCCACACTTGATCGGTACTGGGCATGACGTGCGACTAAATCAGGAAACTTACTCCTGCAGAAAGTATAAGAAGCCTTCGGAGAACTCTGGTCGCAAACTAAATCTCCCACCGATCCATAATAAATGGCAATTATTTATGCCGAAGACCAGGCAAAGTCCTACACATCCTGGGTTTTCATGAGATATAAGGGATATTCAACACGACCACAATAGATACCAGATTCTCTCAGGCCACAATCAAACCCGTCCATGTACTCAACCATTTCCTGTGATGACTACTGCAGGGCCAGAACAAGAAACCAAATTTGAAAACAGCTCGTGTGTGCACATCGCGTACGGAAGGAGTTTATCAATGTATTTGAACACTTCCATACGGATGGACAATTTCTGTTTTCAAATATACAGTCGTTTTATCTCAAAATGTATATGAGTTTGAGTGGGATCGGACCAATTGAGAAACGTGTTCTATGTGAAGTATTTAGTTGGCGTTGGCACATACTTCACTCGACACACTTTGTCGTTTGACAAATCACCACTACTACCACTGCGCTCAGTCACAATGTTTACACAAACAATGTGTATCCGAACAAACACATCAAAAAGCCGCGATGCTGATATGTGATAAATAACCCTGAAAATCACTAAATCTTTTCAGCGAGAGCAATAGTGTGCCCACGGACTGCTCGTCTGATCTTTCCAGAGTACCACCTCCTAGGCATTTCTCAGTAATATGATTACCAACTTTTATCCGATTGCTTGCAATGCGACATAATATTTAGCATACCGACTTTTCTTTTTTTAGATGAAATTTATCTGTAGGATCCGACTATTCGTACGCAAATATGCATATCCATACTGTTGAGTACTTATGTGAATACGTGCATGTGTATCTTTTAGACTATCTCTGTCTAACAATTTGTTAATTTCTGAGAGGAACATATGAAGTCGGCAAAACTGATTAATCTCGCTGAAATTTACGTAACACGTTTCCTTGCGTGTCCTCTTCGTAACACTCCTTTAGTCAATGATATGACAGATCGCATTCTGTCGGACAAAAGCGTTTCGTTTCTGTGATGATTACAAAAGAGCAGACATCATAAAAGAATGGGAAATGGCGAATCCTGCTTGCTGCATTTGTTTTATAGACTCCAATCGGCCTCCTATGCGCATCCGAATCACCAGATTTTAGGCACTTAGTCGAATCGAATGGAATCGGTCGAATAGCTACACGATAGAATTTTCAGATGCTTAAGAACATCGAAGGACATTTATATTAGTCTGACTATGTGAATACAGAAGAAATAAGTCTAATCGGCGAAGCAGATGGCGCGACCTCAATGTGGTTCTTCACTTATGCCTAGTTGAACACATTGACACTCGTGAAACATAAGCTCTCCATCTCTGTAGGGGTTCGCATTAGAAATGCAGCCGACCACAAAACAAACGAAACTTTTAAGCGCCCTTATTTTCTACTTGTAGCTATTTTTCCTTAAAAAAAGGACAGAAAAGCTATTGTAAAAAGCTATTGTTGACCACAGAGAATAATAGATTATATATATATATATATATATATACTATATATTATGTATATACTACTATATATATTATATTATGCATATGTATTATATGTATATGTATGTGTATATGCACATGTATATGTATGCTTGTATATATGCGTGTATGTGCGTGTATGTGTGTATGTATGTATGGATACGTTCTCCATATCTGGTAAAGTTGAGGTAGATGCTTAGTCAGCCCACCGGAAACCACCGTAACCGTCGCCACATCGGATTTCGTGGCTATGATTTGTTTTTGCTGGATATTTTATTTCGTCAAACACATTCAGGTCTCATTCAGGACCAAAGCAGCTTTCGATAAAATGGCGCGCTTCATAAGTACACAGTACCTTCATAAGTACCTTCAGTACAGAGATAAGAGAAGACTGCATCCTACCGTCCGCATTAGGAAATATTCTTTGTATTTCAACTTCATTCAAATTACATGATTTAACAAAACTACTTAATTTTTTCAACGCACGAAAGGCAACTGTCACCTTTCAAGAAATCGGTGACTTTTTCCGGTCTTGTTAAGGCCCTTGACTCTCCAGTCCACTAGCTGCTTTAGTTGGGAGCCCAAAATATAGAAAGCAAAGAAAAAAATGATTCATAGGATGTAGAAAATCAGAATTTCACCGCCGTAAACGATTCAGCTTAAACATTGCAACCCAACAGCTATGGATTCTAGTGGTTTCTATCTCAATTAGTACAGTTTACTATGAAATAAGATAAGCCCATTAAAAGCCTAAAATACTAGGAAAATTTTTGGCATCGTACGAGTCGCACATGACCCACACCGTCGCGAATGTGTTAAATGTTATGAATGGGCAAGTGTAAAGATATTTGCTCATTAGAAACAAAAACAAATTATCAGCTATCAGTATGCAGAAACTCAATTTAGAAAACCCTCCAATACTTCACAAATATCGTGGATATTGCTAGAAGCAAGCGACCTGCACCGACCAGCCAGTATAATTGCCGCTCTAATCGTCGTTTCGCTGCACGCTGCGGCAGCTCCACGCACCTTGGCGAAATTGCCATCGCCCACTGCCGCTCGCGCCTGCCCACCTGCGCATGGAATTGGGGACACACAAGCGTACCACACACCTCGAGTCATATAATTGCTTTTACCACAGTCACCCTTCACCCACAGCTCTCCTAACCCACTATGCTTTGCCACCGACATCTACCCTAACTGCCATGTGTGTGAACTGTTTCGCTGCTTAACACTGTCGCCGATGTGAATACTCTCATGGGAAGTTAAAACACCAGTGCTAGTTTACTTTTTATTTTTTGCCTTCTATAATTTTTATGGTTGGGTATTAAGCGAAATACAACCACAAGATTGCTGAGATATTTGCAAAACTCCGGACCTTAGGTGCTTGCGGTGGGGATCGAACGCGCTGTTGTCCGGGAGTAACACGTTCACCACCACACCATGCGGGTCCTTCGTTTCGCCTGTCTCTCAGCTAGTTCTATCGACCTCTGCCACGAATGTTAGTTCTCTTTTGCACTTGTAAGCACATTGCGTTGCATTAAACCGCATGCTGTTCTTCAGACAGTTCATGTTGATATGAATTACCAAGCAATCAATAAATATTTCTTCATGATTGTTCTACGGAAAGAAAATCTACAAGTAGAGGTAAGTGAGAATTTTACTGAAGACTACTAACACTTAACTGAAGAGATGAACTTAAACTTTTACCATATCGGCACCTATTCCCCAACTTGCTTACTGTCCGTGCTCTATAGGCTCTTACCTGTTTATTCGTTAGTGGACTCAACAATGGACGAAGAGTAGCCAAGCAAGGAGGCAGGCTTTCGAATAAGATTTGATAAGATGAACCATAACTACATGATAGTAAAATAATGAACTATTGCTAGAGTATAAAATGTACATTTATATTGAAGAACAGAATGGTACCAGTTCAGACCTAAGCGATCAAGGAAGCTCTGTACAACTGCACGGTCTATGCTAAAAAAAGGACACAAAGATTGTTTATGAGCTATAAAGCAGAATCTTCATGAGTTATAAAACACACCACAATAATTCCACCATTTTCCAGCTACATCGTCAAGGCGCAAAAAGGGCGGTATCAGCTCAAGAAAGTATTTAGAAAAAATGGATTATAATATTGTGGTGGTCTAAATACTTGGCTTAGTACTAGACCGTTGTTACAATTATTCAGCCGAACCTTCTTATGAAAAAGTTTCAGCCAAACAGAATAGACACTGACCGATCTCTCTACATGTGGAAAGATGACAGGCATGAATGTGAACCGCAAGAGAATCATGTTTATGAGAGGCGAATTTGTTCGCAGGGCACCAATACATTCAATGTGTGCATCTATTCCAATGCTCAACCACTATAAATTATTGCCAAGAAGCAAACACCGTGAACGAGTTCCAGCGTTGGCGGAAGGGAACTACGTAGGGAAATTAAGACAGCCCCAAGAATATAATTAAAAGACAAGTAACATCCGACGTTCATTGTCCTACCTCACTTCTGTTTCCAACTTGTATAATCCACCTCGGAAAACAGCATATTACATAGCAGAACGAAAGAGCGTACGATGCTTGGAGTGAACTGTATCGTGCAGGTGAGATGGAAAAGCTCGAGTTTCAAACAACATCGATAACCAATATTCTGATACGCTTCTTTATACATCAAAATCTTTAAAATCTGGCAGTCCGAATATCGGTTGCCAAAGGCAAAGGTTGTTAATATGTGTGTTCTAAAGTACACCAACCACACATAAAAAACCACAGGATAGATACGATATTTAGGTTTCTTCACCAATATTACGAATATAAAGCAAACTTTCAGTGCCCTTCATCAGGTGGGCTGAACTCGCTGCGAAAATCTCGCAAGAAACAGAGAAGCATGTAGTGTCACTTAGAGCTGCATGACAATGAGTGGGAGGAAAAATGACACAAGCGATTGACTAACAATTTTTTTAGTTTTACTTCCACACAATACATATTGCTTAAACTTTAAGAATTTTAGCACTACTTCTACTTAAAGATGATTCTCCAAAACATTAGATGACTCTGGTTTACAATACGTGCCGGATTTTTTACTCATTCCCTATTTATACTCAGTGGTACGAATAGTTCTGTGCACTCCAGTTGTCTGGGATAAAAAGTCAGTACGGTGAAAAAGTTGATTCCAGAGCATACTAAGAGGAAATGAGCGGCTTGACATGTAGATGTAGTGAAAAAAAGAATGAACAGGATTTCGTGCTTATCTCATCCACTCCACGATTATTCCTCTAATGCAAGCGACAGAAAGCTGGTCGCTGTCGCTTGCATTAGAGGAATAATCGTTGGAAGCAGGATAATGGACCATTTAGCACTATAGAACAAGCATAGGCATAGGAGAGGGGAATGATGTAAGAACTGGAGTCGGAGTTTCTGACCTACGTCAACACCTAAACATAGACGCAAACATATATAGAACCAGGTGCCCGCGGTGGGTCATAGCGACTACTGGTGGGAAAGAACCGTTATCGACTGCTTTTCAGGGGATTTAGCAAGAAAAATACAGAGCCTATTAAAGAGACCTCACCACGGAGATCATAAACAAATATGATTACTTTTGGATTCCTCGAGAGAATAAAACCCACTACACCAATTTTGAGCGTGAAACAGACAAAATAGAGAGTATGCCAGAGATGGCTTGACTGACACGACCTTCAACAGTTGGTGACAGGTAAAACAATTTTCATCTCGTCTTTTTTAAACTAAATTCTAGAAGAGACTACTAAAAGAAAGGATTGTAAAAGAAGCTCCGATTGAAGTATGGAAGGTGCATATATTGACAACACAATACAGAACACATCGCGTCCTGTTGGAGGAAATCGCGTTTGTTTGACATCGCTACGGTTCTGGGGGTAGCAATTTCAAGGAGAAGCAAAAAAAAACCCGATTCATAGGATCCGAATGCCTCGTATCTATCGTGACGGAGCAACTACTAAACTCATAGCTTGTTGGCAAAGATATGTACAATTGACGGCTCTTATTTCTCCTGTTAAAGACCGTGATTAGTTGAGAAATGTTTGCTCAAAGTTCGAAAGACAAGCCGACTTTCGATTATGTATGTTTTGCAATCAATTAATACAGCCACAAACATTTCAAGATATTTAGTGAAGAGATCCTTCGATAATATTAATCCACACAGCACACAGTATATTGGCCCCCTTCCAGTCGGCATTTACGACCCAACCTTTAAGAGCCTGAGTAGTACTGGACAAAGATTCCATTTCTCGCAGAAAGGAGAAAAGCGCATAAATCCAAAAAAATGGAGCCCTAAAATCACGGCAAGCTGGGATTTATTCAAATAATTACTCGACTCCTGGGAATATGCCGTTCTTGATAACATCGAGGAGGAATACGATCGCCTCTCTGAACACGTTAATTCTAGTGCTATGAAAGCCGAGACTTCGAAAGTCACCAAAAGATGTCTGTCTCCAGAAACATTCGAGCTGATACTCCAATGTGGAGTCGCACAAGGTACAACAAGCAGCGCCAACTCACTTCCGAACATGGAAAACAATGCAGACATGCGATAAAAGATCTTAAACAGAGATGAGCAGGAGTTATGGCGGAAGCTGCAAAGGCTGGAAAAAGCATTCGCAAAGCCCATCGATATCTCGCCAACTAAAAAACTAAGATAATTGCACTCCGACATCAAGACGGAACAGTTACAGCTTTCATAAAGGCAATAGAGAAAACCATTCACGATTATCGTTTGTATCCCCTCAATAGATGCAATTCTCTGCCCTTTTATGAAATAGAGGATGGTTATGTCGTCCAACCGGTTCTCCCTTCCGAAATCCGACATGCTATTTCGTCGGTTAAAAATCTAACATCACCAGGTTTAGACAAGATGAGACCTGAACAACTAATGAACTTTCCACCAATCCTGATAACAAATGGCTCGGCTCCTCGCACTCTCATAACGTAAGGCTCGTATTCAGTCGAAGACCACCAAGGCTGTGCTACCGTTCAAGAAAGGTGACCCCTACTACATCGGCTACTATTATCCAATACATTTGTGTTCTGTCTTCTACAAACTTTTCAGTTGAGTCATTTTGAACAAGATCGACAGGTCACTAGAAGAACGCCAACCAAATGAGGAAGCAGTGATTCGAAAAAAATTTAGTACGATGGACCACGTTCACAACGATAACGAGACTTACTGACTAATACTGACTTATAGTAACGAGATAACGAGATCGCGAGAGTCACAAGAGGCCACTCTGTCTCACTTCCATCGATTTAAATAAAGCGCCTGACTCAGATGAGATAGGAGCAGTTATGGAAGCCCTGAATAGTCACAGCGTCCTTAATCAGCATATATAGAATATTCGTAGGCGATATAATAAATTACACTACTAAAATACCAGCATTTTACAACGACATTAACATCGGCATCGACATCGAGATGAAAATAGGAGTTATCCAAGGTGATACCACCTCGCCAAAACTATTTACTGCCACCCTCCATAACTTCCGGCGAACATTAGAATTGGATGTGGGAGTGAAAATCGATGGTCGGTAATTACACCATATTCGTTTTGCTGACGACATCTGACAACATCGTTCTTATGAAACAGGCATTAGCCGTGCGGAACCAATGTCAGACAACTTTGAGAATGCTTTTGAAAAAAATGGTCTTAGACAAAATCTCACAAAAATGATATTCACGAGGAACAGATTGGTCATGTATGCCCCACTCATGTTCAACGGAATGAATATCTCCAAACGTTCCAGGCACGTCTACCTAGGTCGAGAAATCAAAAAGATGAACTATTTAGCCCCAGAGTTGAACAGGAAGAAGTGAGTGGATTGGTTAGCTTTTAATGGAATCAAGGATGTAGTAAGGAGAACAAAAAAACACCTAACTCCGTGTCCATTTAGACTTCACGATTCTTCCTGCCTTAGCGTATGCGTCGGAAACCTTCTTGTTACGCAAGCAGGATGAAAGATAAAAATCAACGACACCCTCGCATACGTCAAACTGTCAAGGATAAGTTGGGCCGGACACGTAATACAGTATGAGCTACAACCGAGGGACAAGAGTCGTTGGAAACCTGACTCTTCGAGATGTCAAACGTACTGCAGCAAGACAACAGACGCCATCGTCAGAGTTCTTTACAAAAAGCAAGAAGATCTGATACACAACGATTTCCTAAAGGGAGCAGAACCCACCAAGCTACTCTTCCACGCGGTAAGGAGAAGTCGAAGATTTACTAACGGGTCACTCGACGACCAACTGGACGACAGGTGATGCAGGTGATCGTTATTTACAAGCATAAGAAAAGGATCTGACGAAGCCCTTATTTGCTGCGAGTTTCGTTTTGATGAAATGTTCCCAACTCTAAAGCAAACTGGTCAGGATGAATCAGTTAATCGGCATGCAAAATATAAGAGATCGAACAGAAAAGACACAACCCAATGCTGGCGTTAGCAAGCATATACTCATATATGCATGAAGATGCATCATTTCACATCTATCTTGTGAACACATGCGCTCGCACTAGGGGATCGGATCGCCTTCTCTGCTTCGAGATGGTGAGGATGGAGACGGGACGCAGTGACTAGGAATCATGAAGCTCTTTTGACTATTCAAAGGCGTTTTAAAAAGTAATTTCATAAATGAACGAAGCATATTATATTTCTAAGGCCTAGATTTACACATGCTTAAAAATATAAAGTGAAAAAAGCTTGATGAAAGCAGGGTCTCCGAAGCTGGGAAAAAGTCCGGCGTTTCCATCAGGAAGCCTAGCTAAGAGTAAACAAATGCCAGGATCCGTCTTGCTATGAAAGTCGTATGGTGGCCAGTCTCCCTCTGATCCACAAGAGCTTCGACTGCATGTGGTGGTAAAGACCTGGGGTAAACTTTGGGCAGGCTGACCTCAGGATTCCAGGGAACCACAACGGCTAAACAAGCGAAACTCCGAAAAATGAAGATCATGCTGGTGCTTGCGACAAAGAGTGAGGGCGGGCCGTCCAAGTATCCAAGTAAGTAAGCAATTCAGTCATGGTAATGAGACAAATATTACTATTCTGCTAAGATTTCGAAAAATATTTGAACTGTTAGAGTGCCGTCACTGAATGTACTAGAACATCCACAACAGATAACATTTTAACACAACGACAATGAGGACTGATGGTAATTCCTCAATAATCAGTGTAGTTGAATTGAGAACATCACAGACTTACAGAAGACATTTTGCTCTATAGAGCCTAGACTCTAAGGCTCTATACCACGTTAGACTCTAAGACTATACTCCGTCCCAAGAGTGTAAAACCAGAATTTTTTAAAAAAAACTCAAAAATAAATTTAAGTATTTAAAAATTCCAACGCTACAGTGACATTGATATTGATACATCTGCATTAATGCATCCAAAGCATATTGGATTCCAGGAAAACGGAATTTAATCCCGGTAAAATAAGAAAACTGGCATCTTGTCGGCAATGTGCGCAGATTCACGTGGTTTCTATCCCAATTAACGACTTCATGAGCTAAGATGTAACGATCTAAAGCTTAAAACAGCCACTATTTTCGCAACATATGCATTACAATGTGTTAACGAATCCAAAGCGAAGATGTACATGAAAAAAGAAAGAAGTCGATGAAAATGGAGCTACCTGCTGTATCTCACAAAGTCTTTCCAACTCAAGAATTCGATTATCACTTCGTCGTAACTGTTTTTCCAGCATCGTCACCGTGTTTTCCAGTAGACGATATCCTTCATCAAGCGATCGTGTCGAGTCACTGCTAAAATTTAAACAGTCAGAAAAGATTGGATAACTCGCTCAACAATATCGTTTACTCGTTGGCCAACCGGTTAGACGGAGGTGAAATATTCCTCCTTTTTTGGATGCGCACATTTAATCGACCGGTTCTCGTACACAACTATAACCCAAAAGACCGATTTCCTACAAACACCGGCGCAAATAATCGATATAGGTATTTACATTCTTGCGAACAGCCCTTGTTGAGCTGATGCGAGGTTGGTACAAGTTATCGTTCATGTTGTTTGCTGTTGTTCGACGGCTGCCGTTTCGGACTTCACCTTCCTCAGGGCACTTTTGTATAACAATAGCCTTATAATTCTATGAAATATGTATACTGTTGATGAAGATCTAATATGCAATTGAACGCCATTTTGTTTGAAAAACTGGCTACTGTTGCACAAAATGCGTCCAGACTCTGAGAAAGGCGCAGTCCCCTAGACGTCAGCCATCAAACAACAGCAAACAACAACGACAACTTCTACTTCTTCAACAGCAACTTTCCGGAAATCGTGTTTCTATTTTGTATCTCTTCCTTATGTGAATTTTAACGGTGCCGGTGACATCACTCGGGCTGTGATCTACTCATTCCTAATGGTGATCTGGATTATGAGGTTGAAATACTGTACATTATTCACACGGACAAAAACAACAAGTGGAAATGTTTACGACTCGTAGGTCCGTGGGGCGATTAGCGGTTGCATTGCGCATGTCGTCATCTAGATTCTGGAGCACGGCATCGACGAAGGTCAGATCGCCGCCGACGACAACGAGCACTATCTCGACACTGTTGTTCAGGATTTCCAAAGTATTTCTTTCGAAATGTCACGATACATGATTGAATCACATTGCCGAAATTGCAAACGTTCACTCATGTCGTTAGTGAAAACCAACGATATCCATTACGCTACTTTTGTACGCATTACATCTAACCTTGGAAAATGCAGTTGTTCGGGTACGGTGTAGTACACGTATAATCGCTGGTTCTACACTGCTCTACGCCAACCAAACCACCGATCCCTCTTTGTCGAAAATTAATACGCCTTGTTCCAGTAGTGCTATTCCAGCAGCACTCGTGGATAATCAACTATGATGACAGCGGGACCCACACGCAAATACAAAAATCCTGTTGGATGACTGGTGCGAGAATGTTCAGGTCGGTGTAGAATGGAATGTCATGACATATAGATCCTGTTGGATGACTGGTGCGAGAATGTTCAGGTCGGTGTAGAAGGGAATGTCATGACATATAGAAAAAAAAATGACGAAAATATTTTCAGGTTGTGCATAAAATGTTTTGAAAGCAACTACCTTCATGGAAGTCTGTACATCTATACCACTCATGCAGCTCTAATCAATCTCCCTATGGTAAGCAGTCAGAAAAGCTCACCATTCAGAGAAAAAATTGTTCAAAATATACACTCTACAACTATGTTTTCCATCTATCTGGACTACAAGAAACTCTTTTATAACTTCGTACACTAGAGCCGAATTAATGGATGATCTCTATGATTGTCGCTAGACTTTATTGAAAACTGCGATTTCGCTTGAAGAAGAAGAAACGAAAAGAAAACCCACCCAGACATGTCGTCTTTGAGATTTCCGTTAAACGCAGAAGAAATTTCAGTGTCCAGATCATCAATACTTTCGATAGTGGCAGTCGGAGCCGTACGACAAGTCGTCATTGAAAACATGGAATCGCCTCTATATAGGTAAAGATGAATTTTCGTTTATGTCACTTGGATTGGAGCAAATAAGAAAGAAATGGAAGTATATATAAACACATATATATTTGTTGTACCATCGGTTCTCCCTTCCGAAATCCGACATGCCATTTCGTCAGTGAAAAATCGAATAACACCAGGTCCGGACAGAATAAGATCAGAACATCTGAAAAACCATCCGCCAGTCCTCGTAAGCACACTGGGTCGGCTCTTCTCACGTTACCTGTCTGAATGCAAGATCCCTACCCAGTAGAAGACCAGCAAGACCGTGCAAAGAACACCCGATTCCGTACCGACCTTTTCGACTCAACGGTTCTTCCTGCCCTAACGTATGCGTCAGAAACCTGGTCGCTACGTAAGCAGGATGACAGATCACTCAGCGTTAAACGCGCAGTCGAAAGGACGATGCTTGGGGTAATCCGTTTCACACAAGTAAGGGATGGGATCAGAAGCTCCGACCTGCGCCAACGATCAAAGATCAAAGATGCCGTTCTGGACGCCAAACAGTCGAAGATAAGGTGAGCCGGACACGTAGTGCGTATGAATAACAACCGATGGACAAGAACCGTTAGTGACTGGAC
>MQTX01000064.1:267843-301014 GCA_009735665.1 Angiostrongylus cantonensis | reverse complement strand
TATATATATAAACAACAAAAGCAAAACAGAAATTCAGAATTCTCAAGCAAAGATAACGGGAAAACAGGAAAATAGCTAATGCTAGCACAATCCTCAACTACGCGATTGAGTACAAAGAAAATTATGCTTAATGCTAGTTGCTGTCAGTTTAGATTTCCCTTCATTGGAAAAACGCTTTGTGAAAAGAAACGAATTGGTACGTAGAGTTCTGATAGAGAAAACAGTATTAAGTCCAATCTATAATGGAATTCCTGCTATTACAGCGCTAGACTTGAATGATATTAGTTGTCTAAAAAGAGTAATAAATAGCAGCATGGCCAGAAAACAGATTTGTACGAAACAAAGAAGTGTTGCTGAACAGCTCACCCTTTGGCACTACTTCTCCCGCCTTCCGTCCGATGGAACTCTTTAAAGGGATTCGAAGCGGTTCTGATCTGTTCGTCAATGGGTCTCTGCAATGACGACGGTGTGAGTCTTGAAGAAATTCTTCCATCACTTTGATTCCCTAGTTCTGGCCTCCGAGATTCCTGATATTTCGCATGACCATCGCCTGATAAATGACGATGCCGGGGCGATGGTGACATTTCAATGCTTCTCGCATGAAGTGAAGAAGTCTCAAAAGAGCTACTACGCAAGGAGCTATTGCTATGCGTATCAACAGCTATCGTATCTGTTGTAGGAGGTACGACGTCGACGAGGATCTGCTGTTTTTCAAACGGATTCGTTTCTTCCAAAAAAGTAGGGTCCTTGCTATTCTGAAGAATTTCCGTGTGTTGCGAGGACAAAATAAGTGGGTGTTCCATTACTGCTTCCATTACATCACATTCCACTTCAGATTTCAGGCTAAAAAAACTAACTGAGATTAAACTAATAAAGTTCGCATAATGTAACATGTAAACAAGTTGTAGTTCTAACAGCGTATTATTATCGAAAAGCTGCGCGTACATATTTTCAAGAAATCACTAATACTAATCACTAGAGCTCTTCATTTGAGACAGTGCCAAGAAATATATAAAATGATATTTGTGACAATTGTTTCATTGGAATCACACGATCAAACATCTTTTATGGGTACCATGAAGTTATAAATGGTGAAAATAGACAAGCTTAAATTTTATGAGAGCCACTACTGTGATAAATGACGGCTGAAAGTGAAGGAGCAGCGCCGTCATTTTAGTGCAAACCGACCCCCTAGCACAACAAGTATCCTAAAAGTAAGATGACGTCATAGCACGAACAGGAACTTCGGCCTTAACAACAAGCACCAGAATATCAAAAGTAAATCCGATCCGTGTTATTAACAAACTATATAATTTTTTTCACCTTACTACATAATGTTCCGTGACTTAAGTAGTATTGTAGTAGTGACAGTGTTCACTACGCGAAACCCGACTATAATTGCATAGACATACCTAGCCCTTCGACGAGGACGGGAAATTCTTACCAGATTTGTCTGAAATCAGCTTCCTCCTTTCAACTCACAAAGAGTATAGACTGTTTGTGAAGACTTTTATTTCTTAATGACTAACATTTCAGCAGATTTTGCTTCTGTGATATTAACATATATGCTTTAAATCTCAACAGAAAATTCAGATTGACTATTTGTAAACACTCTGCAGTGTCTGGCAAGCAAAACCATTCACGCAGAGTTCACACTGCATGAGACAGTGCGTCCATCTCAGGTAAAAGTTCTACTTCTTTTCTACATATGGCTCGTCGCTCGAAAAAAGTTCCGCATGAGGTACCTTTCGTTTGTAAAGACAAGAAGAGTATAATGTTAACTTTTTATGCCTATTATAATTTTTCACGGCAGGGTATCATGTTAAATATAATTCTATTGATGGGTGACTGCTGGCTGATAGCACTGGTAGATAGAAAACTAGCTAAGAGACAGGGGAAATGAAGGACCCGCGAGGTTTGGTGGTAAACGCGTTAGTTCCCCGAAAGGGTAATAGTGCGTTCGTTCCCCACCGCAGACACCTGCATTCCGGAGTTCTGTAAAATACCTCAGTATCATTAAAACAGTATATATCTACTACTTGTTTAACGATGCCAATTTGTGAAAAAGTTCCGCATGAGGTACCTTTCGTTTGTAAAGACAAGAAGAGTATAATGTTAACTTTTTATGCCTATTATAATTTTTCACGGCAGGGTATCATGTTAAATATAATTCTATTGATGGGTGACTGCTGGCTGATAGCACTGGTAGATAGAAAACTAGCTAAGAGACAGGGGAAATGAAGGACCCGCGAGGTTTGGTGGTAAACGCGTTAGTTCCCCGAAAGGGTAATAGTGCGTTCGTTCCCCACCGCAGACACCTGCATTCCGGAGTTCTGTAAAATACCTCAGTATCATTAAAACAGTATATGTCTACTACTTGTTTAACGATGCCAATTTGTAAAGCGAACGTCTCTGAAAAGGTTTACCTATATTGTTTGCGGTTGTTTCGAAATAATTTTACCTGGGAGTAAAAGTTGTAAAACTGAAGGCACGAGCATCAGCGAGCTGTTTTATCTTTTCACGACTACGTGCAGTGATTTGAATATCTACGCTGCTGTACGCTTCAAGCCCTATATCTTGATGTCAATGCGCATCTCAAGTGCATTCCCATTGCACGCCGTCAGATGGGCCTATCAGGCTAAAATGGTCGAACTCGTAAAAAGTTTGAACCTTCGTATTGTAACAACTATTTAGTGCACAGGATTGACCAAAACTGCTTTGCTTTCAATATTTTCATGTAGATACAGTACTTTTTGACCACATAACAGCTCCACGACAGTCTTCTTCGGCCAGCATGTCCCACATAAAAGTCTCACGTTAACCTTTTATTTACTGCCTGGTGTAATTTTTCACGGCAGAGTAGCATGTGAATTGCAACCACAATGATTTTGAGATATTCGCAAAGGTAGCCGCGGACAATTTCTCCACTGCATCTTAGGAAGCTGTAACAGTTCTTTCTGAGCGTCGGAATACAATCAATCACGTTGGTCATATAACTGGCAGTTTCGGTAGGCTTCACGAATGCTTTTTCTAGCCTATGCAGCTTCGACCATGACTGCCGTTCTTCCGTCTTTAGGATTTTGTTTATCGCTTGTTTGCATTATTTTACAATTTCGGACATGAGTTGGTGGTTGCCTACGGCTGCAGCGATTCCACACTGACGTATCAACTCGTTTTTCTGAAGAAGTCTTTTGGTGAATTTTGAACTCTCAACTTTCGTAGTTCTAACGTGAAGATGTTGAATTAGCCGATCATATTTCTCGTCGATGTTAGCAATAACGGCATCTCCCGAACAGCCGACTAATATTCTAAATAAATCTCGATTTATGATGGTTATGGGACTTCATTTTTTAAACATAGGGGTTTCCTCTACTTCCCGCGAAAAATGGAGTCTTGTACAAAGAACGCGATGGTTCGCTCTCAAGCAGACTTTACTCTATTTCACTATGGTACTCTCCATGGAAAGACTTCCATTTCGAGTGTTGAAATCTGGGCTTCAGTGTAATCGCATATTCCAAAGAACAGTTCTTCCCGGTCTCACAGACGGCGTTGAATGAGCAGGGTGTTCGCTTCATAGTCCGTCCGATGATGTCTTGCCTAATCTTTCTACCTGCACGAACAAGTTCTCAATTGAGGAAACAAATATGCAAGTGAACGTGCATCGTAGGCTCCGCTCGTAACCTTAGTTCTTTGCGATTCAGGCGGCATAGAATGTCCATGAGATTTTAACAGCCTCTTCATAGTCGTCTTACCCAACGCTGCCGAATCAAGTGCTCTTTCGCGTCAGGAAAATGCGGAGCGTTTCTCTCCTTGTGTATGGCGTTTGATCGCACATATAGCGCACTCAGCTCTGAAAGTAAGGGCTAGGTATACTTCCGGGTAGTTGCAGTCTCTTCCAGAGTAGATGGAGGAGCTCATTTGTTGGAAATGACTTCTAACTGATGATGTACTTTTGTTATTAGATTGCAGGATTTTGGCCAAATAAATCTCTAACTTACAACACGCATAAGCGATAACACACCCACGCGCGAATCCATGAACACGTCTTCGTAAAAATTGAAGGCATGTGTCAAATCCGCGGAACGGAAACGAGGAGCCCATCCCCTTTATCCACCTACGCCGTATTGGACCTAAGCATAAGGTCGCTTTAAGTCCGCGAATAACCCCCGTCACCCATCTGTAGACACGCCATGTTGTCTCACAACTAGCTGGCCAGAGATCTCTATAAGCAAGATCTGTAGAGATTGAACTTATGTTGCAAAACACTTCCAGATACTGAGAACTGATAGCAATGTGGCTGGAAACACTAACACATTACAAATAATAACGTGTATCTCTCCAGAAGGATAAAGAAAACTTTCTTCTATAACTTGGTCATGTTCCCGATTCTTCATGTTATTCAGAAACGTTCATTACGTGCTGACTGTGTTGTGTTCGAATGGTGGACGAGTTGCATCAACTATTTCGATGACATGCAATAGAAAAGGTAGAGAACTGGGAATTGGGACCTAGGTGGTTGGTGATTCAGTCCCCTACGTATGTCCAGGTTCTACTCTCTTCCTAACATTCTCCCGCGATTCATGTAGGACGCCCTATCTCGGCTATCCCTAAGATAGCATGTCATCCATAAAGTGCGCCTCATTGGATGCGAACAAACAACTATTTATGCCACGAGGACAACCAGCTGTTGATTATCGATTTGCATAAATTGGGCTCTGAAGAAGACGAAGACATCGAGACATCAGTCGAATAAATCTTTTTATCAACCTGGTGTTTGCTTAACAACCGAAGAAGGCATTAAAATGCGAAATGTCCGCGGACTTTTGTAGACGATGAATGCGAGGAAAATGAATCGAATACATGGGGTGTTGGGACCCGCACATCTGTGATGGCAGGATATAATAAAAAATTGACAAAGAATCTTTAAACATCTTTCCGACAGGAATTAGGGGTCGTTTCACGCGATAGTCACACAGAATTGAGCAACGAGTGCCATAGGAAAAAAGGACGATTTGTACCAAGCACGTTGCCGACATGAAATTTGGGGTCACCCACGCAAAAAAAGTGCACTATCTATGACCGGCTAGTTCTGCTTAGCCATCAATTTTGATTTTTTCTTTAATGGGCAATAATGCCATATCCTTTCTTCCGAATCATTCTCAAAACATCGACAAGGAAACATTCCACTCTTTAGCAAACACCAAACCGACTTTTTATTAACTTAGACACTGACCAACCAGACACTGACCATTCACTGTTTTTCTTCAATGAGCAAACACGACGTTGGTATTATAGTATTTATTGACACACAATAACTGATGTTTCGGAGATTTCGCCTGCTACAGAGCCTAGAAAAGTAAAATTGGAATGCCATCTCAGCCAAATGCTTTCATAATCTCAGCAGATAGAACTTCAAACAAAAATTTCATTCGCGTAATAAACAGCTTTTAAACAGCCACATTTTGTTTGTTGCAAGTCTTTCAGTTAATTAGTTCAGACCAGCAGCCGAGAGTCTTATGTGGGTGAGGAAAGTGACTGAGTCGAGTCACAGAATCAGGCTGAGGTATGGCGCTAGGTCACGCGTGATCACATGGTGCTCCTCCTTGCGACTCATTCTTTGATTTTTGGAATTGATCCAAAACGCTTCAAGAATTTTACGCGATGTTCTGGATTTCTGTGACCTGAGAGGTGACTTTTACTTCAAAATCTCCTCGTTTATGGTTCTGTGTCCTATAAGCGCGTAGTGGAATGTTTGATTTCAATTTAAATTTGCCAACTAGCTGTTCTTTTAAACAGACGTATACCTGTTTGGCTGAGTAGATTGAATGTTAATTTGAATTTTCTAGGCTCTGCAGAACGCGAAACCACCGAACTTTAGTTATTGTATGGTAATGAATGCAATAATTCCACTGTGTATTTCACCTGAAGAGGGCCGTGTGGCGCAGTGATCGAAGGCACCCTGCGACACACACTCGAGATTGATCCCCGCGTCCGTGGCTCACCGAAGCTCCCATGCTTCTTCCGTAGTCGGTAAATTGATACGGGACTTGTCTGGGAGGATAGCATCACTGGCTCAATACATCGGTAGGCCACCACAAGTTGTTGCAAAGGTCAGATATGCATTCAATCACCTCCACACGATGCTTAATGAAGTCGAATGTATGTCGCATTCCTCAGGGATTGATCAATGCGGACAGCTTTATCCCACTTTCATTTTACCTGGAAGCACTAAAAGTACACTAGAACACTATAACTTTTTCTTCATCAATCATAACTGGAAACCAGGTTTGAAATCGGAATTGCTTCACTTTTACTAATAATAAATGAATTCCCTAGTTGGACACTCCAATTCTCACCTTCCAATTCGCATGAAAGCAGCTGTATGTCTAACATATAGGCAGCTACGTGTTTTTCTGTGTAGCGGACGTATGAAACCGTGGAAGCGTCTAGCTTTCTATGGCATACTATGTGCCTCGATATCTTTTCTTACAATCTATTTTGCCTTCAGAAACTACCTTTTATTTTTTAATTTTTATTAGGCTCACTTTCCAATGATTTAGTTGTCCAGTAATTTTTGCGCTTATTTCTTAACCCCTTTTATATTCTACTTCTGCATGTCCTACACATCTTCCCATGCTCTTAAAACAAGAGCAAGTTTTCTGCGTGAAGCAAGAAAAACTCCATCATCCAGCTAGACAGCTGTAAAACTTTAGTACGCCACTGTACGATGTGATTAAAAACATTTCGGTTTTGTTTTGTCCGATCCCACACAACCGTCGTAGTGATTGGAAATAAAATAACAATAAATTCTTGATCAGCATCGAACTTTGTGGATTGAAATCATGCTAGCGGTAAGCAAAACAGATTTTATTTTCCATCGGATGTCCAAGTATATCAGACGACAAGGACAAGATGATGAAGATGGAGCAGTTGGTAACGATGGTGATAACAATGACCAGTGTAGTACAGTTACGTTGTCCAAAATAGTTGGATTAAAACAAAATGATCCTGCTTGAGTGAACAGAACTGATACATAAGTAATTCTCAAAACGAAATTTCTATTATCTTCAGCATTCATCAATAATTCGCTATTTTCTTGATAGGTAAACACGTGATTGTTGTTATAGCCTTTATTCACAAAAGCTGACATATTGGCAGACTTCGCGGTGTTTAGAGCCTGGAAACGTCAGCAATGCAATCTGGTCAGTCAAATACCCTCATGACCCCAACCTCCAACAGAAAAGCTTGAAACCTAGATTTCAAACATGCTGAAAACGAAATGGCTCCTTCCCTTTCTATGATTCTCCATTTAGTAATCCATGTGGAGAGTAACCGTTCAGAGTTCACACGAATTATCGTTCCCAGACATTGTATGAGACCTCGCGTGATAACCAGGCAATCCTCCCGCCGATTCATTTTTGAAATCTTGCTATTAATGCGGAACGCTTCCTGAGTTCTGCGCGCTGAAGTTTTTGATTCCTGTGCAACTTATACTCCATAGCCTTCTTCATTAGACTCTCTGTGTTATGGCGCACAGATGAGAACTTGGTTTGACTTTCTATCGCTAGGACAAATTATGCAGTTTTGCGTTGTGCACAAATGGTGGTCGTACAAACAGTTATGAACTAGACGGTGTATGTTCGGTGGTAATTTAATAAACGCTACCGATTTCTCTAAACCAGCCTTTTTGAGCAATATTTTGTAGCTGCATTTATTTCGATGGAAATGAAGAGTAGGACAAACGGGACATTATTTTCGATAGAATTACCATTCGGAGGTGGATTTCCCCTACACCTATCCCAAGGAGCTACAGTTGCGTAGTCATTGGGAATGAGTATTTTCAATTTCAGGTATCCTTTCTTCAGTTCTCTTCTTGTAAACACATTGGTGACTGTTCAAAACATGTGTGCCACAAGCGTCCTTTTTGTGCGTGAGTTGCGAGAAGAGAGCTATTGAACCCAGTATGTTATTGTTACTTGGTTTTCCGTAGCAATTGATGGTGTAGGCTTTTATAGATAGGTTAATTTGAACGCTCAGAAGTGGAAGCCAGTTTTGTTTCGGTTTCTTTCTGGTAAACTTAATGCACTCTGACTGTTCGTTCAACAACTCAAAACATTTGTCCATCTCCTCTTGTGTGGAGCAGATGATGAAATAATCATCTACATATCTACAATAGAGTAACGGCTAGAGAACACCTATTGGTGCTTCTACCTTAGACATAAAGGTAATGGCAAGCCATGGTGCCACTCGCTGTTCTACAGCCAACTCTCAATGCAACCTTGTGGGGGAGACTCGTTGCCTGTCAATTTTAACCCTATGCAGTTGGTCTCCACTTCGAATACTCAGTGGAGGACACAAAGAAAGCCGTGAAGAAGACTTTTCTATTTTGCTAACTACTTTCTATATTGTTAATACTGTATCATTATTATGCATTATTATGTTTTATACCGTTTCTATTTTTAGCTAGCTGTCTTCCCAAGTGAATGAAATCTAGGATTCGTTGTTTTTCTGTTGGTATTTTGGAGGAAATTTATTGACCATATTGCAGTCAAGCTTATCTTTCCAGGCTGTGAAAAAGGCGAAATGGTGCCACTCGCTGTTCTACAGCCAACTCTCAATGCAACCTTGTGCAACTCGTTGCCTGTCAATTTTAACCCTATGCAGTTGGTCTCCACTTCGAATACTCAGTGGAGGACACAAAGAAAGCCGTGAAGAAGACTTTTCTATTTTGCTAACTACTTTCTATATTGTTAATACTGTATCATTATTATGCATTATTATGTTTTATACCGTTTCTATTTTTAGCTAGCTGTCTTCCCAAGTGAATGAAATCTAGGATTCGTTGTTTTTCTGTTGGTATTTTGGAGGAAATTTATTGACCATATTGCAGTCAAGCTTATCTTTCCAGGCTGTGAAAAAGGCGAAATACGTCAAAACGTCAGCTTTGATGAATAAAGAGTATAATAACAAGGTCGTGCGTGCATGTGAAGAAAGTGGCGAATTAACACACGATCTCACACATTCTTTATGGTTCATCTTTTGGTTTGTGAGAGAGACCGATAGATACACGGAAAAAGGATGCGAACACTTAACTAGTAGAGGCGAAAAGAACCATTAGTCTCTTATCTCAAATGTGAATCTCTAAACTTCAAAACAGAGAATATTGGAGAAGCTGCTCTATTTTTAAACGTAGTCATCTTTAGTCATCGTTAGCAATCAAGTTATAGATTTAAAGAAATACTGACTCCTCTCCATTTGGCCAACAATGCAATATATAATAGCCGAAACAAATTGTTAAAGGTGAAATCACTTACTAATTTTGTTAATAGGAATTGCAAAAGAGTGCTCAGATTATAAACTGTGGAGCTTGCAGAATCACAATGGTTTTATTTTTCTCTATATAAATTTTCAGCAGTAATTGTACAATAACGACGCGTCTTCCACAGTGATCGGAGCTCTACCGGAATACAGTGGCTCGTTGGTTCAATGACATACAGCTGCTAGACCACTACTTCCATCCATCGGGATTGTTAAAACAGTGACTTAACACAACGGTACGTCCCCATGACTCACTGCACAGACAAAATTTGCATTCAGTCACCTTCGCGATGTTTAAAGGAGTGGAATGCATGGGATTTTCTTAGAGATTAATCAAAACTGGACGCTGTGAAATATAACGTTAATAATGCTGAGATATTTGCAAAATTTCCTATTCATTTATTATTTATTATTATTTCAACACATTTATTCAATAAAACAACCAAGATCATCAAATATATAATTTCTGCAGAAAGTTTTAATAACGCTATTACTAGTAATAGTATCCAGGATCGACTTTCTGTTAACCGCGGCATTGAGTTATGAATTCGTCGTTTTCTCTCTTAGCAATCGCGAGGTTGTTAAACAGCATACGTTTACTTCCATACAATAATACACATACAACACAATCGTAGCTGACGTTTCGGCAGAATCGCCTTCTTCAGATCTGCTTTTTCATCTGTCTTCCACCGAGGAAGAACAGCCGCTCAGAGTCGCATATGGCTGACCTCTTTCACAGGGCGGAACGCCGGAGTGACAGCCATATGCGACTCTGAGCGGCTGTTCTTCCTCGGTGGAAGACAGATGAAAAAGCAGATCTGAAGAAGGCGATTCTGCCGAAACGTCAGCTACGATTGTGTTGTATGTGTATTATTGTATGGAAGTAAACGTATGCTGTTTAACAACCTCGCGATTGCTAAGAGAGAAAACGACGAACTATTACTTGTACTCTGAAATTTATCGGAAAAAGTGAAAGAGTCTGCATAGTATATGGCACTCATTAAAATCGGATTCAAATTAATCAAAATGAATGTTCAGCTTCAGAAGAAAAAAAGAAACAGAACGACAAAACGAGAAACCGCCTCATTTGACTTGACACATCCGCGTCGGTGTTGGTTTTTTAACCCTTTCACGGCATACATATTGAATTCAATACGCACGGTACTGTACGTTTCGGATGGTAAATCTTGATTCCAAGGCGTATCAGAGCCTCCAGAAAATCACAATTATGTTGTAATAGAATAATAGAGTCTATATCTTGGCCCATCTCCATCACTACTAAGGAGCTGCTCGAAAAAAGGAGGAAACTGAAGCTTGCTCCTAATGCAACACTTCTAACATGGCTAGTAATAAATGCCAGCTGCAGAAGAGCTTTGCAGGAAGATCTACAACGGAACAAGCAGAAGAAACTACTGGAAGCAACAGAGAAAGGAAGTAGTTTGAAAAAAAGGTGTCGGGACTTCTGTGATTATAATGCTCCGCTGTCGACCCCAATGAACGAAGGTGGGATCATCAAAACTTCCCGCCATGATATGAAATTAACAGCGGAAACAGTGCCCAGGATCGGCTTTCTGTTGACCACAGCATAGGAATATGAATGCGTCGTTTTCTTGTTCAGCGATCGCGAGGTTTTCATACAGCATACATTTACTTCCATACAATAACACACATGCAACACAATCGTAGCTGACGTTTCGGCAGAATAGCCTTCTTCGGAGCCTGGAAGGGTACACTAATACGCAACTTACTAGGTCAAACACTTCAACAGCACAGACAGAAAGATGAAAATCTGATCGATAATTACAAGGTCTACGGCTTCTCGAAAAAATCCACCGCTTTTTTCATCTGTCCTCTACCGAGGAAGAACAACCGCTCAGAGTCGCATATGGCTGACGACTGTAGCACCCCCCCCAACGATCGGTGGTAAGGAGCTTTCGAAGGTTCTTTGTAGGATTTTTGGCATTTATCCAAATAGACATCGATTACGAAGCATAGATGTGACGGCCACATAATGAGAAAGACATACGACAGATGAATGAAAGAACTGTAGAGTGGACTCCAAGAGAATGCAAACGTTCCCCAGGGCGACCACCTACACGTTGGGCGAACGTGTTTGTGAACAAAGTTAATCGGTTGTACCCGCAGCTGCAGTTGTTTTACAGATCACGGTATCAGATTCGCACGCGCTATCATGCTCGAACAAGACAACCATCATGGACTATGAATGCGAGAGAAAGGAACGATTGGCATATGTGCTGAGGTCTGCACAGGTGGTGAAAACGTACCTTCCAAGTATCCAAGTATATATCACTAGCAATGGATTTCAAACATAAGCTGTAAACAGACATTCATCTATATCAATGAAATAAGGTACATTGTGAATGGCTCAATTTCAACTCACGAAGTTTGCCATAAGTTGAGATATGTTGATTTATAACCATAAGGTTGATGAGATATGAACAAAACTCGTAAACTCAAGTAAGCTGACACCTGAGGTTCCAAGTTTCGCTCATATCTTAGAGTCCCTATGGCTGTATTCCACATCGTAGCCTGCCATTAAAAAAGAATAGGCAAAAATAAAAGCTGAGATATGCTGATCTGAATATGAAAGAGGCAACTAGTTTCGCAAAATGTACGTTGAAATAAATGCACATAGTCCAATAAGTGTTAAGAATGACATTTTTAACTAACTTATCGAAATTCATTTTATTTGCATTAGTAACATTTCTGACATAATCAAAAGTAATAATACATAATTTTCAAGCGAAATAAGTTGAACTAACCTTGGATAAAAACCTAAACTTCATCTCGTTGTTAAGATCAGAGGTAATGAGCTTAGGACTGCCTGATCGCCCCCTCAATTGCACAGGTTTTGAGGTTGTATTCAGCTGGCCTGTAATACACGATTTACTCCCATTTTAAAAAATGAAAATATTTTCGTGCACACGGTCTCACGCCAAACTCCACTAACCAGGTCGAAGTTGCAGTTCAACAGGCATAGCATCAAGTCCCGCACGCCATTCAGCCAATGAAGCAGCTGGTGTGGGACCCCGCGTAGGTGGATACAATTCCGGATGGAAATGATCTGTCTAAAGATACTTCGAATGAAAGTCATATATATGAGTCGTATTCATAAAAAGGCGTGTGTGGTGCAGTGGTCGCATGCGCCCTGCAACACACACGTGGAATCGATCACTGCCCCCATGGCCCACCAAGCCTTCCATCCTCCGGGGTTGGCAAGTTGGTACTAGACTTGTCTGCGAGGATAGCAGCACTGGCTCAATACATCGGTAGGCCACTGCGAGTCATTGCAAAGGCCAGATATGCATCCTATTATCTCCAAACGATGCTTAATGAAGTCGAATGCATGGCGCATTCCTCATGGATTGATCAACGCCGAGAGCTTTATCCCTTTTTTTATCCATTCTACAAACATATAAACACGTGCTAAACATTCCTTTGAATCTTGTTCTCGCTTCGATGTTAACCCATTCGTGGCAGCGTAATTACAGCAATGCATACGATAGGCCAAAATTGAAATCAATGAGTTGACTTGAAAACATTTCTTCCTGCTGTTTAATTTGTCATAGTTTTTTTGTACTACTTTTCGCATTTAGTCGGTAGCTGATACAACACAGAGATGTGATACTATCTCTCAACGCTTTAGGATGACCTTGGGACTCCAAGGAAATACAATGGATAAACCAGCAAATCACCGAAAAAGTGGAAAATATGCTGGGGCCCACACAACCAGGTAGGACGGACCAGCCTACTATCCAAGTAATGTTATATTACGCGTGATGAGTGAAAAGCTACCATGACAATTTGGTAATTTACAAAAAATTGTTTTCCACGTTAGCTTGCCCTCTCACTGATGGAACTGCTACCAGCAAGAACGGTACTGTGAAGTCATCCCAGAAAATGTTTGTAGTGAGTAGAGAGATGGGAAATTTCGAAGCAGGTGCACACCTTGCGTGATCAACAATGTACCACCACATTTGGCTGAACACCTTTGCGAATATTTTCCATTTTCAACTCTGTAACGATTGGAAATTGGTGAATACAGACGATAAACAGATACTCCCAGATGTACTCAACATGTTGTAGAATGGACGACCAAAGAGTAACAGCATCGAGATCGGATGGAGAAGGCGACTTTTTTGAGCATAAGAGCTGGAAATGTTTCAAAAACATGGAAAAACAAATAGAAGAGAAGAGAGAATAAGAGGGATATGAAAATAGAAACAAGTGGAAAGACACTTGGAAAAAGAAATTATAGAGCGGAAAACACAAAAATATGGGAACAGTCATCATGGGAATGGAAGGAACACAACAAACTGTGTCTATTGATAACTCAAAAGACCGACTCTCTATAAACCTCGGTAAACATAGTTGATATATTCATTTATATGATCTTATAAACTGATCTTCTTTAGCTGATGCAAGGTTGGTATAGGTCTTCGTTGTCGTTGGTGTTGCTGGTCGATGGCTGATGTTTCGGCGATTTCGCCTTCCTCAGAGCCGTGCTGTTTCGAGTGGGACTGCAGACCCATTGGAAGTGGTTGACGAACTTCAAAGGGGTAATACTCGTACGACCATGAGTTTGGCGAATGTGCTGAATAAAACATATTTTTGCCGTTCTCGCAAATTTCATGATTTCGCTCTGTAGACTGTAGTCGGACGTTGTAATGTAACGTAACTGCTAATTTTCCATTGTTTAATAGTGAGCACATACTGTGAAGCCTTTCGTGGAGTTCCTGAAAATGAATGCATGGCATGGCGCATCCCACCGAATGATTTATCCTTTAAAAGCCTAGTTCTTCTCCGAATTATCGAACATTGTACGCTACTCTGGTTCAATTAACGTTTTCAAGTGAGTGTCGATGCCTGCACATCGTCACCAACCTTGTTTTTCCTTCATGGCCACCATTTTTGTCACTGAACATTTGAGATTTACGACGTAGGATCCTGGCCAAATTCAATGTTGACGTCCCAAGTGTTTTCGCGGTCTTACGTTCAAGTGCCATTGAAATACAATGAAGACGTCATTTTATGAACTATCTTCTTATTTGTTCCTATTTAGCTTTCTTTCACATGGTTGGTCCGACATCGTGCAATGCGCCTAGTATTTAATAGGCTGCTGTTTGAAGATTTCTAGCCTTATTTATGAACTTCGTAAAACGCTGGTTAAGTCGAACCTTCACGAAATCATGGGATAGCCATTCTACGACGTTCCTTCCTCTCAGACAGTCGAGTTTTCGCGAAATGAAGAGAAAAAGCTGACCTCAGACAAATCTTGTACCAAATTCAGATGAGCTTGGCTACCACGAAGAGGGATCAAGGCAAGGCCTGTTTGTATTCAACTGCTTCAGTTGCGCTGCGCTACCCGCGCGCTCAAACAATTTTCGAAATTTGTTAAATTTGCGCGATAACAAATTGTCTGTAGGCAACCTACCCTACGTGGAACCACGAAAGAAATTGGTTGAACAAGCAGTGATTGGGGATGTAACCTGAAAAATAGAACATGTAAGGAATACGTAAGCCTTTGGAGACTCTATCAGTAATACTTTAAAGGAAGAAAATGGCTAGACGGTTAGGCTAGGAAAACATACCAAACTTGAAAATGCTATTCTATACATGTTATACCAAAACGTACCTGTATACCCTCATCACTTCAGCACCGATGAAATTTAAAGCTCTTTTTGAAACCGTACACACGAAGGTGTGTGGCGCTGGTTGATGACATTCCGTCAAATGTATCACATAAGGGGAAACAGTAATCAATTCATATAAACGAAACGTCGAATCTCCCTGGAAAAGTATAACTCAGATCAAAAGAATGGAAGAAAAGAACACCACATAGCAATGCACTCGAATAAGTTCGGCTTACAAACAACTAGAGCACGAAGAGTAATGAGGCGGTTAGGGAGCTTTTAGAGATTAGTGAGCCTTTAATTTCGCAGGCAAAATTCAAGGAAGCCTATAACGTTTGTATAACAAAATGTACTTCATGGAAAAATTGCTCGCTGGAAGTAGCTCGTTGTCTAATTGCATTGATCAAATTGTACACACACTGAATTCTTTTACAGAATGAAAAGCAAAAGTATGAAAACCGTACTTTTCCTGAAACATAGAGAATACTGAGATCTGGATCGAAAATTGGGCACAGTTGACCGGAAGACCCGTCTACGTCTATTATGGCAAGAGGTGAATCAAAAGACGAAATCGAATGAATCGCGAATTGGCGCCTATTTATCCGAGTGTTTCCAAATGTTACCAAACGTTGAGGGCTAGCAAACAAAACCTGAAATGTAGCAAAGCACTGTAAGTTACATGAATGAAATACATATAAAAATCAGTAATACGTCATCTAAAAGCTCATATATCAAATAAATGCACAAGTATTCACTCTTGTACGACAAGACAATTGTCACCTTTGGAGGCATTCCACCATCATGAGGTAGAACGGCACTCTTCATAGCGTGACTTGTACGAGCATCAAAAATACAGACCCTGAAAATGAGATTCTCCAAATGAACTAGCACTTCTTTAGTCTTATAGCCCAAATGGCTTTAACAACTTTCACGCAAGTAAATTAATAATAAAATAAAGCTCACGGCGCTGATCAATCCCTGGGGATGCGTCATGCATTCGACTTCATTAAGTATCGCTGGATTGAATGCATATCTGACCTTTACAATGACTCGCGGTGGTTTACCGATGTATCGAGCCAGCGCTGCTATCCTCCCAGATAAGTCTGGTACCAATTTGCCGACCCCGGAGGGATGGAAGGCTTGATGGGCCATAGGCACGTGGATCAATTTCACGTGTGTGTCGCAGTGGCGCCTCGAACCACCGTGCCACACGCGCCCTTAATTTTCACGTATTCTTCACAAACGATAATTAACGTCTGTTGTGTTAGAAACCACCTCTAGTCCATGGATCTCAATCTTTGCAGTTGCAGACAGCCTCATTTCAATTCTGTCAGCAACAACGATGTAATTTGCTACAGAAAGATTAAAATGAAACACTCTCATTAAATTACCGATGAGACTGACGAGAAGTGGCGGCAAACAACGAGGAATTTGGAGAAAATGCAATACAAGTGGCCAGAAAATCAGAAATCTGTAATGGTATATCTGGGAAATAAAACATTTGGTTTTTGTTTCTAAAGAAAAAGGGACAAAAGTAGCTAATATGAACCCGAAAACACGAAAGTGATTCCTAAGGAACTGAAATGACTAAGTGGAAATGTGGAGCATCGCGTACTTCACATGCAACCGACATGAAGCTCTATTACACGAAAGAAAAACTAGTAAAAATAACCTCATAAATTACTGCATTAGTCTCAACGTCCCATAGAAGGATTCGGCTATCTGAGCCAGCAGAGAGTACCACATTATCAACCGTAGTATGCCATTCCACTTGGTCGACACGGCGAGAATGCCGTTCCAACGTTTGAACACATTGCGCCTGAATTTGCAGCATTTCTAACATTATGACAATATGAGCAATATACACCTCACAGACGAAAACAGCGTAATGAATGCTCTTTTGCGCTGTTGTAAACTATAAATTTTGTTAGTGCAAAAAATAACCCTAGAGACCTAGCAGTAGTGGTATGTCAAAAAATAGTGTGCAACTACGTCTGGTATTTTGGCCTTTGTAGACAAGAGAATTAGGTTTTCTGTTTTTGCTATGAAAGGACTTCCTAGGTACTTCCTAGGTAAGCAGGGATATCCTATATGAGGATTGTATCCTGCACGTCGATTCAGTCAAGAACTTGCAATAAAATAGATGGAAATCAACTGAAAAGTCGCTCCAATGTCTATTTACCGCCTATTTTTTCTTCATTGCAGGATATGATATAATTCCGATTGAAAACTTATTTAGCATTGTCTCATACAAGTCTAGGTCCATGCGAAATCATAGAATAGTCTGAGTATACTCAGCCTCCATAGCACAACTTGACAAGGTAACCGTGGATATTAACCGAAAAAAATTAGAACAATGGGATTCATTCCCATTATCTCAAAGAGGTTTCTTTTCATACAGATGAAGAAGCAATGGTTAAAACAAGTATAGAAAAAATGCTAAAATATTGACAATATCACGAAGAGACGCATGTAGCGCAGCGGGCAGAGGTGCCCTGCTATGCTCATAGATAGGATCGTTCCCTGCACCCAAGTCTCACCAAGCCTTCCATCTCGCCGAAACAACGGTAGACACAACAGAGAAGATTTTGAAGTAGGGATTACGATCCTTGCAAAGGAATCAAAAACACAAGCGTGCACAGAACTCTCGAGGCATTCTGGAATTATCTCTACCACCTGTAGTTTCGTTGATCATCGAATGACTCGAGGAGCGCCAGTAAATCACCCATTTTTCCCTGCCGCGTGCAAGAGTAGCCCAATATATTCTGCTCGCTCTCGGGACTCGTTGAGCATCATACCTTTCTTCTAGACTTTTCGTGAAGAACTCTGACCATCGAGTCAGTGGTCTTCCTCCAATGCGTTTAACATCCCGAGAAATCCAATCACCAACGGCTCATGTCCATGGGGTATGTAAATTATCATTCATACGCACTACGTGTCCGGCCCACTTTGTCTTCGACTGTTTGGCGTCCAGAACGGCATGTTTGATTTTTGATCGTTGACGCAGGTCGGAGCTTCGGATCCCTTCCCTTACTTGTGTGAAACGGGATACTCCTAACATCGTCCTTTTGACTGCGCGTTCGATAACGCTCAGTGATCTTTCATCCTGCTTACGCAGCGACAAGGTTTCTGACGCATACGTTAACGCAGAAAGCATAGTGGAGTCGAAAAGGTGGGCACGGAGTCCGGTGTTCTTTGTTCTCCTCACTACATCCTCGATGTTTTTGAAAGTTCCCCAAGCCGCTCATTTCTTTCTGCTCAACTCTAGCGCTAAGTCGTCACTATGTTCATTTCCCGATTTAAATAGACATCACTGGAGCATTCGGAAATATTTGTTCCGTTAAGCGTGAATGGGGCATACGAAGCCAATCCGTTCATCATGAACATCGTTTTTGCGAGATCTAGTCGAAGACAAATCATTCCACAGGCCTAAACAAAGTCGGCAAGCATTCGTTCCGCTTGGCTGATGTTTGCTGTCATAAGGACGATGTCGTCAGCAAAGCGAAGATGTAATTGCCGACCATCGGCTTTCAATCCCATATTATCCCGTTCCAATGTTCGCGTGACGATCTAAAGGGTGGCGGTATTTGTCGGGATGTTATCGCGTTGCGCAACAACACCGGTGGTACAACATATCCATCTTTTATTTCATATGACGGGAGATGGACGTGGCAATTGAAGAGATCTGAATAGTATTCATGGATGATTTTCTCCATTGCCTTTCTGGATCCTGTAACTGTTCCGTATGGGCGTCGAAGTGCAATCATCCTGGTCTTCTAATTGGCAAAGATTCGTTGGCTTTGCGAATATCTCCCATCCCGTGCAGCTTCGACCATTACTGCTATTTTCTTTATGATGTTCTTTTAAAGTCTGTCTGCACTGTTTTGCAACTCCGGACGTTCGTTCGCGGTTGCCTGCAGATCGTGCGATTCTACGCTGGCGTATCAGCTCGAGAGTTTCTGGAGACAGACGTCTCTTGGTGACTTTCGAGATCTCAGCTTTCATAACGCTAACGAGAAGATGTCGAATGAACCGATCGTATTCCTCGTCGACGTTATCGACAACGACACCTTACCAACAGCCGATTAATGAATTGAATAAGTCTCAAATTACAGTGGTTTTGGGGCTTTGTTCTTGAAGTTAGTGGCTCTTTCTCCTTTCTGCGAGAGATGGAATGTTACACGAAAGAGACGGTGGTCTTATCCTGAGTAGAACTTCGGGACAACAGTGACATCGGTTAGGCAAACTGATTTACTATGATATGGTCTGTTTGGTTATGGTATTCTCTACCGGAAGACTCCCACGTCTTGCGCTGAGGGTGGGGCTTCTGGAATTGCGAGTTACCATGGATGGTCTCGGTCGCCGTGATAGATTCAGGGAGCCGCTCACCCTGTTTGTTCCATTCTAATCCGTGGGTCCCAATGTGACATTCCTCAGACGATCTTCTTGGTCCAATCTTAGCACTGAAATCTCCAATGATGACCTTGAAGAATGTATGGTCTTCTCTGTAGAACCACTCCAAGTCCATGTAGAACGCTTCGACTTCTTCTTGGTCATAGTTTGATGTTGGCGCGTAAACAACGAAGATTGTCAAAGCCGGTGTTGATCCACATCTTTTTAATCGTAAACGTCCGATTCGGGTTGTTAGTTGTTCGAATGAATCGATGTTCATGGACAAACTCGTGTTGACGAGAACACCGACACCGCCTACGCCTCTACTGTCGCATGTTCCGAGGAACAGTTCTTCTCCAGTGTCATAGACAGCGTTGAATGTGTGGCGTCGTCTCGTCTCGGCCAGACCGATGACGTCGTACCTTATCATTCTTGCTTGCATGAGCAAGTCTTCTATCGAGGACTCGGATGAAAGTGTACGTGCATTGTAGGTACAGATCGTCACCATAGTTCTTCGTGATCCAGGTTGCTTCCATTGGCCCTGAGATTTTAGCAGCCTCTCCGTACTCGTCCTACCCAACGCTGCGAAACCGGGGACTCTTTCGGAGTCAAGGAAATGACGGCGTTTTCTTTTACTGTGTTTAGTATTTTGATACCCACGTATAGTTTGCTGGGCTCTAAACATGAGTGCTGGGTATACTCACGGTCTGCCCCAGAGTTGACATGGAGCTTACTTTTTGGAGGCGACTCCTAACCGCCTCCCGCATACTTCCCTGTGAGTATGCAGAGAAGCTACTTTGTGTTCAGTGTGATTAAATCTTGCTTTGGTATTTTCTGTTTGATTATGGAAGTTTTTGGCTGAGTAAATTGCTGTCAACTTGACCTTTTCAGACTTTGAGGAAGGCGAAATTCACCGAAACGTCAGCTTGTGCGTAAATAAAGAAATAACACCCCGTGTTTGCTAAACAGAAAAGTAAAGAATTATTCAACCAATGCCGAGGTTAATAGAAAGCCGGTCGTGGGATCGTCTTGGGAATTGCATAGAAAAGAGGCACTACCCTCTAAAAACCAAATGGCTTAGCCAAAATAGGTGTGCATAAAGTTGTCGTAGAATAAATTGCCCAAAACTTTAAAATTCAATAAATACTCATCAAAACAATACTACTCATCATTTATCTAACAATAAGCTTCATGAAACGAACTGAAGGCGTTGAAATCTACATTTCTCCAACGATCCATAAGTCCACTTTCTCCACTGCAACCTTATTGAAATTCACGAATGTTTCGAAGCATTTTCGGTAGTAGCTTAGTTGTTGAAGAATTTTTCACCAAACAGGTTTTGAAATGATTAGAAATCGCATTATCTTAGCAGAAGGTCCTATGGTTATACTGAAATAGAAAGAGTTTAGGATCCCAAAGCTTTAATTTTTGCAGAATTTGTAGCGCAATATATAAGTTGACTGTACTCATGAATCTATTACAATCCCCGACTGATCAATTAGAAGGTTAACAAAGACTGCAGTTCAAGATTTTTCTTTGCCGACTTCATGGCGATGCCTTTTTACTGCAGCAATTTCTACAGCTGCCAGAAATTTATAATAAATGACTCCACTGCAACACAAATTAGACTTCGACTAAATCACATAAAAACAATGTTCATGAGGAACTAGTTTCGTATGCCCCATTCACGCTCAACGGAACGAATATCTCCGAATGCTCCAATTACGTGTACACATTACGGAGAAATTACGTGATCGGAGAAATCAACATGATCAACTTAGCTCCAAAGTTGTGCAGAAGGAAACAGACGTCTTGGAGAACTTTCAAGAGCATCGAGGAAGTCGTGAAGAGAACAATGTACATCTAATTCCATGCCCAACTTTTCAACTCCACGATACTTTTGCCGTAACGTATGCGCCAGAAACCCGGTCGCCACGTAAGCAGGATAAGAGATCGCTCAGTGTTATTAAACGCACAATCGAAATGACGACTAGGACGACATCCTGTGCCGCACAAGTAAGAAAATGGATCCGGAGCTCCCACCTGCGTCAACGATCAAAAATCGAAGATGCTGTTTTCTACGCCAAACTGTCGAAGATAAGGTGGGCTAGACACGAAATGCGTGTGAACGACAACCGATAGCCAAATCCATTAGTGACTGGATTCCTCGGGATGTCAAACGTACTGCAGGAAGACCACCGACCCGATGGTCAAAGTTCTTCACGAAGAGCCTAGCAGAAAGGTATGATGGTCGACGAGTCCCTAAGGCGAGCAGAACCCACTGGGCTACTCTTGCACGCGACAGGGAAAAATGGTATATTTACTGACGCCCGCTCGAGTCACTCGACGATGAACGGGACTACAGATGATGCAGGTGATCCACTGTAGAACACGAATGTCAGCTTAACCTTCAGATGAGAGCTATCGACTGTTTTTAAGCATTTTATTTCTTTCGAACTTTGGGAACAATTACATCGGTTGCTGTAAAGAAAAAAGCTTTAATTACCTAATCACACGTCACAATTCGACGAAAAAATGAACTATTCAAATGGTCGAAGCAGTCACAAACTTTTACACGGCTAAGGCATAACCACAACGATACTGAGATGACCAAAACACAGAACCTGATGTGAGCTTTGAACACGCGATTATCCTTCCCTAGGTTTCACATTTTATCTACTGTCTAGACCCTTCCTTTACTTTTACTCGTGTTCCTCTCTGAGGTTCTGGAGTTCTGAGGTTTGCTCATCTCAGTATCATTTCGGTTACATTCCACATAATACCCAGCCATGAAAAAACAATGGGCGGTAGATAAAAGTTAAACACTGTGACTTCGACTGCAACTTAAGCCTTACTGGATCCATTGTCAAAATGTGCTCCCCGGAGTATTCCCGTTGATGGATGATTGCTGAAAACATTGCTACAGCCAAAAACTTCCTGAGAGAGAGGCAAAGCAATTGCTTCGAGGGTAGATAACACGTGAGCCCTCGGGAACAGTAATCACGGGATGAAACTCAACTGTGGTTCCAAATTTTGCTCATATCTCAGCACCATTTTGGTTTAATTATTCTTTCATTTATAAAGCTATCTGCAACAAAACTCGCAAAAAATCGGAAATTAAACTTTAAAATATTTAACAAAACGTTGCAGTCGCAAACATTATTCGTTCAATGTTCGAAATAATGAGCGCCGACGAAGAAAAAGGGAAACTCGTCCCGTGAGCTTCAGAAAATCAGAAATTCGTCGTGGTAGAAAAGGAAAGCTTCCACCATGCAGCTCTGCAAATTCTAGTAGTTTCTGTTCCAATTAATAAGATGCGTTATGAGCTGAGACATTTTGTTTCAACGTTGACAGCGGCCTTCATTTTCGCACCATGAACATTGAAATCAATTCATATAATACGTTATTTATTAAACAAATATAAACCTTCAGTCCATCCGTTACATGCCAGATCTTAATGGAACAATCAGCTGAACCGCTTGCTAAGACATTATCGTTGAAGTGGTCCCACTTAATGTCAGTAACAGCACCCTAAAAATGGCAGTAACAAAAAAAGTACACTGTGGTGATCAGCCTCATTGAGATGTGCCATGGAATTAGTATCTCAATAGTCAGTGAGACAATGACTCTGAATCTGACTTTATAACAACAACTGTCAGAAATAGACGGAAAAATAGAAAAAGCAATCCGCACTTAATGTTAAATATTTTCAAAGTTTCCCAACAGTCTTTTGCTGTTCGGCATTACGTTATATAGAACATTCCTATTTCAGAAAAAGGATTTCCTGGGTAGCTAAATTAATCCCAAAAATACATTCACAGCAATATCTATTAATGATTCCTTCACTTTTTCCTTGATTTACCTATAGCTATACTTACCGTATGATCTTGCAACCGGGCAAGTCCAATGCGACCATGTCGACCAAAGTCTTCGTGGGAACCAACCTAAACATGCACTAATGTCACTATCATGCAAGTCAATCAACACAGTTTCAACGCTTGGCTAGAACGAGCCTATGAAACAATACCGGTCGCTAATTTTTAGGCGTTTTTTAATATAATGTGCCGTCAATGAATGCTCTAGATATCATTTTAAGGTTCAGATTTAGCTTCATGTCATCGAAGATGTGTCCTTATACATCGAGTCACCAGATAGTTTATCCCTCTGGCGACATCTCTAAGGCAGAACTCAATATTTTCAGCCGGAAATCCAGTCGAAATTAAACGAACGCCTAATCATTGCCTTTCTTGAACAAATCTAGTTTCAAAATGGTAAACCTCATTGCGATCCACTACAGCAGACACTTACTGAGATAACACTATCAGCGCCACGCATTCCTGGGAAATTGTATAAGAAAACCTTACCCAAACAACAAAACACTAATCTGATGGAATTGTGAACTGGCCATAATACGTTTTCGTTAGTACAAGCCCTTTTATCATGTAGCAGGTAAATATGGGTCAAATTCTATATTTCAAATTTGTCCCATATTACAAGCATACTTCATTGAAAAAAGTTACAGAAAACAGCACTCATAAAAAATAATTGCGGACACCGATGAAACGTAAACCAAGATTATACTGGGACCTACAAGAACAAAAATAAAACCTAGCTAACAAAACGCAACCAATAAACCAAATTATTTGTTATATCTTACCAAAAAAAAAAAGATTATAGAACCCCCACCAGAATCTGTCCTCCTGCTCCTCCATCGAGCGCTATCGCAACAAATTTTGGATTTACAACTACACTCGAGCCATGTCCAGTACCCCAATCAAACCACTCTCCTCTTTGAGCCGGCTGCGCGAAAATGTGACGAAATGTGGCTGCACGGCTGCCCAATAGACAGTCTTCTAAACAGCATATATACTATGAAAAAAAAAACAGGATGTGTAATATAATGAGGCATCGCGTTCTCTTTGCTATGAATAAAATTTCTACTTAAACCACCCACCGCCGTATGCCTTCCAACTTCAGACTCACTTTTTTCGCATTGCTATATATATATATATATACTATATATATAGTATACATAAGCATATGTATATGTTTATATATGTAAATATTTATGGAGAAATGAAGAGAGACTACAGGGTAGAGAATAGTCTTTCATCAGCCTCATGCATGTAGTAAGCTGGGGAGTGCTTCCCAACATTATTTATTATTATCATGCGAGCATTTGCATTTCAAATTAAGTGACTCAAGGCTTCCATGCTTTTCCCACATTGTAACTCAGGGCAATATCGGGAACGTCACAGGGCACGGCAATATCGCCTGTTGTCCTGACTCGAAAACCTTCTTCGCCTCGGTCAAGCATGGTTTGCCTCATGCCATTCGCTTGTGTATTGGTCGCACCGTTTATATCACTTTCCATTTCGTTCGATTAGCATCCCTACAATCATCATACGTTTCTTAGTGCTTTACTGAATGTAGAAAATTCCTAATTGTTAACTCTATCTGCACGTGGTGACTACTGCAGGTTACCTCGTTCCACTGTCATGCATCTTTTAACACATTAACATCATTGTATTGTCATTATCAGGTAATGTTGCCACAAGCTTACATGTACTCTTTGATGTGTTAACCTCACTGCAATATTATCACGTGTATATATGCATAAACATATGTACATGTGTATATGTGTATGTATATATATATACATATATACCGTAGTTAACTGATAAACTAACACGAGGTTGCCACCAAAATTTTCTTCCTCAGAGTCGATAATCCGAATTGATGTCCAAAATCCTTTATCAAGTCCGATCTTCTTCAGTGGAGCACCGCTCAAATGACGCAATTTCACTGGGCGATCTTCTTTTTACATAGGACGGTGGTTGTAGAGATTGATCGGTGACTACGGTTATTTTCCGGACATTATCCATTCATACCGAGATGAAATGGAAATCGGTTTACAATGACACATGTATATAGTTTGAGGACAGAATTATGATAAATTCATAAAATTCAGTACTTCTCTTTGGTTTTCATCTTGCTCACGACGACGTCCAATTTTTAGCCTCGCGTACCATGAGTCAAATATGTCTCATAGCAACCAAGTTATCCAGCAACTGTTTTTTTCGCGTCATATATGGCGGGAAAATTGTCGATTTGCTGCACAAAGCTCGAAGCTGGCATAACAGAAGTGACGATAATTTGTAGATCTGCAGTGTACTTTAACAGTTCAGAAAGCAGCTGTATAGAAGACACTTTGCTGTGCCCCAAATTTAGTGCTCAGGATTGAAATTCTCGGGTAGCTAAAAAAGAAACAGATTTTGAAATATTCAACGCAAAGGCGGCAGTCATGACTATAAAGATACACTGGGGAATACAACTATGTACTGGACGAAGTTCCACTTGTTCAAACGTTGACGTGTTGAAAATACGAGCCTTGGCGCAAAAAAAAGTGAGGAAAAAACTGTCTCGTGGGCTCCAGAAAATCAGAAATTCATCACGCTAGAATAAAACAATTTAAATCTTGTGTTTAGAAAACGTTTCCACCCCGAAGCCCAGCTTAGAGTAAAACAATACTAGGATCCACCACGGTACTAGTATCAAACTAGTCGCATAGTGATAAATCTCCCTCTGATCAACATAGGCGGTGGAGTGCCTTGGGTGGTTACGAACCGGTGCAGTGCAGACTTTGACTAGGCTGACCTCGGGACTCCAGTGAACCACAGTGCCTAAAGCAACAAAACTCCGAAGAAACGGAAATTATGGTGGGGTCCACACAGCCAGTGAGGACGGCCGATCCAACTATCCCAGTATGTAGAAAACTGTAGGTGCTGATGCGTTGTATTTCAATCAACAAGGTTCAACATTAGATCAGATGTACGGCTCAAGAGATACCTCAGTAAATATTTAAGAAGCAGAAGAAACAACGGATAAAAATACGCCATTTACGTCTAATACTGGTAATATCCTATTTGGAAATACAAGTCTTATATGAATCATATAGACGATAGTGGCTTAAGAACAGCTACACCCAACAAACATTACGTAATAAAGGTGACGTACATTTCTCTCAACCGCGTCCTTTTCCAACACAAACACCAGTATGTCTAATTCTTCGTTGTGCGCGATAACTCAATGCGTAATCCACATCGCTCCAGAGTCGACATCTTTCGCTTTATAATCCGGTCTTTATATACATTCTTTTGCAGCCCATGTCTATAGATTCCCATGTTCTACGTAACCTCTATACCCTTTAAGTATCTTTTTATGTTTCTGGAACATATTCCACTCTTGTGTAATGAAAAAACCACCAATCAATGACCTTGCTGGCAGTCTTTTGCAAGAACTTTTAAGATTGCAAATTAAACTTTGGTGTTTTTATGTCTGCTGATTTAATACGATGATTGCGAATGGTTATAGTGGAAAAACAACCAATCCTGCTTTAAAACTGAACTTTGCAGCCTTGCATCGTGTCCGTGGCGGCTCAAATGAGCTTCATATTCTACTGTTTTTCTAGAGTGAAAAAGACAACACTGAAGAAACCAAAGGCACTGACGAAAATGGGAAGTACAAAGACAATGATGCTGAAATTGTTGCAAAACTCCGCGCCACAAGTGTCTGCGGTGACAATATTACTCTTTCTAGGGGCTAACGTGTTCACTACCACACCGTAAGAGTCCTTCGTTTCTCCTGTCTCTCAGCTAGTTTTCTATCTATCAGTGCCATCAGCAATCACCCATCGACGGGATTGATCTGGATAGCACAAATCGGCATTGAACCCAGGTAAGCCAAGGCTGTAGTCGAAATCACAATGTTAATTTGTTATTTACTGAGAGAAAGGAGAAATAAGTTGGAAGCCGTGTGGTTTGGTGGTTAATACGTTAGCCCGAGGAAAGCGTAATAGCGGGCTCAATCCCCATCGCAGACACTTGCGGCCCGGAGTTCTGCAACCATCTCGGCATCACTGTAGTTGTATTTAACATAATAGGGCGCGTGTGGCGCAGTGGTTGGAGGCGCCACTGCGACGCGCACGTGGAATGCGCCCATGGCCCACCAAGCCTTCCATCCCTCCGGGGTCGGCAAATTGGTACCAGACTTGTCTGGGAGGATAGCAGCACTGGCTCGATACATCGGCCGGCCACCGCGAGTCATTGTAAAGGCCAGATATGCATACAATCGTCTCCAACGATACTTAAAGAAGTCGAATGCATGGCGCATCCCTCAGGGATTGATCAACGCCGAGAGCTTTATCCTTTATCCTTTATGGTGCCGTGAAAAAAATGCACTCAGTAAATAAAAAATCAAAAAAATGAGAAATCTCTAAAGAAGAGTATGAGGAAAGTGAACTGGCGGATAACGATGAAGTAGCCGGTGATGATGGCACGGACAGAGATTGGTCGGAGAATAGGATGTAACACCACTACTAGATTCCGATTGTCTTGAATGAACCAACTGTTCTTGCGTAGATGGACGAAAACAATACATGTTTTTTACGAATTTTTTACGGCTTATATTTGGAAACATCTTGCAGAAGAGATCAAAATTGTAGAAAAGGGAAAGAAAAGTGATGCAACCTCAGTTGTTGAAGAGATGGAAGAACTGGACTATGCCTGCAGACAAGTATTGTTAAACTGTCAATACGTGATAGAGGATTACTGGAGCAACTGACCTATGTATGGACACCAAAGGGCAACTGTAGCGATAATAAGATCCTGTTTATCCAGCCGTTCATTTCAAATGAAGTAAGTGCAGCTATAAAGCGCTGCTTAAGAAGGGCCGGTGTAGAGAATTCGGTAACCGTAATTGAAATGCCATCGAAACCAGCTGGTTCGTAACCGCCTATATGATCGTCTATGTGTAACGCAAAATTGCATAATTTGCCCCAATGGTAGAGACTGTGATTGCATCAGTTCGAGTACAGTCTATCTGATCTCTTGTAAAGCTTGTGGAGACGAACACAATAGCGAAACGGGTAGACCACTATGGGTCCGTATAAAAGAACACCTAGTCGGTATACTTGAACCAAATACTTCACTAGGTACGTATAGGACGCAGAGACACAACGGGGATGATTTTGAAGCAGGGATTGCGATCCTCGCGCAGGAATCGAGAACACAAGATCACAAAACTTTCGAGGCATTCTGGATTAATTCCAAGAATCCGAAAACAAACTGCAGGAAGGAATGCCTCATTATCACGCGTAATATTGGGCAGTATTTAAACCTGCTATTCTGATGGGAGGGCCACACTACGCTTCCATGTGAACTTTGTGCGGTTGATCTCCAGGTAACATATTCAATGGAAGACTCACAGAAAGCGGTGAGAGTGCAAAGACTCTGTGCTCAATGTGATGAAAATTTTGGTTTAGCATTTTCTCTATTTAGTCATGGAAGTGTGTGGTCAAGTAGATTGCAATCAACTTGACCTTTCCAGGCTCTGAGGAAAGCGAAGTTCGCCGAAACCTCAGCTTATGCGTAAATAAAGAAATAAAATGACACCTTGGGTTTGCTAAGGACTTTCATACTCTTTCGATAATTCAGCGAGTCCTGTTTTCATTTCATGTTTTCATATGGTCCATTGTGCTGAATCCCTTTCTAAACTCTACTTGCTCACCTAGCTGTTCCTCGCCCTGTGTTCTATGAAGCCTATTTAGGCCGACTTGAGTGAAAAGGCTGTGGACGATAGAGAGTAAGCAGATTGGGCGACAGTTGCCGACATCGTGGAAGTTATCCTTTTTGAACAATAGGACGGCCTTGCATCTCCTACTTCTCTTGGCCCGCACAGGATAAGATCTGGTCTTCCACTGAGTAGGAAGCCTTCGGACAACTAACGTGTGCACAGCCGAGCCAGTGTGTTTAAGAGGACAGGCGTAAGGTTCTTCAGGTGTTCATATCTTATCTTATGCATACCAAGTGTCCTTCGACTAATCATTGACGAAATAATATGTTCGATTTCAGAAAGGAGAACTGGTGGGACGATAAATCTATCCTACTTTAACTTCAGCACCCTTTACACTGTATGTGTTATTGTACCGAAATAAACGTATGCTGTATAACAATCTCGCGATTACTAAGAAAGAAAACGACGCATCCTCCATTTGGTAGGATGGGAAGAGGACGTGGCTATTGAAGTGACCTGAGTAGCAATCGTGGATTATTTTCTCCATTGCCTTTCTGGACGCTGTAATTGTTTCGCGTGGGGGTCGGAGTGCAACCATCTTAGTTTTATAATCGGCGAAGGTACGATGGGCTTTGTGAATGCTTTTCCCAGCCTTTGCAACTTAGACAAAACTGACGGTCATCTCCTTTAAAGATCTTCTTTTATCGCCTCTCTGCATCGCTTTCCAAGATCGGACGTCAGTTTGCGGTTGCCTACAGCTTGTGCTATTTCACGTTGGCGTATCGGCTCGAGTGTTTCTGGAGGCAGACCTCTTCGAGTGACTTTCAATATGTCAAATTTCCTAGTGCTAATGCAAAGATATGGAAAGGGTCGATCGTATTCCTCATTAATGTTATCAAGAACAACATCTTCCCAACAAACGACTGATGAACCAAATAAATTCTAGTTTACGGTGGTTCAGAGACTTCTTTTTTGAATTTAGCGGCTTTTTCTCCTTTCCGTGAGACATCAAACTTCACACAAAGTAGGTAATGGTGAGCTCCGTGTAGAATTCTGGCGTAACAGTGACGTCGGTTAGACAAAACCTTCGATTTTCTACGATACGGTCTATTTTTTATGGCACTCTCCACTGGGAGACTCCGATGTACAGCACTAAGAATGGTGCTTCTGGAATTGTAAGTTAACCATGAGTGGTCTTGGTGATGATCGAGTTCTATGCATATATGAGGACTGCAACATCGAAAGTCTCAGCATTTCAATTTCCACGGATCTCCCTCCATGGAGATCCAAAAGGGGTCTCACGCCGCTTAGTCGCGAGGTAACGTGGTGTGTACATGTACGGCAGATAGGCTAGACAGATATTCGCAGACTAAAGATGGCCTTTTCTTTCCTGAGATGTGGATGGATCCAGGGTATAGACCCCGTGTTCCTGGTATGCCCATTCAACATACACCTTCTGTGTTTACGAGGACGCATTCATGCATGCGTGCATCGGTGTGTTCTCGTTTATGCGGATTCTATTCTACTAGTAAATTCGGCCAAAACCTTGCAGTCAAGCGACGGGAAAGTATAAAGGAATCACTAAGGAAACGACTCCAACAAATAAGCTCCTCGTCGACTCTGGGACAGACTGGCAAGCCACTCGTGAGTATATCCAGCAACCACGTTCAGAGCTCAGTAAGATATAAGTGGGTGCTAAACGCTAAACAGTAAAATAAACAGGCCCAATTCCTCCGATCCCGAAAGGGCCCTGATACAATAGCGAAGGGCACAACGAGTATGGAGAGGCTGCTAAAATCTCAAGGCCATTTTAAGCTGCCGAAATCGCAAAAGGATAAGATATGACGTCTTCGGACTGACCGATAAGAGAGGAGGCCACCATTCAACGCCGCCTACGACATCGGAGAAGTGGTCCTTGAAACATGCGACAATAAAGAAGTCGGCGGCGTCAGCGTGCTCTTCAACATGAGTTTGGACATGAACACCGATTCATTCGAGCAACTAAGACCCGAATCGGACGTTTACGATTGAAGAGCTGTGGTTAAGTACCGGCTTTGGCAATTTTCGTCACTTATGTACCGACACCAAACTATGACGGGTGACTGCTGACGGCACTGATCGATAGAACTAGCTGACAGATAGGCGAAACGAAGGACCCGCATGGTGTGGTGGTGAACGCGTTACTTCCGGAAAGGACAATAGCGCGTTCGTTCCCCGTCACAGACACCTGCGGTCTAGAGTTTTGTAAATATTTTAGTAATCTTGTGGTTGTGTTTCGCGCAAGCATGTTATTCAATGGAATATCAGCAGCATTATGTTGCCGATTAAGAACAAAGACCTCCACAATATCGGCAACCATCGCTCTGGATGCAGTCTGTCGTCTACAATTTTTTTTTCTTGTCATGCTAAGTAGGTTTTAAAAAACGACGTAAGAAGGACAGTCACGTGGGCTAGAAGGATTCCGAACAGGATTCGGTACGATAGGCAAGTTCTCACGATAATAAGACTCAATGAAATATCGCGAGAGTAGAGGAAACCGCTCCATCTTCCTTCCATTGATTTGAGGAAAGCTTTTCACTCTATCAACATGGAAGCAGACGTGGAAGCCCTGGGCGGTCAGGGAGTCCCTACCCAGTATATAAAGATTATTCATGAGGATAAAGGATAAATAAAGGATAAAGCTCTCGGCGTTGATCAATCCCTGAGGGATGCGCCATGCATTCGACTTCTTTAAGTATCGGTGGAGACGATTGTATGCATATCTGGCCTTTACAATGACTCGCGGTGGCCGGCCGATGTATCGAGCCAGTGCTGCTATCCTCCCAGACAAGTCTGGTACCAATTTGCCGACCCAGGAGGGATGGAAGGCTTGATGGGCCATAGGCGCAGTGATCAATTTCACGTATGTGTCGCAGTGGCGCCTCCAACCACTGTGCCACATGCGCTGTATTCATGAGCTATATAAAAATTTCACAACCAAAATATCACCGTTCTACAACGATATTAACATTGACGTCAAAAGAAGGTCTAGGCAAGGCGATACCATATCGCTAAAATTATTTACTGCCACCCCCAATCCAAAACGTCATGTGAACATTGAAATGGGATAATATGAGAGTGTAAATGGACGGTCGGCAATTACACCATCTTCAATTTTCTGATGACATCGTTCTTATAACATCAAACACTAACCAAGCAGAACAAATGCTTGTTAAGTTTGATAACGCCTCCAAAAAGATTAGTTTTCGGCTAAATCTCACAAAAACCATGTTCAGGAGGAACGGAATAGCTTTGTCTGGCCCATTAGTACTAAATGGAATGAACATCTCCGAATGTTTCGGTTACATCTATCTAGGTCGGGAAATCAACACAATAGACGACTTAGCTCCAAAGACGAGTTTCTACTTTCGACGTTAGTTTCGACGAGTAGAAGAAAATGAGCGGCTTAGAGAGCTATCAAGAGTATTGAGGATGTAGCAAAGAGAGCAGAGAACACCCGACTTCTCCCAGCTTTTCGTCTCCACAATACTTCCAGCCTTTCAGAAACCTTGCCGCTTAGTAACCAGGATAAAGAACCACTCAGCGTTATTGAACGCGCAGACGAAAGAACGATGCTAGGAGTGTCTCGTGTAACAGAAGTAAGAGTAGGGATCCGAAGCTCCGCCCTGCGTCAACGATAGAAAATTAAACATGCCGTTCTATATGCCAAACTGTCGAAGATAAGATGGGCCAGACACGTAATACGTGTGAACGACATCTAATAAACAAGAACCGCTAGTGGCTGCACTCTTGGGAATGTCAAAAGTACTGCAGCTAGACAATCGACGCTATGGTTAGAAACTCCCACGCCCGACTTTCTATTAACCTCGGCATTGATGAAATAATTCTTTTTACTTCTGTTTAGCAAACACGAGGTGTTATCTTATTTCTTTATTTACGTACAAGCTGCCGTTTCGGCGGATTTCGCCTTCCTCAGAGCAAACTGTTTGGTTATGGAGGTGTTTGGCCATGTAGATTGCAGTCAACGTGACCTTTCCAGGCTCTGAGGACGCTGAAAGAAGATATGATGCGCAACGAGTCCCTACAGTGAGCAGAACCCAATGAGCTACTTCTCCATGCGATAAGGAGAAATCGAAGATTCAATAACGCCCCATCGGACCACTCGACGACCAACGGGACGACAGATGGTATATGCCTACATGCATTATATATATATATATATATATATATGTAT
>MQTX01000064.1:145522-267810 GCA_009735665.1 Angiostrongylus cantonensis | reverse complement strand
CAGCAATCGCCAGGTTGTTAAACAGCATACGTTTACTTCCATGCAATAACACACATACAACACAATCGTAGCTGACGTTTCGGCAGAATCACCTTCGTCAGAGCCTGAACGGGTACACTAATACGCAACTTACTAGGTCAAGCGCTTCAATGAGACATACAGAAAGATGAGAATCTAAATAGTAGACACACGGTCAACAGCTTCTTGAAAAACCCACCGTTTTTTCTACGTGCCTTCCACTGAGGAAGAGCCGCTGATCAGCGTCCCATATAGCTGACCACTGCACCTCCCCACATCAACGATCGATACGAAGGTACGGAGCGAGGCAACGTGTGATCTCGGGGTATTCCTCTCCGCTATTCATAGTAGGGTTTTTGGCATTTATCTACAAAAAGCCTCAAGAAGGTTGCACGCTGGTGTTTTAGTATCCCGTGCGAGGATAGTGACTTTCATGTCAAAATCGTCTCTGCTATGCTTTTGTATCCTATACGTGTCTAATGCCGTGCCTTATCGTGCTTTTCGTTTGCCATCTAGGTGTTCTTTTATGCGAATACATAAAGGTCTGCCCGTTTCAATGCTCTGAGTTATTAAAGGAGCGGTCTGAGTACATCAAGTTTGCCCAGGAGAAACCAAAAGAGAACTGGCTTCCATTTCTTAACGTCCAAGTGAACTTATCAAGTAGCGGTTATGTGACAAAGTGGTACAGAAAATCAAGTAACAAAAACTCCTCGTTCATTCAAAAAAAAAATTGAATTTGAACCTACGCCTGAGTAGACTGAGCAGTCCACCAAGTGAACGGGGTCACTACCATTGCGCTACCCCATTGCTTAATAAACGCAGACAAACCATAATGGTAACTGCGTTGTTTTCTTTCTCAGCGATCACGAGGTTGTTAAACAGCATACGTTTACCTTCACACGTCAACCTTTGGCGACGCTGATCAGCGGCTCTTCCTCAGTGGAAGGTACATTTAAAAAAAGACTCTGAAGTAGGCGATTCTGCTGAACCGTCAACTATGAATGTGTTGTATGTCTGTTATTGTATGAAAGTAAACGTGTGCAGTTTAACAACCTCGCGATTGCTGAGATATATAATAATTATATATATATATATATAATTTGCACAATATATGCAACGACGCTACAGAAATAGTGAAAAAATATGAGGCATCGAATGGAGCACCGAATGAATCGAGATGGACATACTAAAGAACGAAAGAATGAGGTGGAAATCAGTGCTTCTAAGAAAAAAAACAAAAGTGTAATGTGCGCTAAAATATGTCCTCCGACAGATCCGCGAATGGAAATCATCACTACTAGTTTTAAAAATAGAGAAGAAAGTGCTAACCTGAAGGCATATGACAGCGAACTACATGAGAGACATCCAAAATCGTAACCCTGAACACTGAATAACACGGAACAGGGCGGACCTAGAAAAAGCGCACAAATTAGCATAAATTTTTCAAGAAAAAGTAGGAAACCGAAAAATCAATAATGCGGCCAGAAACCAATTATTATGTTCATGTTAAAAAATAGGCTACACATTTTTATTGAAATGTCACAAGAACACCAAGACATTTTAGAAACCGGCACTAGTTATTTATACAGCGGTGAATACACGACAAAATGGAACAGTTATATCGTAAAGACACCAATTCCAGCTGTTTTCCTTATTCGAATTGCTTCAAGTATTCCTTCACTTCCGGGTTACCCTTAATGGTCCTCAGGTACTTATTGTATTGATCACGAATTATTTTGAAAGCGAATGGAGTGGAATACGGCAATCGTGTGACAGGATCACGATATCGAGCTGGCTGTCCCGTCACGGCGCAAACATACGATGGTTTGATACCAGGCTTTTTGAATTCCTAAACAAAGTCAAATTTTCAAGCGATTGAACTATATACTTGAAAAATATACAACTTGGAAAATAACAGCGATCGAAGGCAAATTGCAGCTTAAAGAACCAGTGAAGACAATGGTCAATTTCAGGCACTTTATAGGACCAAAGGTGCATTTTTCCCAAATTCCATAAAGCCTTTTCCACCGCTTTCAGGAATTTAATTAGCTATAATTATCACATTTTTTAATAAATGATTTACAGAGATAATATTGGTGGTCAGGTGAGAAAATCCCGATTTTGCAAAAAGATTTCAAGGAATGCAAAAGGAAAAGGAGAGGGGCTGATTATAAAAGAAATGCTTGGTCTCCAGTTTCGTCTAAATGTCATCTACAATTTTTTCTTTAATCCTATTCTCTGCTTTTTTTTTGCTGCCTACAAAAGTGATTCCACCAAATTTTCGATGGTTCAAAAGTTTTAAAGTGAAAAAAGAATGTGCAAAGGTAAAAACTGTGAAAGTGATGGCATATAAACTACTTTATAACATTTTCATACTATGTAACAAATCTTGACATCTTAAACCGACTAAAGAGAATAAAGCCGGCTTATTAGCAAATTAAGACAGAAATAGAGACGGGAGTGCAACGCTGTGTAATGAGTGGTGGTTCTCGCTCACGTGGTAGCAAATAAGCCAATCAACCATTCCATTCTATCAATGTCACTCAGTGAATGCCACGGTCATTCACAAAGAATGAACGCTATGTTAGTGATGACCCACAACCAATTCAATTTTTTACCGAATGCATTTAAACTGTTGAGCTTAACTGTTTTTTATGTGCTTCAACAAACCGAAAAATGTAACGCTAATTTGGCAAAGCACCTTAAAGAGATCGGTCTCCTTAACTTTTTGGAATACACTTCCGTTCTCTACTCTGCTATATTTCAAAATTTAAACACTAACCCTTTAAAAACCATGCGTAATAATTTCGATGTGTACGTTACTGTGCGTTCCAGAGAGTACATCTAGGCTTTAATGCGCACACTTTTTTTCTGATCTATTTAGTCGAACACAGATGTTATATTAGTGCCAAACCATGGATAGGTGTTCTCAGGAAAATATGCTTGGAAAAAGCAGTTTCCGAATGATGGAACTGAATAGGTGGATAAAGAAAACATAAAAGACACAAAGACACAATATCGTACAAAACCTCGATAAAATCTGATAACACCCCGGTTAGATAACGGACAGATCTTTTTTTCATCACAGACAAGAAGAGTCCAAGAAACTGCGAACTTATAGCGAGAAACACAGCAGATACATAGAAGCTAGAGAGACACGTTAAATGTGCCAGGAACAGAAACAGCACGAAAACTTCAGGTAACCGGCGCAATGTTCATTTTGACACGGCTCACAGACTGTACGTCTTAATATCAATGCGCTCTTAGACAACACTTCAATGATATTCGGCACGGTGAGTCTGGCGCGTGAAAGTGGCAGCAGTCGTGAAAGGGTTAAAAGGCACATGCAGAGCTATGATCAGAGATGTCCTTGAGTACGTCGCTTCGATTTCGCACGCTGGGAAAACGAAGCCCGCCATCCTCTCGAGATCGTGAACGTACTACAAGGATTGTCCGAGAAGACAAAAATGCCGACTTGAACGTGAGCAAGCCCCAGAAAGTCATTTTATAGGCCAGATAAGTATTAAATCATTTATACAATGCTTGATGAAGTCGAATGAGTGGTCCATCCCTCGGGAACGACTGATCTACGCCGAACGATTTATTCTTCACCCCTTATACTTTAAGATTCAAGCATGAATCAACGTCAACATAGCTCTCGTTAGAGTCACTCTGGTTTAGTTATTTAGTCTAATTATTAGGCACTAATTATTTAGTTCTTTGAAATAAATTTTAACTGAACATTGAGCTAATTTATGCAACACGAAATGCAAGAAGAATGGTAACAAACAAGTGCTGTTCTGCAGAAACTTGGAATCAATTGAATCAAAAGCCTTCTGTAACTCGATGAAAGTGAGACAGAGCGGTCTTTTGTACTCTCGCGATACTACAATGAGCCTTGTTATCGTGCGGATGTGATCCATCGTACTAAATTCTTTTCGAAACCCTGCTTGCTCACATGGCTTTCCTTAATCCAGTGTTCTTTCAATCTTGTTTAAGATGACTCGAGTAAAAAGTTTGTAGACGACAGACAACAAGCAGATTGGGCGATAGTTGCCTATATCGTGTAGGTCGCCCTTCTTGAACAACAACACGGTCCTGCTGGTCTTCCACTGAGTAGGGACCTGGCATTTAAACAGGTAACGTGTAAAGAGCCGAGCCAGTGTGTTGCTGTTGCTCTTCTCTCTTTAAGATCTTCTTTTACTGCCTGTCTACATTGTATCGCAAGTTCGGACGTTAGTTCGCCGTTGCCTGCAGCTCGTACGATTCCACGCTGGCGTATTAGCTCGAGAGTTTCTGGAGACAGACGGCTCTTGGTGACTTTCGAACTGTCAGCTTTCATAGCGCTAGCGTGAAGATGTTGAAAGAGCCGATCGTATTCCTCGTCGATGTTGTCGACAACGGCATCTTTCCAACAGCCGACTAATGAGTTGAATAAGTCCCAGTTTGTGATGGTTCTGGGACTTCGGTTTTTGAATTTAGCGGGTTTTTCTCCTTTCTGCGCGAGAAATAGAATCTTGCACGAAGGAGACTGTGGTCTTATTCTGAGTAGAATTTCGGGACAACAGTGGCATCGGTTACGCAAACCGATTTACTATAATATGGTCTGTTTGGCTATGGTATTCAATACTGGGAGACTCTCACGTCTTGCGATGAGGGTGGGGCTTCTGGAATTGCGAGTTACCAAGGATGGTCGCCGTGATAAACTCAGAGAGCCGATCACCCTGTTCGTTCCATTTTAATACGTGGGTCCCAATGTGACATTCCTCAAACGTTGTTCTTGGTCCAATCTTGGCATTCAAATCTCCAATGATGACCTTGAAGAATGTATGGTCTTCTCTGTAGAACCTCTCCAAGTCCATGTAGAACGCTTCGACTTCTTCTTCGTCATAGTTTGATGTTGGCGCATAAACAACGAAGATTGTCAAAGCCGGTGTTGATCCACATCTTTTTAATCGTAAACGTCCGATTAGGGTTGTAAGCTGTTCGAATGAATCGATGTTCATGGAGAAACCCGTGTTGACGTGAACGCCGACACCGCCTACTCTTCTACTGTCGCATGCTCCGAGGAACAGTTCTTCTCCAGTGTCATAGACGGCGTTGAATGGGTGGCGTCGTCTGGTCTTTCCCAGGCCAACGACGTCGTATCATATCATTCTTGCTTGCATGAGCAAGTCTTCTATCGAGGACTCGGATGCAAGTGTACGTGCACTGTAGGTACAGATCGTCACCATAGTTCTTCGTGATCCAGGCAGCTTCCATTGGCCCTGAGATTTTAGCAGCCTCTCCGTACTCGTCCTACCCAACGCTGCGAAATTGGGGGCTCCTTCGGGGTCAGGGGAATGAGGCCCGTTTTTTTTTACTGTGTTTAGCATTTTTGATACCCACGTATAGCTTGTTGGGCTCTGAACGTGGAGGCTGGGTATACTCATGGGTAGCTTGGCAGTGTCTCCCAGAGTGGACACGGAGCTTATTTGTTGGAGGCGACTCCTAACCGCCTCCCATATACTTCCCTGTCACTTGATTGCAGGCTTTTGGCCGAATTGACTCGTAGAATACAATCCGCATAAAGCGAGAACGCATTCACACACGCATGCATGAATACGCCTAGCAAATACAGAAAATATGTGCCAAATCGGCGCAGCAGAAACAGGGAGTCCATGCCTTGGATGCACCTGCGTCTCAGGGAAGCAAAGGTCGTTTTTGGTCCGCGATTAACCCCCTATCCGCCACATGGGGACACGCCACGTAGCCTCGCAACTAACCGGCTCGAGATACCCCATATGAGGGAAATCCGTGGATAGGAAATTCAAGGAAAAAATTGCCATTAAGTAGCAAAATAAAAGGATAAAAAAGAACAAAGCTCACGGCGTTGATCAATTGCATCGGTTACGCAAACCGATTTACTATAATATGGTCTGTTTGGCTATGGTATTCAATACTGGGAGACTCTCACGTCTTGCGATGAGGGTGGGGCTTCTGGAATTGCGAGTTACCAAGGATGGTCGCCGTGATAAACTCAGAGAGCCGATCACCCTGTTCGTTCCATTTTAATACGTGGGTCCCAATGTGACATTCCTCAAACGTTGATATGAGGGAAATCCGTGGATAGGAAATTCAAGGAAAAAATTGCCATTAAGTAGCAAAATAAAAGGATAAAAAAGAACAAAGCTCACGGCGTTGATCAATTCCTGAAGGATGCGTCATGCATTCGACTTCATTAAGTATCGTTGGAGGTGACTGAATGCATGTCTAGACTTCATAGCTCGCGGTGGCCTACCGATGTATCTAGTCAATGCTGCTATCCTCCTAGACAAGTCTGGTGCCAATTTGCCTACACCAGATAGATGGAAGGCTTAGTGAGCCACGAACACGGGAATCGAACGCATGTGTGTGTCGCAGGGCGCCTCTGACCACTGTGCCACACGCGTCCTTTGTGCCATGAATAAGAAGACCAAGGAAAAAAAAAATGTCACAAAGTAGCGAAACAGTAAACAAAAAACCCGAGGTTGACGATATACTCTCCGTTATAGGATAAGCTCGCAACGTTCTTAAAAAACATTTCCGGAAATTTCTACATCATTTCAATTCTATTTAAATAAAAATCTTAGAATATGACGGCAGTGATTCCTTTTGATAAATAGCAAGTATATGAACATATTCTGTAAGTACAACAACACTATTAGGAGCGCACCTTTATGTCGGGAACTATTACACTGGTCTCCCGGATCGTGTCCCTGACTGAAATGAGCGGTGGCGGCACCCGTCGTCTGGTCGTCGCGTGCTCGCGCTTCTTCTTCCGCTCCAACTCGAATTGCTCATATCTGCAAACAAGGACGGCTCTTTCATGATGAACTGGACTGCCTATAAAGCAATCAGCCATGCATGCTGTGCACATGAACACGTCGTCTTGCTCTTAAGCGGCTGAAACCGCTGGCGTTCGACCAATGTACACCGACCAACACACGACATCGTCGCAGAAACGAATCAAGATTCCACCGCATACAAATTGCACTTACAAGAACACACTATTTCCACGTAGAAAAATCGCCCTCTTTTTCCAATGTGTTTAATTTGCTGTAATCTTGGATGAAACCTAATCACAAATCAAGGAATCGCTCGCTGATCCACAAAAGCCGACGACTGCTTCTGCTTGCGGTCACGCAAGCAACTTGTGCATCAATAAATACCCCAGTAAAATGGATGTCCGCAAATTTCGTACAGATGAATCACTAAATCATCAATTCAGTACTGAACCTCATTAATCACATGTTCGCAACAACGTGACTCATATAAGCAAACGCCAGAGAAGAATTTGCCCTTTTAATTTTCAATCAATATTTTAAATTATGGTAACTATAATTACCAAAACAAAAAAGTAGAACCTACAGATCAATGGCAGCGGTATGCAAGTTTACGTATCCTACCAATGAAGTCCTGATTTCTTGATATACAGAATCGTTGTACTTAAAACAACGGAGTTACTGAACACGTAGGATTTTGTCCAGAAGGGCATAATGATATGATTGAATAGGCCGATAGTCGGTATGATAGCTGCCCTCGCGTTAAAAATTTCAAAATTTTGATTTGTTCCTGACAATCTTGATTTCGAACTAATTTTTACAAAAAATAGACAAGCTTAGACATTCATTACAATTCGTTATCGTTTGCCCTATTTCCATCTACTGTCACATGTCACTTGGATACTTGCGATACTTGGACAGCCCGTCCTCAATGGTTGTGCGGATGCCAGTATAACTTCATTTTTCCGAGTTTTGCTGGCTTAGCCATTGCGTTTCCCAAGAGTCCCGAGGTCAGCAGGGGGGAGGGGGCAAAGTTTTCTCCAAGCCATCACCACCACAGGTAGTCACAGCTCTAGTGGATCAGAGGAAGATTTGCCAACGCGCGACTAGTTTGATACCAGGACGGTGGTTGATCGTGGTATTGGTTTACTCTCAGCTAGGCTTCCTGATGAAAAAGTCGGACTCATTCTCAGCTTGGGAGAACCTGCCGGGAAAATGAATCCCCCCGCTGTACACCTCAGCCCTACACCCAGGAACATCTCTCAACTACGATGAGGCTGTAAACCGTGGGGAACGTGTCACTACCTTTTATTATTATCAATATTATTATTACTGCTAATACTACTATTATTACTATAATCACAACTATTATTAGTACCCAGGATCGACTTTCTATTAACCTCGGCATTGGATTATTAATTCGTCGTTTTCTCTTTCAGCAATCACGAGGTTGTTAAACAGCATACGTTTACTTCCATACAATAACACACATACAACACAATCGTAGCTGACGTTTCGGCAGAATCGCCTTCTTCAGAACCTGGAAGTTACACTAATACGCAGCTTACTAGGTCAAACACTTCAACAGCACAAACAGAAAGATGAAAATCTGATCGATAATTACAAGGTCTACGGCTTCTCGAAAAAATCCACCGCTTTTTTCATCTGTCCTCTACCGAGGAAGAACAACCGCTCAGAGTCGCATATGGCTGACGACTGTAGCACCCCCCCCCAACGATCGGTGGTAAGGAGCTTTCGAAGGTTCTTTGTAGGATTTTTGGCATTTATCCAAAAAGCCTCGAGGAGTTTGCGCGTTGGTGTTTCAGTACACCGTGCGAGGATAGCGACTTTTACATCAAAATCGTCTCCGATATGCTTTTGTATCCTATGCCTGCCTAGTGGCGTGCCTTGTCTCTTTTCGTTTGCCATCCATCTAGGTGTTCTTTTATGCGGATACATAAAGGTCTGCCCGTTTCGCCAATATACCAGGACGGTGGTTGATCGTGGTATTGGTTTACTCTCAGCTAGGCTTCCTGATGAAAAAGTCGGACTCATTCTCAGCTTGGGAGAACCTGCCGGGAAAATGAATCCCCCCGCTGTACACCTCAGCCCTACACCCAGGAACATCTCTCAACTACGATGAGGCTGTAAACCGTGGGGAACGTGTCACTACCTTTTATTATTATCAATATTATTATTACTGCTAATACTACTATTATTACTATAATCACAACTATTATTAGTACCCAGGATCGACTTTCTATTAACCTCGGCATTGGATTATTAATTCGTCGTTTTCTCTTTCAGCAATCACGAGGTTGTTAAACAGCATACGTTTTTCGGAGCCTGGAAGGGTACACTAATACGCAACTTACTAGGTCAAACACTTCAACAGCACAAACAGAAAGATGAAAATCTGATCGATAATTACAAGGTCTACGGCTTCTCGAAAAAATCCACCGCTTTTTTCATCTGTCCTCTACCGAGGAAGAACAACCGCTCAGAGTCGCATATGGCTGACGACTGTAGCACCCCCCCCCAACGATCGGTGGTAAGGAGCTTTCGAAGGTTCTTTGTAGGATTTTTGGCATTTATCCAAAAAGCCTCGAGGAGTTTGCGCGTTGGTGTTTCAGTACACCGTGCGAGGATAGCGACTTTTACATCAAAATCGTCTCCGATATGCTTTTGTATCCTATGCCTGCCTAGTGGCGTGCCTTGTCTCTTTTCGTTTGCCATCCATCTAGGTGTTCTTTTATGCGGATACATAAAGGTCTGCCCGTTTCGCCAATATATTCATCTCCGTAAGTACCACAAGAGATCAGGTATATCGTGCCTGAACTCATGTAGTCACCGTTCCTGTCATAAGGGCAAATCACGCAATTTTGTGTTTCACATAGACGGTCATAGAAACGGTTACGAACTAAATGGCGACGAAGAGTATTCGGTGGTATTTCAATTATCGCTACCGATTCCTCTAGATCTGCCCTTCTTAAGCATCGCTTCAACGCTGCACTTATTTCATCGCTAATGAAGGGCAAGATAAACGGGACCTTGTTTTCGCCAAACCGTTCCTTTTGGAGCGTCGCTCTCCCTCGAAACCTATCTCGTGGGGTTACAATTTCGTAGCCATTGGAGATGGCTATTTGCCGACCCAAGTCGCACGATTCTTCCCTTAGTTCCCTACTTGTGCACACAGACCTGGCTGTTTGAAACATGTTTCTCACAAACGCCCTCTTTGTATGTGAAGGGTGACAAGAAAGGGAGTGAACCAGGATGTTTTTGTTAGTTGGTTTTCGATACCACTTTATCATGTAACCGCTACTTGACAAGTTAATTTGAACGTTTAGAAACGGGAGCCAGTCGTCCTTCGGTTTCTCCCGGGTGAACTTGATATGCTCTGACTGCTCGTTCAATAATTCAAAGCATTTGTCCATCTTGTCCTGTGTAAAGAAGACGACAAAACAATCGTCTATATATCTGCAGTAGAGTAACGGCCGGAGACCGAGAACGGGGGCTTCCACTCTAGGCTCTGAATAAGGCGATTCTGCCGAAACGTCAGCTACGATTGTGTTGTATGTGTGTTGTCGTATGGAAGTAAACGTAGGCTGTTTACCAACCTCGCGATTGCTAAGAGAGAAAACGACGAATTCATAATCCAATGCTGAGGTTAATAGAAAGTCGATCCTGGGTACTATATATAGTATTCCGATCAACGAATTACAGCCTCCACGTGGATGTTCGGTGTTCTTTAGCATTGTATTATGATATAGAGCAAAGTGCTCGACTTCCCAGCAACTTCATCGAATCCAAGGACTTCAACATTATCGTCCATAAGACCAGTTACATGAGTGCTGGGTACCAATGCTATCTTGGTAACAACGTAGTCATTAGACGGCAAAGTGTTGCAACATGGTGTACGTAACACGTAACACGACTATTTCGAAACTACACAGAAAGCAAACCTGGTCAATCTAGAAAACTACTAGTCAAATGAATATTATGGTGATGGCCGTCTAATTCATCGATTTGTGAACGCGGGCCACTCAAGCGTACAAGTATGATTGCGTATCACTTTGCAACAGGAGGCACTTTCCACAGACTATAAACAACACAAAAAAAATGATTAAAAGAACAATAGTTTTCAAGAAAAGAAAGTCAGTTATAGTTACCGAAATTTTGTGACAGAAACTATAAATGGAAAACAAACAGAAAAGGAAACAATCAGTTCAGATACGAAATAAATGAATGACTCAGCTCCAGAGCTGAGCAGAAGGAAACGAGCGGCTTGGGAAGCTTTCAAGAGCATCGAGGATGCAGTGAAGAGAACAAAAAGCACCTGACTCCGTGCCCACCTTTTCGAGCCAACGGTTCTTCCTCCCCTAACGTATGCGTCAGAAACCTGGTCGCTACGTAAGCAGGATGAAAGATCACTCAGCGTTGTTAAACGCGCAGTCGAAAGGACGATGCTTGGAGTAATCCGTTTCACACAAGTAAGGGATGGGATCAGAAGCTCCGACCTGCGTCAACGATCAAAGATCAAAGATGCCGTTCTGGACGCCAAACAGTCGAAGACAAGGTGGGCCGGACACGTAGTGCGTATAAATAACAACCGATGGACAAGAACCGTTAGTGACTGGACTCCTCGGGACGTCAATCGTACTGCACGAAGACAACCGACCCGATGGTCAGAGTTCTTCACGAAGGGCCTGGAAGAAAGATATGATGCTGGACGAGCCCCTAAAGTGAGCAGAACCCACTGGGCTACTCTTGCACGCGACAGGGAAAAATGGAAGGTTTACAGGCGCCCGCTCGAGCCACTGGACGATCAACGGGACTACAGGTGATACAAAACAAATAAGAAAAGAGAAAGGATAAAAAGAATTAAAGGACGAATACATAAAAGGAAAGAAAGAAGTAGATGAAATAAAATCAGAACATCCCAAGAATGAAAGAACAAAGGGTAAACTCTCGGCGTTGAATAATCCTTGAGGGATGCACAATGCAGTTGACTTAACCAAGTATCGCTGGAAGTGAATGAAATACATATACGGCCTAAATGATGACTAGCGGTAGCCAAGCGATGTACCAAACCAGTGTTGCTATCCTCCCAGACAAGTCTGTTAGCAGTTTGCAGACCGCGGAATGGTAAAGGACTTGGTGAGATCGAGACGTTCGGATCAATCCTGTATGTGTATTGCAGACACCAATCACACCGCCACACTCACCATTCTTTTTGAAATCTCCAAAATGAGCCTTAGAAATACTGAAAATCGAAAGTCACATTTTAACTCGAGAAATTGAACGGTTAGCAGTTAGAGAAAAGGTAAAGAGATTAAAACATTCTATTCAGCTTGGTTCTAACAGTCGCTATGACGTAACCTCAGAAGAAGCAATGCAATTTCTGGCTTTGTGGAGTCCATGAAACGCACTTTTTCCATGTTTTGCGTCAACCCCCGTAATGTCGAGCAACTAACGCAAATGAAGAAGTGAGAACCCACCCAGCACGACACAAAGCTGCCCACCAGTGTCGCTTGCTTGCGGCTGCCGCGCCGATGTAGGAAACTTTAAACATTCAAAGTGGTTCATCAACTTTTTGGGAACTCTAATCCCAAACAAATTTTAAATAGACGAAGTGTATTATAAACCCATATGCACTCTTAAGGAGACAACAATGTGTCCTCCATAAGTCCTTAAAGCGCGATCGTAATAAGGCTCAGTAGTTACCTCTTCCAATACCAGGATCCACTACCACCCTAGTATCAAAGTCGCATGGTGGCAAATTTAGCTCTGATCCACAAGGGCCGCAGTGGTGAAGACCTGGGGCAGACTTTGGCTAGGCTGACCTCGTGATTCCAGGGAACCACAGTGGCTCAACCAGCAAATCTCCGAAAAACGGAGGTTGTGCTCAAGCCTGCACAACCCACCATTCAAGTATCAAAATTCAAGTAAGCTTTTCTTTCGAATTTCCAATACGAATATCGAAAAGTGAGTTTTTCAAACTTTAGATCGTCTGAAAGAAAATCAGAGAAGTGGGAGCTATCTTAATACACTTACGACGAAGCTACTTTTTCAACAACCAATGATAATTTCTTGAAAAACAATTGAGAAGATAAGAACTACACATATTTATGGAATGGATTTTGCTCCTCCCCTTTAGGAATATGTACAACATTTTTGAAGTATTCTTTCAATAATAATTTCTGGATTGAAATCATAGACAAATGAGAAAGAAATTTAAACTTCTGAAGTTTCCAACGCAAATACGACAGCTGGGAACACGAGAACGCATTGAAGAAAACCATTACGTCCGGCTGAACAAATCCTGCTTGATCAATTACCTTAATGCGTGTAAAAAGATGCACAACGAGGAATGATGGAGAGGAAGAAGTCAACCTTTTAAGCTTCAAAAGATTGAATTGTTTTTTGTTTCTGCTTGTGTTTCTGTTTGGAAAACATCTATATATTCTACTGGATTTACCTGAGCTAAAAATTTCGCTATGAGCAGAGAAGTGTGGTGTAAACTGGGCATCGAGCAACATTTTTGGACCAGTTGCAATGAAACAAATGTTGTCGCGCGTTAAGAGAATCCCTGTTGATGGTGATCAAAAAGCTGACAAAGCAGCAAGATATTCCGAATCTACTGCGATCCCCGAAATCAGCTCTAAAATGGAACAATGTGATTAAACCGGTGAATATTAAGCAAACGACAATGTGCTCACTGATGAGGGCGTAAAAAGTAGCAACATAAAAACAGGACCATGATTCCTGGAGATCGTCCGGAGTGAAAAAACAAATTCGGTATAGATAAATAAAACCAGCACATTTCGGTAAATTCTTTAGGTCTGACTATATAGAACAGCAACAGATATGATAGGAGGAGCAGACATAGAAACTGACAACCACTGAAGACATGAATAGATTCATAGGTAGTGATAAGAACTTTCGTTCAAACTTAACTGGTCAGAAAAAATTACGTAAAGGTTGTTTGCATTCAAATGTTGGGGATGCAATAGCTGTACCGACGAAGAAATTTTTTAAAAGTTGTTAGTTTATTAGGAGACGAAAAGGTCAACTAATGAACAAGAGAGATCGTGAAGGATCAGTGAATTCGTCGAAATTCTTAGATTGTTAAGTTAACACTAGGTTGATACGGGACCCTCATTCAGGTAACGCCTTTGGGTTTCAACGCCTTCGCCTCGTTCAGGATAAAAAAGGATAAAGGATAAAGCTCTCGCCGTTGATCAATCCCTGAGGGATGCGTCATGCATTCGACTTCATTAATATCGTTGGAGGTGATTGAATGCATATCTGGCCTTTACAATGGCTCGCGGTGGTCGGCCGATGTATCGAGCCAGTGCTGCTATCCTCCCAGACAAGTCTGGTACCAATTTGCCGACCCCGGTGGGATGGAAGGCTTGGTGGGCCATGGGTGCATTCCACGTGCGCATCGCAGTGGCGCCTCCAACCACTGCGCCACATGCGCCCTTCCGCGTCGTTCAGAGGGGCATTAATTCAAGTAGATTGTCCACAGGCGCTCATCGTCACCACGTGGGTGTTCCTTGTGCTATCAGATCGAATTAGGTGGAGTGAGGCTCCGCTCGAATGAAGTTACCTCATTCTCCAGGACCCTTTTATAGAGGACCGTTGTTGATCCATTGGCATCCTTTTTGCTCTACCTTTAAAGTGGTAATGCATCCTGTAGCAGTCGGTGTACACAGTGTCGTTAAACAAGGAGTTTTACAAACATGGTCCAAAAGGACGTAAATGTGTAACATCAAGTTACTCGAACCGTGCAAAAGAGGTGGATACGCACATAGGATCACTGTGTGCTGGCAAATGTTGTTCAGCCTTGGCAGTGTAGTTGAATCAGTGATGATGACTGATTAACGAAGGATGTGCATAAGCTAAAGAGAGGACCATATATAACCCAAAAGGACCAAGGTGCTCGACCGATTAAGAGAAAAAGATGATCAAGAGCCACTATTACGAAAAACTATTGGTGGACATCGATGAACTACTCTCCGTTTAACACTCAACACAACCATGAACGAGCCTAATCGCTGCCGTTTGCCACACAAGATGATAGCTAATTTTTCTGCGTGTTTAGTGTGCATTGGTATTAATGCGGAATACTCTTCAATAACTCTAAAAGCACGATCCTTTTGTGTTCTTCAATTTATAATCCGTGTTTTCTGCACATTTCTCCACTCATTTGTACCTTTTTAGAAAGCATATGCTCACCAAGTTGTTGTACCACTCACCTGTACTTTCCAACATCGGGTTACGAAAACACTCACCACAGAAAATGACTTACACAATCATTGATCGTGTAGATGGAGAGCAAATGCGATTCCAGCCTCATGCGACTGTTCGTCGATAGCGAGGAATTGAAGAAACTGAGGACAACGAGAAATCTAATTTGCAAATGGTCGAAAAACCTTAAGAAAAGGAATAGGAGGACGAGAATGTGGATGATAATCATAAAGTCACCAGCGGATGATGAAGCAAATTTTTGGTTTCTGTTAGTAAAAGATATCAAAAAATACAAACAAAACAAAGGCCAATCATGGAAATTGATGTACTGAACAAACGAAAGAGTTAACACTCTGCACATATGAGAGTTATTAAACTACTAAGGTCAAGGGATTACTGGACCTCCTGTCTGCGCTCTGGCAAAGATCCCGCCGGAGTTAATTTTACGTCAGGAAAGAGTTATTGCAAGCTACCTACTCAATCCCATTTATACGACGACACAACCTATGTTGGACAAGGCATGCACTACAAGATCTATCCACTTATCGAGGTCAATGTAAACTGCAGTATGATATTGCCTGAGAAAAACGATTGCGTTGATGGATCAGACGGCATTCTGCTAGTAAAAAATAGATAAAGCTCTCGGCGTTGATCAATCCCTGAGGGATTCGCCATGCATTCGACTTCATTAAGCATCGTTTGGAGGTGATTGAATACATATCTGGCCTTTACAATGACTCGTGATGGCTTACCGATATATCGAGTCAGTGCTTCCATCCTCCCCGACAGGTCTGATACCAATTTACAGACCAAAGAAGGATGGAAAGTTTAGTGTGGCATGGCCGCGGGGATCGATTCCACGTGTGTGTCGCAGTTGCGCCTACAACCGCTGCGCCACACGCGCCCTTCTGCCAGTATATCTCACGCGCGTAGGGAGTAATTACTGTACAGTTATTCAAATTGTAAACGAAGGAGACAAGGTACAGTAGGAGAAACAGCCGAAAAAAAATTCAATGAATTCAATTCATAATAATTTCCAGAACCGACTTCCTGTTAACCCCAACAATCAATAATTTAACGATTTTTTTTCCTGGTATGCAGACGCATCGTTATTAGCACACCATTAAATAGATTGAAACCAACGTTTAGGCAGATTTAGCCTTCTTCCAGCACAGCTTGGAAAGTTCATACTGGCTCGCAATAAACTTAGCCAAATACTTTCGTAACCCTAACAGAAAAGTTCAATTCGATTTAAATTGAAATTTTACCAAGGAAACTTTAATTTATTGACCAAACCGTTTTTCCCACCTGCAACCAGCTAAAGAAATCATTGGTAAATGACGTGAATATGTTAGCCATTAGGCACTAGTCTTCTTTCAGATAGTGCGCATACACATGCAGCTATTGTAACAAGAAAAAGGTTGCTTTTAGATATTAAGACATTACAAAAATTGGCGAAAAACTGCAGCTTCAGAACCGCTGAAAAAGATCGAAAACCAAAATATAACACTCATTTAGAAGACCAGAAGCGCTTCGATACACCGAATATGTTAAGTGAACAAATGCCATGGGTTCATTTATTCAGGCTTTAGAAGTGCTTATCGCTATGACGAAAGGGTACACAGATATGAATAGCTAGTGTACCCTCAATGGTTTACCGGCTCAGAATTTTCCATCGATGTTGCTGGATGTTGAACTCAAACATACAGTCGACATTCACCACTTCACCAGGGTTACTCAAGCTAATAATTCGACCGCCTCACCGAAATTTAACTTACTCTACGGTATTTGGGCCGAAACTAGTGCAGCTTAACAAGAACAGCGGTAATAATGGGTAAAATATGACGCCCTTTAGTGTACTCTGAGCGAACGAAACCGTTTTGATGCATGAGGAAAACGAATTGAATGGAGTTTGCTATTTCCCTACTATGTTCCTCATTAATTGATTCAGTTTGGTTTAATGACTAATGGATATACAGTTCACAGAAATGATTCCAGTATTGGTCGTCAAGACATTCTGAAAAAGAGAATATATCAAATTCCACATAATTCTTCGATGAAACAAGAACTGAAGAAAATCAAATTACTATGTATACTTAGAATCGACTAAAATATGTAGATTGCAATAATTTGCCCTTTCAATGGAGAATGCCCTCTACAAACATGTGTATTCTGAGCTCGTGTTTTTAAAGCGTTGAAAAGTATGAAACCTAAACAATTCTGTAAAGCTTAATTCTAACTTTCCAATCAAAAATGAGGATTTTGCCGACGATAAGCGGCTTTTTCTTCCAAAAAGTTAGAAAAATGAGTGGTTAGTTAATCATTTAGCGAAAAAAAAAACCAGTGAACAAACGACACAAAAAAGCAGATAGAGAATGAAGCAACAACTCTACATTATTTCGTAAGAGAATTTTCCCATGCGTAAGAACATCTATTTAAAGATAAACTAACTTTCTTAAAGACTCCACGTTCACTTTCTCAGTGTGCTCGGCTTCTTTCAGACGAGCGGCCTGAGTCTTAGCATCGACAGAGTTCGCAGCAACGGTTTTACCTGCCATCCTTGCCATAACCCACGTTTTATTTTTTGCTAATAGTTCTGACCGAGATCCTCGCGGAGGTTCCTGTCAAAATGAAAACACTGAAAATCATGCCAATAATATTAGTTCAACAAGGTAGTAACTCAAATCAATTTCTTGGAAGAGTGTTTAATATAGACGCTACCTTATAGCCTTTCACTTTACGATGACCTCGCTTCACCTCGGTCTCTTCATCACTTATAGGTTCGTCTTCTTCTTCTGGTTTATCGAAATCCGAATCGACCTCGTCCACATCGGAATGTGTGGGAGATTCAAACAGATCATCTGCATCGTCCTACATATAAGATACCCATTTGGTCACTTCTATAAACAAGAAAACAAAAATGAAAAATGGAAAAGCTCAGCAACTCAATAAGATTATCCACAAATTACATAAGTATTTCTTTGTTTACATTCGATGGATTAGTGGAGAGTTATATGAAGTTTATCAGCAACAAATGAGAGAGGCAGAAAGCGCAGTGGTAATGATGCCAATTATCACGAGCGCCGTGCTGGTTCAACCCGTCTCAAAGCCCACCAAACCTCTCACTTTTTCGGCGCTGAGAAATTAGTACCGGATTTGTCTGGGAAGGGCTCAATCTCTGCAATCCAAGTGGGAATGCTCTAGCCCGGCCATGTCAGGACTCCAGGAAAATTCGACTAGACCACCCTCTAATGATATTTTTGACGAAGATGAAGAAGTCTTCTAACGGCAATTGGACGCGAAAATTGGAATACCTTCGTGCGAGGAAACCAATCGAATGCAAAACGTGCTGGGATCCGTACCCCAGATGTGATAGACGGGTCGTGTGAATAAAACAAAAACAAAAAAAATACCAGCAAGTGAAGACAAAGGGGAATATAGCTTCGACATAAGTAGATGTTGAAACTAATTCTTGATTGATATACCGATGAAAAAATGAGAAGACGAGAATGAAACCTCATTGAAACCTCCTCCATATGCACTCTTGTAGAAATCATCTTCTTGATTACTTGACTGTATCAGAGCAGACATTTTATTACCGGCATTTGAACGTCGAGCACGTGCATTTACCATCAGCTCGATCTAAAAATAGGAAGTTCAAATTCTGGATGACAAGAAAACATTTGACGAGAAGAGTTGCTAGAACCTTTATCTCCTCTTCACTGCTACTCTCATCGGAACTCTCACCGCCACCACTGCTGTTTTCTACATCGCTTCGTTTCTCATCTGTAATATTACTGTCGCCACCACTCATCCTTTCTGGAATAGTGAATTAGAGGAGTGGCACCTACTCAACACACATCACGAATAAATCGCAAAGTGCAATCAAATTCTGGATGACAAGAAAAAATTTGACGAGAAGGGTTGCGAAAACCTTTATCTACGTCGTACACGTCTTAACAGATTCGCTATCGTAATTAGTGATTCAAACACCGACGATGCACAGCATTTCCATAATACGTATTTATTTTAACGCACTTTCTTCTCTATGGCTCATGTGGCGCACTGGTTGGAGGCGCCCTGCAACACACACGTGGAATCGATCTCCGCGCCCATGGTTCACCAAGCCTTCCATCCCACCGGGGTCGGCAAAGAAAAAGTACCACACTTGTCTGGGAGGATAGCAGCACTGGCTCGATACATCGGTAGGCCGCCGCAATTCACTATAAAGTCCAGATATGCATTCAGCCACCTCCAAACCATGCTTAATGAAGTCGAATGCATGGCGCATCTCTAAGTGATTGATCAACACCGAAAGCTTTATCCGTTATTTTCTCTTCCCTGTTGCTACGGCGCGCCAGCTTCCTCGACACTTTTCTATGGCACTGATACTTCTGCCACAGATGTATCCGGCATGATCCGATAGAACATAGGTTCAATGTGCTATAATTAACAAAGGATAAAGAAAATATGCCTTGTTGTCAATGCGTACTATAAAGATTCACAAACAGTACTAAAGTTTCAATTTTTCATTTGTTCGGAGCACTTACTTGGTAGTCTCATTTCAAAGTAGTTTCACTTCAACAGCGAATACTAGCACTGAACACAAAAAATGTATGTTATTCGCACTTGAAACTAAAACTGATATCCAAGGAACACGGAAAAGGAAAAAAATTTACTAAGACTGTCCATGGTTGCACAGAAAATACATGTCAAAAGCACTCAATGTAGACACCATGGACTCCCATGCCACTGTCTCCTCCACCACTATTTCTGCCACTTTCAAATGCTCAGCTCTATTTCTACAATGAGGAAAAGCAACCAACTGGTCAGTGAGGTGTAGCATCCTTATTTCGATGTAGTTACATGTGCCTCACTTAAACGCAAAAGTCCCACCAGTTTTATTTTTCCTGCTATACGATACGATCTCATCAGAAGCCAAACTGGAACTCGTATTATTATTTACGCTCATAAAACAATTGCGTGTAACATAACAGAAGCTATTTGGACCACATTTATAGTCTCGTATTCCACTTGGTCAAAATAACAGCGCCCGACTCCAGGCATCATCGTTCGCAAAGATGTAATCAATCGTCCATTATGACACTCGCTCAGTGTTAGGCGATACCACCCGTATCACCTGTCCTCCCGTTGATCAGTGACTCCAACGGTACACAGTAAATCTTCCATTTTTCCCTGCCACGAGCAAAAATAGCCCAACAGATTCTGCTCGCTCTAGTGACTCGTTGAGCATCACGCCTTTTTTTTTAGGATTTTTGTGAAGAACTTTAACCATCGGGTAGGTGGTCTTCTTGCCGAACGTTTCACATCGCGAAAAATCCAGTCACTAACGGCTCTTGCGCATCGATTGCCGTTCGTAAGCACTACGCGTCCCGCGCAGCTCGCCTTCGACAGTTTGGTGTCTAGAACGCCATGTTTGATGTTTGATTGTTGACACAGGTCAAAGCTTTGGATCCCTTCCCTTACCTATGTGACATGGGATAGTCCTAGCATCGTCATTCGACAGTGCATTCAATAACGCTTAGTGATCTTTCATCATGCTTACGCAGCGACCAGGTTTTTGACGCACTCGTCAGGGCAGGAAACACCATTGAGTCGAGAAGGTGGGCGCGGAGTCGGGTGTTCCTCGTCTTCTTCATTACACCCTCGATGCTCTTGAAAGCTCTCCAATTCGCTCACTTCCGCCTGCCTATGCTCAATTTTTCGAAGATACTCATACCACTAGGCGTGAATGGTGCATACCAAACCAATCCGTTTCGACCGAACATGGTTCTGTGAGATTTAGACGGAGACCAATCATTATACAGGTGTTATTAAAGTTGGTAAGCATTCGTTATGCATGGGTAATGCTTGGTGTTAAAAGAATGATGTAATCAGCAAAGCAAAGATGGTGTAATTGTCGACTGTCTATTTTCACTTCCGTGTTTACCCTTCCCAGTGTTCGCATGACGTTTAGCAGTAAATAATTTTGGAGGGACGGTATCGCGTTGCTTAACCTCTCTTTTGACTTCGATGTTAACATCTTTGTAAAATGGTGCTATTATGGTTATGAATTTTTTTTATACAGCTCACAAAAAATCTTATATATGGAGTAGGGAAACCCTGACTGTCCAGAGCTTCCATTGTTGCTTTTGTCTCAACTGAGGTAAAGCTTTCTTCAAATCGATGAGACACACAACAGTCTCTTGTACTGAGGGTAGAAGGACGTGGCAATTGAAGAGATTCAAGTAATAATTGTGAGTGGTTTTCTCTATTCTCTATCGTCTTTCTGGAAACTGTAACTGTTCCGTATGGGAATCGAAGTGCATTCATTCAGCTTCTGCAGCTTTGACCATTACTGGGATTGGAGTCCATTCTTGGATGCAGCTTCTGCAGCTTTGACCATTACTTAAGGTCCTCTTTCATCGCCTTTTTGCAATGTTTTACAAGATTGGACGTTATTTAGCGGTTGCCCATAGCTCGCGCGATTCAGCGGCTTCTCAGCTGGAGTGTTTTTGAAGACATAAGTCGCTTGTTCACTGTCGAATTCTCAGCTTTCATACCGCTAATGTGAAGATGCTGAATGAGCCGATCGAATCCTTTGTCAGTGTTATCAAAAACGGTACCTTCACAACAACCCACTAGTGAATTCAATAAGTCCCAGTTTAAGGTGGTTTTGAGACTTTGTTTTTTGAACCTCGTGGGTTTCTCTCCTTTCTGCGACAAATGAAACCTTGCATGAAGGAGGAGATGCTGTGATCTCGGGCAGAATTTTGGGACAACAGCGACATCGGTCAAGCAAAACCTTCGGTTTATTACGATATGGTTAATTTCGTTATGGTAACCTCCACTGGGAGGCTCCCACGTCCAGCGTTGTGAATAGAGCTTGCGAAATTGCGGCTTACCATGAATGGTCTTATTCGTCGTGATAAGTTCAAACAGCCAATCACGGTACTCTTTCCATTCTAATACATGGTTCCTATTGTGATGTTCCCAAGATGTTCTTCTGTCTAATCTTAGCATTATAATTTTCAACGATGATCTTACAGAATGCATGCTCTTCTCTGCAGAACTTCTCCAAGTCGGTACAGAGCGCTTGGGCATCGTCTTGGTCACAGCATGATGTCGGTGCGTAGGCAACGAAGATTAGTGAAGCCAGTGTTGATCTACATCTCTTCACTTGTATACGTCCATTCAGGTTGCTAGTTGTTCAAATGAATCGATGCTCACGACCAAACTTGTGTTGAAGAGAACGCCGACTCCTCTATTGTCACATGTTCCGAGGAGCAGTTCTTCTTCGGTGTCGTAGACAGCCTTGAATTGGTGACGTCTTCTCGTCTTAGTACGTTATCCTTCTTGCCTGCATGATAAGTGCGCTATAGAGGACTCAGATGCGAGGGTGCATTGTAGGTATCGTCACCATAGTCTATCGAGATTTACTAGGCAGCCTAGAATAGTCTAAATATTTCAACAGTCTTTCCGTATTCGTCATGCGCAACGCTGCCATGTCAGGGCTCTTTCGGGGACATAGAAATGAGGCCCGATTATGTTATTGTGTTTAGTGTCTGATATCCACATATAGAGTGCTGAGGTGTGGCCATGGAAGGTGGATACACTCAAGGATTGTTTGCCAGTCTCTCACAGAGTAGATGGCGATGATATTTGAAGGAAGTGACTGGTGACAATCTTTCATACTTCTCAGTCACTTCATTGCACGCTTTTGGCCGAATAGGCCCATAGAATAGAATCCGCATAGACGACAACACACCCACACACGCATTTATAAATGTCTTCCCAGATACATGAGATATGTGCCAAATAGACACAGCGGAAACAGGGAGTCCATTCTTGGATGCAACTGTGCCTCATGAAAGCATGAGATCGCTTTTGGTCAGCGATTAACCACTCATCCGCCGCTTGCAGACCGCCAGTTTACTTCGCAACCGGCATGAGATCCCTCTATCAGGGAAATCCGTGGTAACTTTTAGCAGAGTCGAATAACAGTCTTATTTGGATGATTTGTCAATAGATCTTCACTTCACTGCTCGAGAACCATGCGCCTGTTTCTCGTTCCATCAAAGCACCTTATAGATGGTGTGAATGTGAGGTTGTGACGGCTGCAAGCTTCATTTCCTGAGCCACTCGCATCCAGGAGCTGATACTACTAACGCAAGGTACGAAATTTGCCTCTTTTCGTGACTATCTCTTCGAGGACTAACGCATTCTCTCAGGGAGTACACTATCGATCTTTTGGTCCACTTGTCAATGTCTATGCTTTATTTACCTCCTTTAGAGCAAAGGATGAAGGAAGGACGCCCAAACAAAAGTACCTAAGTGGGAATACATACGATATGGGAGCAAATCATCACGGCACGAAACGCAACAAATTTTCTTACTAGGATAAATCAGATTTCAAATGCTACACTAGCACCTCCTCCCAACGGTTTACCGCCTCATTGTGGCTGGGAGGTGTTCCTGGATAAAGTAGCAAATGAAACTACGTCACCATATCAGAAAATCAATAAAAGCACATCAATGCCGCATACCAAAGAAAAATACGATGAAAAAAACCAGTGCCAATGTATCGACACCACGTATCCGAGTGGCAGACGGAATTCGACCCGTTTTCCCAGTCTGGAGAAAGTGCGCTGCAATCACATTCGCTCACGCGTCTGCAGCACGCTCGCGTCCAACGAAAGTCAGGAGTCGATTCTGCAGACATCGCCGTGGACAGTCGAGGAAACAGTGGATCATTTGTTGTTTTCTGGTTTAGTTCACCTGTATTGCCGTTTTTTGGGTGTAGCCTGGTCTCGGATTCTTTCCAAGATCTTTCTTTTGACCGATATATCTGTGGATGTGTCTGTCTAAAAGTGTTCTCAACCAATCCATCACCCCATTTTTTCCAGATGATTTTTAAATCTTCGCATTGTTTCATTGGTGATTGGTTGTTTCTGTTTTCTGTTCATGCTTTAATTACTACTTTACTACATAGCCGTACAAATCGTTCGTCGCTCTTTTTATATGTGAAAGGAAATCGGTAATATTGTTAATGATGGAGGTCGTAATTGTTTCACAATCTTAGACAGTAATGGGTGATATGGAAGATTCTATTAGACTTGACGATGATGACTTTCTTAGCACCACTGGAAATAGCGTAGCCGACATGGCTGTGAGTTCTTGCGCACTGCCTAGCTTTCAACTGTTTCCGTTAGGTTACTGCTGTATTGCAGGAGTTGTCGTCAATCGAACAGCAAATGGAGGAGTTCGAGGAGGAACAAAGAAAGATTAAGCAGATGCAAAGCGATATTGAGGTCTGTTTCGGTACCGTAGTGGTTCATGTCTCCTTTGTTGAACTCGATCTCGCTGAAGTCATCTGTTCCAGGGTCAAATGAATCTTCCGAGAAGTAGCAATGGTACAAACAGTCCTGTAATTCTTTCGCCTGAGGAAAAAGCGGAAGCTGATTCTCGTTCGGTGTACATTGGGAATGTTAGAACTTCAATAGCCCTAAAATCTTTCATTAGGGATCGGTAGTTAACTTTTGATGAAGCGGTTTTTGATGAGCACCGTTTAGGTTGACTACAGTGTAACTGCTGAGGAATTAGAAAAGCATTTTCACGGGTGCGGTTCAGTTGCACGAGTTACGATTCTGTGCGATAAGTATACTGGTCATCCAAAAGGGTTCGTTCAGTTTCTTAACGAAATGCATTCTTTAACTCTTCGTTGTTCTAAGATTGAAAGTTCGTAAATGAAATGATATGATGAAGCAGTTGAAGTTAGTGCTTAACTTTTGAGCGAACGCTTGGTTGTTAGTAACCAGAGTTGTTCAATACGATATTGGCTGACATTTGGGCGGCTTATTCTTCATCGGAGCCTGGAACGGTCAAGTTGACATGTAACCCACTCAGCGAAACACTTTTATAACTGCATCAGATAAAACTTAAGACATAAATTTCATTAGCATAGTAAACAACTTCTTTTACACATTCACAGTTTCATTCTTTGTAATTCGTCCAGTTCAACGCTGTCTTTTGGAGACACATAACATTGGTCCACTGCTTCAAGGCTTCTCCAGCCTGGCTTTAACTTTGTAGGTGTTCTATGAGCACGTAATCAGTAATTCTTATGATCTTAGTGGTCTATTCATTCTAATGATGCTGAGATATTTGCAAAACTCAGGACAGCAGGTGTCTGCGATAGGGAACGGACGCGCTATTGTCCTTTCCGGGGAGTAACACGTTCACCACTACACCATGCGAGTCCTTCGTTTTGCCTGTTTTCCAGCTAGTTCTATCGATCTCTGCCATCAGACACCTGCGGTCCAGGGTTTTGCAAATATCTCAGCATCATTAGAGTTATATTTCGCAATATACCTTGCCGTTAAAAAGAGTAGGCAGTAGATAATAAGTTAAAATTTGTCTGTTCACCGTTTAAAGTGCAACACATTTCTTTCGAGTGCGAGTTTCTTTTGCAACCACACTTCCTAGGTTCTTTATTTCTTAACCATTTTCTTTTTACTTGTTGAATGTGTCGTATTTCTTCGTCGTCCCGTTAGCTGGGTTTTTTTTTCAGATTCGCCTATGCGGAATTTGCAGATAAAGAGGGAATGCAGATGGCTCTAGCTATGTCAGACAGTCTCCTAAAAGGACGGCAAATAAAGGTTTTTAGCAATCTTCCTGTTTCCTTCTTTCACTACAGAAAGGAAAAAAACTCGTATTTAGGTTATGGAGAAGCGTACCAATCGTCCTGGTATCTCAACGACAAATCGTCCACCACGCGGACGCGGCTACCGTGGACGAGGTGGCTTCGGAGGTGCTCCTCCGGGATATATTATCAAATACGTACCTGTAGGTGGATATCGCGCTCGCGGAGCGCGTGGTCTTCGGTAAGCTTTCAGCTTCTCGACGCTCAACAACGTTGGATGTCGTTTGTTATTCTGTTAAAAGTAACATGTTTTTGAAAATTTAGACGTCCTCGTGGCTTCCATCCTTACACGTGAGTGGATCCCGCCGGCCTCCGTTTCATCTTCTATGTGTTGCAGTTTCAATGCAATACATTTTCCTTTTTTTTGTACCATGATCAATGTCGACATGCTGTAATTTATTGATGGTTCTTTTCAATTTTGCTTTGGACTTGTGGAGAGTCGTAAGAAGAATCCTGATTGGTTGATGTTATTCTTGCTTATGATTTTTTTTTCATAGTATGATACTTACACGCTTCTACTAACCCCGTATTCGCCATTATTGCTTCCAGTTTCGATTTTGCAGGTCGGGATGTGATGTAACCTCATCTGAGACGCGGCCAGAACCCATGTAGATCCATCCACAGTTATTTCTTCATAAACTACAACATTTCCAATTTCGTACACTAAGAGATGCCCAAGATGATGTTGTGTCGAAGTGAAGTTGTTTGTTATGTAGTTTGCAAGTGTTTCTACTGTTACTTGCTTATCTTTGTTACTTCGGTTCATAGAAAGGATGTGGTATAAGATAATATGATTGTTGTAGGAGGGAAGGGGTTACTGGGACTGTCAGCGCCGTCTGATCGTCGTGGTTGCGAGTATGCATGTATATGACGCTAGGGCATCTCTGTCGTATTCGCTTTTTGGTCGTCCTCTTTTATTTGTTCTCAGTGGTCACGTCCAGTATGTCGGCAAAGATATTCGTGCATATTCCTTTGATCTTGTTGTGTTGTTATTGGAAAATGAATTATCGGAAGAGATCTTGTGTACCACAAATAACGGTTGGGATGTCTCAATATTTTGAACATAAACAGGCTCATTGCAGTCTCTATGTGGTTTATTTTATCTGAGGTAGGTATTTAGATTCAGTGGGCTGAATTTGTGAAGAAGTCGATGGAAAATAATGCTAAGTATGCTAGTAGAGAATACTGGGATGATCGATTCATAGAGGAGAGAAGTTTCGAGTGGCTTGTTGAGTTTGATGCTTTTAAGCATTTGGTACTGCCGAGACTAAAACGGTCATCAAGGTCAGTTTTTGGGTCTGATATTTGCGTAGGTTTTTGAACCAAATCAGTTCTACTCGATGATAGATGATGCCGGAGGAATCATATTCTCAATGAGAGTGCACATTGCTTATGCCTGTTTTGAATGCGCTGGTCGCGTAGCGCACGTGTAGCGCAATGTTTGGAGTGGTTTTAGAAACACGATGTCTATGAAGAAAGGATTGGTTTTACTATTTCTTTTATTTTCATATCATTCTATTAGTACTCCTCATGCTTTTGCCTCCCCATCGTGAATGAGAAGTGTTCCTGGGCGTGCAATGTACAGCGGGGAGATTCATCCCCATTGCAAGGTCTCCTAAGCTGTGAATGAATCAGCCGTTTGTATGAGGAAGCTCAGCCAAGAGTAAACCATTGTCAGGATCGAGCACCGTACTGGTATCAAACTAATCCCTCCGCGATGGCAAATATCCCTCTAATCCACAAGGGCGGCAATTGCTTGTGGTGGTGACTATTTGAGGCGGACATTGGCAAGGATGACCTCGGGGCTACGGGGAACCAAAATAACTAAACCAGCAAAATTCCAAAATATTGGAAATTACGATGGAGCCCACACAACCAGTGAAGACGGGCCATCAAGTATCCAAGTTAGTTTTCTAATCAATGCTTGTTATAGACGATCTTTTTAAAAATGTACTTGGAACAGTTTACATAGGTTATCGTGCTTTCTATTAGTGAAGAATAAGATTTCAGGTAGAGTTTTAGCTTTGGTCAACAGCTGTGGTCATTTTCGGTTTAGTCACGGAGCTGTTGTGCTTACTTCTGAAAAATCTCTGTGAATCAATGTACCTCTATCAGGACGTGTTCAGAATACTTCATGTTGGTTGTGGTACAAGTCAGATGTCTATGAAATTGTATAGATTGGGCTACAAGAATATTACGAATGTGGATTTTTCAAAGGTAACTTGTTTAATGAAGGGACGATTATCGATGTGTAGACTTATATAAATGATTTTGAGTCAAATAGGAAAAAAGTATGCTTTACAAATATTCCTTAGTTTTGCTTTTGTGAGCCTGCAGAGATCGTCATATCTTTTCAGGTCTCCATGATCACAACTGCTAATAAAAATATTATTTAACAGTAGCCATAACTATTGTGGACATTTCTCCATTCAGAATGGAATAATTTCTTCATCAGGTCGTTGTAGACAATGGACGTACTTTTCATCCGGAAATGAAATGGATATGTGAGGACATTCGATCGTTAGCCAGTATCCCTTCAGATAGTTTTGACGTAGTGCTAGAAAAGGCGACAATAGAATCGATGCTTGTTGGGGAAAAAGTATGCTTCGATAGCATTAAAATAGCTATAGTTCCACGACTTGAGGATATTTTAGAGTGCCTGGAATCCATCCGATAATACCTTGTGTATTGTGGATGACGTGCTCAGATCTGTTACCAGAGTTCTAACAAGTGATGGTATGAATAGCTGTAATTTAGATGATGGTAACGTTGTAGAAAAGGATTTTGCAGGGATCTTCGTTTCCGTGTCGTTCACGCAGCCGCATTTTCGTGTACCAGCGCTTTTGCGCTTTCCCGGATGGTCCATATCAGTGAATGAAATCGGAGAGTTTTTCCATTATTTCGTTTATATTATGCAATGTGGTAGAGAAATTTCTCAGGATGTACGAGAGCGATTTGCCAATATCGCTCCGGACTGGAGTAGGGTACTGAGATAGTTGAGTGAATTGTGATGCTGACTTCCAAGTCTTTGTTGTGTTGGTTTTTGTTTACGAAAAGCTTGTCTTAGTAATGAAGTTAAATTTTAACTGCATGTCGACCGATATTGTTCAGCACATGATCTTGTTTCAGAATTGTTTACTTTATGTCACTTCATATTGAAATAAATTACTATGCTGTTTTATTTTCCTGCAAGGAGTCTTTTAGGTGCGAAGGTGAGAAATTTATTACGACCGTGACATAACGATTGTCATCACTGGGAATTGAATACCTTTATGGTTATAATACCTACTTGGATAATTGAATGGCCCGTCTTCACTGGTTCAGCGGGCCCCAACATGATTTCCACTCTTTCGGAGTTTTACCGGTTTAGCCACTGTGGTTCACTGGAGTGCCGAAGTCAGGCCTGCCAAAGTCTGGCCCAGGTCGTCACCACCACAGGCTGCCGCCCCATTATGGATCAGAGCGAGATTTGTCACAATGCGAGTAGTTTGATACCAGGACGGTGGTGGATCGTGGTATTGGTTTACTGTCAGCTGGATTTCTTAATAGAAACGCTGAACTCCTCAGCTTGGGAGACCCTATTGGAGGGATGGATCAAGCCGCTGTACATCGCAGCTCAACATCCTGGAACACTTCCCAACAACGATGAGACGGTAAACCGTTGGGAAGTTTATGTTTATGGCGTGGCGTATTTTAAACTGTGAACTAAACTAAAAACGTGGAAGGTGCTACTAAGACTATGCTCTACATCCCGTTCCATTCCACGTTTCCTATACTGGAGTAAGTTCAGAAGTGAATAGAATAATCGAGTAGCCGACTGTGCTCTAAACATTCCGATATCTGTAGCGAAATTTATTACGGCAGTTCATGAAGGTGTTGGATGTTTTCGAATGGACCATTTCTACAGTAGATTCCTGTGCATGCAGTGCCTTCTTCCACTTTTGTTCATCTTTCCATTATCCTGTCTCCATTTCCGTGCCATTTTTCGACTATGCTGCATGATTTCTCGTGGTATTCTTAACTCATCAGGTATGGTGCGCATTCAGGCCTCGGCTGAGTTGACCTGTAGAATACAAGGGCAAGTACGCGGACACAGCGACGTACGCCTGCATGGCTGTGTCTACGTAAATGCAGAAGCTTTGTGCTGGGATGGACTCAGCGAAAGGAGGGCACCATACCATGGATCCACCTTCTTCTGCGGATACATGGAGTCGCTTCTGGTCCGCGATTAACCCCTATCCACCACGTACGGACGCTTAAGAAACACGGAGTCATTTCTAGTACTCGCACGTTCTGCTCCCAGTCTTATCTGTTTGCTAGGGGTTTGACGCTGCATCCCCTTCATTTTATGGCGCTGTGATTGACCAGTCTGTAGAATCCGTGCAGTCGATAGAGTTTGCAAACTGACCCCAGACTGTTCTGATTGGAATTTTCGAGTTTTTATTGATGCCTTTCTACCATGGATGTCCATACGTGTTGAGATTTTTGTGCATTTTATATAAGTGCATCTTTAAATTTAACTGGCTTTTCTATCAGTTTTTCAAGTACATTTTTTATCCCTTTTTGTTCGATTTAACCCTGGAAAACCTTCAACAATTTGCAAAATAAAAGTTTCGTCTTTGAGATTTGCTTTATGGCTGGTTATTTACCAGCTTGTGTTATCGACAATGGGACCGGATACACGAAATTGGGTTACGCTGGTAACTGCGAACCGCAGTTCATCATCCCTTCAGGTGTGTGCTAATCGTATTTACTATTCCTACTGTTAGTTTTAAAGCTCTTTAAAAGACCATTTTCAGCAATAGCTGTCAGGGACAAAATGTCAAGTTCGAATGCAGCTGCTCTTCGTTGGAACACCTCGACAGGAGGTCGGATAGATGATCTCGATTTTTTCATCGGCGATGAGGCGCTATCTCCTGGAGCTGCAAATTATTCTGCCAAGGTTCTTTTTGGCCTTCAGTTCTTCTTCGATTTAACCTTATTATCCAGCGTTTATTAAGTATCCAATCCGTCATGGTATCGTAGAGGATTGGGATTTAATGGAGCGGTTTTGGGAACAATGCATTTTCAAGTATTTGAGGGCTGAGCCCGAGGATCACTTCTTTCTGTTGGTGTGTAAATTTCGTTTCTCAGTGGTCCCTTTTTCGACTTTCTGTTCTTTTTTTTTCGCAGAATCTCGCATATTTTAGACCGAGCCTCCTCTTAATACCCCAGAAAATCGTGAATACACAGCAGAAATAATGTTTGAATCCTTTAATGTGCCAGGTATGAGTTTTTAGTCTGTTCCGTTCCCCATTATTGTGGTCCGTAGCATATCGAGTGGGTTGACAATTAAGGTCTCTACATTGCTGTGCAAGCTGTGCTTGCTCTAGCTGCAAGTTGGCCGTCACGTCAGGGCAAAGGACGTCCGCTCACTGGATTGGTGACATATTCCATCTTGCTACTGCTTGTTTTTTAAAACTAGGATGTTTTAGAAGTTCTTCAATAGTCCTAACGGAGATGTTGTGTTTCCAACAGGTTGTGGATTCTGGGGATGGTGTAACTCACTGCATACCTGTCGCTGAGGGCTACGTCATCGGATCCTGCATTAAACACATTCCGATCGCTGGAAGAGATATTACATACTTTATTCAGCAAATCTTGAGAGATAGGGAGCCATCCATACCTTCAGACCAGTCTTATGAAGTTGCAAAGGCGATAAAGGTGTGTTTTCTGTGGTACCTTTTATGTGTTATGTTGAGGAATTTATTTATTAACTTTATGCTTTTTGCAATGTAGTTCTTTGCAGGAAAGGCATTGCTACGTTTGTCCGGACATTCTAAAAGAATTCATAAAATACGATACTGATAGTGCGAAATGGTTGAAAACTTATCACGGCATTAACAATATTACAAAGAAGGAATTCGTTGTTGATGTTGGGTACGAGCGCTTTCTCGGTCCTGAAATTTTTTTTCATCCTGAGGTACGACGCGTTCTATTCTATATTCTGGGTTGTCCCTTAGCATTTTGAGGAAAAATTTGGGTGTTCTGTACACTTGCAGTCGTTCCACATTTTTGAATTTTTCTTTAACCTCTATCGGCATGTTGTCTCATCATTGTATCCATTCCAGTTTGCCAATTCCGACTTTACAACTCCGATTTCTGAGATCATTGACACAGTCATTCAGCAATGCCCGATAGATGTCCGTAGAGGCTTATACGAAAATATTGTTCTTTCTGGAGGATCCACAATGTTCAAGGTATTGCAACCTATATATTTGAGGCAATACTGAGCCATAAGTCTTTATGTCCTGAGTGTAGCGGTGGCAGTTTTTGCCATTTGATCAGTGCTCCCTCCCATGTGCACTTTGTCCATCGACAAATGTAATGGTTGTCTAAAGAGAAGTGGTACATTGCAGGATTTCGCTCGTAAGCTTCACCGAGATATCAAGCGTATCAGCGAAAACAGGCTTGCTACAAGCGAAGCATTAAGTGGTGGCCAACTAAAAGTAAGGTTTCTCATTTTGCATATAGTACTTTTTTCAGAAAACTTACAAAAATACCATTTTGTATTCAAGCCGAAACCGATCGAAGTTCAAGTGATATCTCACAAAATGCAGCGATATGCGGTGTGGTTTGGAGGTTCAATGTTGGCATCAACGGTCTGTATTAATTTTGCTTTTTAAAACTTAATTCAATAGTATGAGCATTACTTCTGTGGTCGATCTTGCTATAACCACCAACGATACGATTTCCAAGACAAAAAAAGAAGCTCTCGATCCATCCCTGAGGGATGCGCTATGCATTTGACCTCATCAAGCATCGTTTGTGGGTGATTGGATGCATATCTGGTCTTTACAATGAGTCACATTGGTCTACAGCTCTATCAAGCCAATGCTACTGTCCTCCCTGACAAGTCTAGTACCAATTTTCCGGCCATGGAGGGATGGAAGGCATGGTGGACGAAGGCCGCGGGAATCGGTCCCATGCGTACTGCAAGGCCCCTCCAACCACTGCGTTACACACACCCTATTTCCAAGATAGATAACAACTGAAATGCATTAAAGTGGTCTTCGAAATTAGTGTAGTGTTAGTCATAAAGCAAATTATATGGGCGCTCTGTATTATTCTCTTCCACCTAATTACTCGTGTACCACTTAAAGTTTCCTCAAGTCCCTCTCACGCATTAGGACTTCTATGTATGCTGTACTAGCTTGGTTGAAGCATAAAGGCTAATAGTTGCTTTAACAGGAATGACTTCTTGGTGCCCTTAGCATTTATCACTATTTTTGTGTTTTCTTGATGAGTAGACATGCGTTTATGAAAGCAGAAGTTTTTATACAGTGGCTGTGCTTTCGGCAGATCTCGCTTTTTTTCGAGCCTTGGAAGGTTCAACTGGTACTCAATCTGCTCAGACAAATATTTCAGTAGCCTTCTCTGATATAAAAGGTCAAAACTTAAATTTCACCCAGTGGGAAAAGAATCTCTAAATGGTCACCATTTTTCTATAATTTGTTCACGTAGTAATGGACACCAACCTTAAACAGTTTGCATGGATGGCGAATTTGCCTCCTTCAGTTAAAATGTAGGTTTGGAATAATCCGAAAAGAGACAACAGGGAGCAGCGTTTCCTTATCACTAGTTGCAGAAATATCCTCCTAGTCTGCCACGGTCATGTGCGAAGAATACTTGTGCGCTAAATTAAGTAATGTTGGAGAAAATATGATAATAAATAATGTATATTGTTGGTCGTAAGCGGCTTAACTTTTGATAAACAATTTTGCCAAGAGTCTCGGACGAGCAACTTAATGACGGCAACGTGTGTTTGCACTTTTATCATATGAGTTACCACCGCAATCAATAATCGATCTCCCAATCTCCTCATACCTTCTTACACTAAATTAAAATGTTCAGACTAGAAGAGTTAACCTGCACAGAAGTCGTTTGGCCTGCAAGGTTGAAATAAACTGGCTAATCACACTGAGAAAGCTCCGATACGGAAACGTTTGGAAAACAAGTATAGGAATGGTGGTAAAATTTCACACAGATAATAAACCTTAGGGGTGCGGGTAACTTTGTGGTTCGAGTTGTGCTGCAACGTTCGCTAAACCGGTCTTTGCTTGATCGCGGTCCCAGGCTAATCTTGTTTTTCTCCGGGATCGACAAATTAGCACCAGACTTGTCTGAAAAGACGAGAACACTACCTGGTGTCTTGGTATGCAGCGTGAATTATTGTGTAGGCCAGGTATGAATTCAGTCATATCTGCGATGATGAAGTCAAATGCATAGTGCATCAGGATCAGCGCCGAACGCGTTAAATGGTGAAAAAAGGGACAAGTTGTTAACGAAGTATAGTGAAATAAATGTTAAGTGAGGATTTTAAAGCTCCGTCCAAATGGTCTCTACATACTCTATGAAAAAGTTCGTTATTTTCCAGCCTGAATTTTACAAAGTGTCACACACAAAGGAGGAGTATATGGAGAAAGGTCCGTCCATTTGTCGTCATAATCCTGTGTTTGGAACAATGACATAATTTCATTGCATTTCGTTTCTTTTTACTTCTAATTTATGTGTTTGCTTCTGTTTAAGTACATCTTCGTTAAACTTCCCCATCTTAATTTAAAATGGTATTTTTACAGTTACCCCGTCTTCTGTGCTTTGTTTCACCCTCTACAATGTTGGAAAGTTTTAATAAATGCTCCTTTATTAGTGCGAAATCGTTTAAATAAGTATAAGTTATTTGTGCTTCTTTATCTGAGTGAAATCCTAAATTCTTTTATCCCCGAGAAAAGTATTGTAGGCTGAGAAATGGATCTTCCAATAGTGAATTATGCAAAGGAGGAATATATCGAAACGAGTTCGGGTAACAAGATATGTAAGGCTCACTCGAGCAAGGACAGCACTATCTGTGGAACACAAAACATTATTCTAAATGGAAAGGTCAGGTTTGTATTCACATAAGAGTCGTATTAGTTAACTTACAATGATGGTTCTTCATGGTTAGATGCCTTATGACGAGTCCTACGCACAGAGTTTGAGAAAAGTTAAAGGGTTTCTGTAGCCTAGGAACCGTTTCTCGTAAATAAATTTTGGCTTTGCAGAACTCTGCTTTACCTTCTACATAGCGCCCGATGGTTTTTTTTTTTGACAACTTGCAATTTCTCGATAATTAAAGTGTTTAAAGAGCTGAGAACGTTACGTATTTGCAGAGGAGACTTTACTTTGAGGTCTTGATCGTGCATGTAATTTTCACAGGATTTCTTTTCGGCTGTAAAGCTCAGCTTTATTAGAATTTCCAGATTTACAATGTTGAGAAACTAATCTTTCTGAAAAATCGAAAGCGAGTAAACACAGGGGGGATAACTGTCGAGTCCTACTGTGCGAAATCGCCTTCGTGCTAAGAAAAGCTAAGCTTGACTATAAAAGATAAAGAGTAGATTTTATTGACTTAGAGGATCCGAATTTCCTCCTGGTAGGAAAGGAAGGCTTGCATTGTGTTCGAAAGGAATTGTAAATTCTAGTGGTTTCATCTCATATAAAGTTAGTTAGGTTAAATATAGTCTCAGATATGTAGGTTTAAAATTGAGCCATCATGTTTCTAACAATCTTGCACGTGTAAATCCATGCCGGCGTTACGTGTTAACACAGCATCGTTGTCAGCAAATAACTAAAACTTATGTTAAGGGCTTGTAATGGTAGAAGTTTACACTGCTTATCCCTAAGAGTCCCTGAGATCGATACCGAACATCAAAGTATTCAGACCGACAATTTTATTGAAGTAGGATGGTTTTAGAATATCATTCAAAGAGATGTGACCATTCGAGGTGATCTGGCTGCTATTCGAAGTGGGAGATTTTGTATCATATGTAGTGGGACACTAATCCGGCCGAGCTCGAAGAAGTTCAGCAAAGGTGTGACGCTGTTCCCTGTTCACATTGGGGATCACGTTATGATTGAAGAGGTGAGATCGACATATTGACGTTGAAGATAGGCCTGTGAGGACAGTTGATTTTGAGTGCTTTTGGATTTCGTGTTACTGTTGAAATCTCCGTGCAGATTTTCGAGTTAGACCTGTAGTACCATTCAGCAATACTGTTAGCGTAGTTTTCTTGTTCAGCAATCGCGAGGTTGTTATACAGCATACATTTACTTCCATAGAAAAACAATACAATACAACACAACAGTAGCTGACGTTTCGGCAGTATCGCCTTCTTCAGAGCCGCTTTTTTACATGACTTCCAATGAGGAAGGTTAGAACAGCTGATTATAGTCGCATATGGTTGATGGCTCATTGAGTTGTGTTGTATCGTATTTTGTGCTTTTCTATGGAAGTAAATGTATGCTGTATAACAACCTCGCGATTGCTGAACAAGAAAACTACGCATTCATATTCCAATGCCGAGGTTAATAGAAAGTCGAACATGGAATACTGTTAGCTTTGTAAATTAGCTAAATTGAAGTTTGTTTTTAATACTGAAAATTATAATACTTACAAGTATTGACTAGGTGTTTATTGACACCGAGGAAGAAGTGATTATAAAAAACTGGTTGCATTTCTTATAGGTCTTCTTCCACATTCGAATAGTATTTTTTAGAAGACTTCGTTTAACACATGCCACATAGGTCAGAGTTAATTATTATGATTTGACGTCAGTAAGTCCTCAAAGTGTAATGGATATCTATTTATATTCTTTTCGTAGTAAACTTTGTTTGTTTTTAATATGAAAGTCATGACTTTGTCTTGCTAGTGGAGTCACTGCACGCTGTCAATTAGTACGACTGATCACCTGGAAGGGCAGAGCGGGACACAATTTGTTGTTATTCTGGAAGAAGTAGGGCATAACGAAACCATCTCAGTGGCGCAAAGGGGAATCTTTGCTTCCTTATTAGAAGCCTACAGTTTTTCTTTCCCGTTTTCTGATCATAAAAATGATAGAAAAGACCGTTTTTTCCACGCCATTTTCACAGTTTACTTTCCCTCAGGTCAACAGTTATTCCTGATCCTGTATCAGTTGGATTACTTTTTTCGGTAGTTATTCTCATTCTAACCATACCGATAAAATTGGTCTTTTTCTGATTCGACTTTAGAAATAATGATCCCAGTATGTCCGCACCTTCGCTTTACTCTCCTGAGCCTCAATTTCTTAGTCACTTTTAAAGAAACATTTCCTGAAACTCGTCTGAAAATCATCCTCTGTGTGTGAAATTATCGACGCTAAAGACAAACAAAGAAAAACCGAAACACAAAGTACTCAGAAAACACACTTCGGAACCACGTGGATTGAAACGTAAGTGCCATTATAGTTTATTTGCTGTGTCGGTAGTGGTGCTTTTCCAACAGTACGAGAAACTACCTCGACGCATTTAAGGGTTGTGTCATAAGTGCTGCTCAAATATGTTCGTTCGTACACATCGGCGCTAGATCCGTGATTGGGGGGAGCGCAGTGCTGAAGGAATGCTGCAGAGTACTTCCCGGCAGTGTCGTTGCAGCAGATTCTGTTTTCCCACCGTATAGTACCATTGCTGGTAACCCAGGTATGAATTTACTAGGTCTACTGAAATAGAAAGGAACCGTTTCTTTTAAACGTTCTGGAAACTCTTCAATATTTTAAAGAGTTCTCAACATTGTTTTGCTTTATCGAGTTTAAAACTTTATATTTTCTATCAAGCCTGTGCTTGATAGCTGGCGCGATGACGCTACTTGTATACTTGGTCGTATCAGTACCTATTATGGTTACGTCACCTATCCTTTTAGCACGTATAATCGGTCAGGAACCTGAATGCACTGAAGACTTGATGACAGAAGCAACGAAACAGTACTACGACAATTTCCTGCCCTACAATCTTCCAAAACCCTCTTTCGCTTGACACATGTTTATAAAAATGTATATGAATTGCGAATTAAACAGTATACCTAGCCCTAACATAATAATTCCAAACGCAGGAATGAGTCTCAATAAGCCTACGCCTAAGCATCGCTCCGAGTCAAATAAAATCCGTGTAAAATGCCACCTTAAGACTCGGGATTTCAGTTGAGCATCGAAACCGTGAATACCTTACGAATTAAGAACAAAAAAAAATAGGCAGAGGCAGAGCAATCCCTGGGTTGGGAAGTCATAGTACCATATGCCCGCTAGCGAAGCTTAAACCTAGTAGTGAATTTATTATTTTCAAAAAGGTATTACAGTACATCTATGCATAGTATGTTATCACCATTCCATTTATATTGCGATCATGGAAGTCTTATTCCGTGCTTGGTCGGACAACCATGAAACACTTATAAAGAAGTGCTAGAAGACACTTATTGGTGCTTTACAGAATTGATGAACACAATACGGAACCAAAGCGTTGAGCAAAATACTGAGATCTCAAAAAAAAAATCAGATTACACCAGGAATTACGGTACAATTAAACCTTGACACAATTTATAGACTCTTCTTTTGACGGCGTCTGTAACACGGACCATGGAGTCGGCATATTTCTGAATGGATAAAAAGTAGACTGGCTTGAAAAAGTCATGAACCGTTTGAGTTCAAGCACTGTTTTCGTATATCTAGAAAAGCTCGCGAAAGTAGGACAGTAGACACAAGTCTTCTTATCGTATTTCAACTTACTTCAGGTATTTGTGCTGCTAAGGCTTCTGCCTCCATCAGTTGCCTCAGAATTTTAACTATGTGGTTTGAGTGCAGACGTAGATCAATCTCATCTACTGCTTTTTTAAGGTATCTCTTACGCGTAGTGATTGGTACAGCCTAAATTCTTTTCTCAGGGATAATTAGTGAACAAAGTATATATTTTACCTGGTTTTCCATAGGGTCATCATAATGTTGTATAGCTAACACGAACTCACTATTTTGGCTACTAAAAAATCTGAATAGTTAGTGTTGCGTTTGAAATAAGGGGTGAACATACTTGATATTAAAAAGTAGGACATTAACAACGCTATACCGTTGAAGTTGTAGTTGATGCATGGAGCGATTCTTTGTCAGATCATTCAGCTCTGCTTTTATGCACTGTTTAATAGCAGCGATCAATTGCCTATACTGTGGCTGAAACATTTTGCAAAAAACAAAATTGTTTTGTAATCAGTCGAACAGTCCGCCAAAATGAACAGAACGCAAACCATGGACTTGAACCTATCAAAGGCTGCTACCTGCTCTCCAAACGCTGTGGCTGTAATTTTATTTCTGTGGGTAGTGTCGAAGTTAAACATGTTGATCATTTTCGACATGTAGAATTGCCACTGATTCGTCAGATCAGAGACCTGTGATTGATGTCTGTTCTGAAAAATACATGTGTAGAGAGATGTCACATGGTCAGTTTTGGAAATGGATGCACTACAGTTGGAAGGTCTGTTGATCATACATTGCTGAACAAAACCGACCGTCGTTTTGCCTAAATCGGAGCCACCAACGAACGCATTATACAGACGATTAAATGCTTCTTCGCATGATTCGCTTGTTGTCGAGACGGCCACAATGTCTTGCTCACTGTAAAGTATGGAACGCGATAGGTAGTAATGATATTACTTTTTACTTTGTACCTAAAGCCGCCTAGGTAATATGATTTAAAAAATGGAAAAAAAAAACTTGCAAGGATGAGTTCATCCGCGATGGTCCAGGTGCTGCATCTTCCAAATCTAAATTTCCGCACTACTAGACAGTACTCATTTATGATAACTAAATTTTTTTGTTATGATTGTTGCATTAATGATAGCGCTGTCCCGCTAATAAATCTAAGGTCTGAAAGTTGGAGATTTCACGAAATAAAGTTCTCATAAGTAAGGAAAGAATCGTTAATTATACGAGATATTAGCTAATCTATAAAATCAATAACTTGTTTTAATCAGAGAAAACGCAATCAGTATTTCTTAAACATAACATAAACAAGAGGCAAAAAAAAACGAAATTCTGAAATAAACTCCATATTAACGAGTGTTTTTTCAGTTCACCTTGGTAAGCAGTTTGTATTGGTGAAAGCCGTGTATTACTGACAGCGGCACCTCTACTATCACTTCGCTGAAAAGCTGAACCAATAAATCCAACCAGACGTGGAAAAACCTTAAGATCAGTTTAGAAAACTGTGCGACAAACCTTTCGGAATCGCCGTTGTAAACGGTTTTCCTCGATGACGTCATGAATCTCCTCTGAAACCACTGTAATATAGGACACCAATAAGTGACATACGTAAAAAGTCCAAACTAAGACGTAAAATACAAAATTGTGAAACGAAGATTCCCAATAACAAAATGCACTGTAAATACCGTATTGTTACGTGGAGAAAGATACTTACAAATCGAAGAAAATCGCGAAAGAAAGCGAAGAAAATTGCAAACATACGAGTGAAATTGAGGGAAGGGCGTTTCAAAGGCGATGAAGTCAGATCCAATACCTCATTGGACACATTTTCGTCGCTAACACTTCCACCAGTCACAGACATCGGTGATAAAGCGCAATCTAAGGAGGGAGAGTTGGTTTTTTAAACGCATTATACAGACGATTAAATGCTTCTTCGCATGATTCGCTTGTTGTCGAGACGGCCACAATGTCTTGCTCACTGTAAAGTATGGAACGCGATAGGTAGTAATGATATTACTTTTTACTTTGTACCTAAAGCCGCCTAGGTAATATGATTTAAAAAATGGAAAAAAAAAACTTGCAAGGATGAGTTCATCCGCGATGGTCCAGGTGCTGCATCTTCCAAATCTAAATTTCCGCACTACTAGACAGTACTCATTTATGATAACTAAATTTTTTTGTTATGATTGTTGCATTAATGATAGCGCTGTCCCGCTAATAAATCTAAGGTCTGAAAGTTGGAGATTTCACGAAATAAAGTTCTCATAAGTAAGGAAAGAATCGTTAATTATACGAGATATTAGCTAATCTATAAAATCAATAACTTGTTTTAATCAGAGAAAACGCAATCAGTATTTCTTAAACATAACATAAACAAGAGGCAAAAAAAAACGAAATTCTGAAATAAACTCCATATTAACGAGTGTTTTTTCAGTTCACCTTGGTAAGCAGTTTGTATTGGTGAAAGCCGTGTATTACTGACAGCGGCACCTCTACTATCACTTCGCTGAAAAGCTGAACCAATAAATCCAACCAGACGTGGAAAAACCTTAAGATCAGTTTAGAAAACTGTGCGACAAACCTTTCGGAATCGCCGTTGTAAACGGTTTTCCTCGATGACGTCATGAATCTCCTCTGAAACCACTGTAATATAGGACACCAATAAGTGACATACGTAAAAAGTCCAAACTAAGACGTAAAATACAAAATTGTGAAACGAAGATTCCCAATAACAAAATGCACTGTAAATACCGTATTGTTACGTGGAGAAAGATACTTACAAATCGAAGAAAATCGCGAAAGAAAGCGAAGAAAATTGCAAACATACGAGTGAAATTGAGGGAAGGGCGTTTCAAAGGCGATGAAGTCAGATCCAATACCTCATTGGACACATTTTCGTCGCTAACACTTCCACCAGTCACAGACATCGGTGATAAAGCGCAATCTAAGGAGGGAGAGTTGGTTTTTTAACTTCTTGTAAACATAAGTTGACGAAGTATAAAGTGTAACAGCCTAGATTGCTTGCTTACTTTGTGCAACGTTTCGCTCCACTTTCTTAAATGTGTTCAACGTTCCGGAATTATTAAGTGTGATCTCAATGGAGAATTTCTGCTCTAGCCTATAATGTGACCTTATGCAGATTATAACTCATAAATACAAAAGGATGGAATAGGTTTTGTCATAAATTATAAAGACCATCTCCATGAAAAGAAATTGCTTCAACAAGCATATCATTCCATCATATGTGAATAAAGAAAAAGAAGTAGCAAGTTATAAACGATCACAGCGATAAGAGTAAACTAAAGCTGTGTACCTCACACTTTCCCCTCATCACTAATTATCATTTACGTCAAATTTCGATCGATCACATAAGTATTCGTACAACTGCTTTATCATAGAAGAACAAAAGGCGACAATTGAGATACATACGACTTCCGTTAGCCCTCTCATGACTATGGGCACGTTTTCTTTCATTCTATTTGGCCGCACAGTTTTTTGGCTGACTTTTCGTAATCAGTCGGTGGCTTGTCGAACACACATTTTATACCAGGGCCAAACGCCGGATAGGTGCTCTCAGTCCGCTATTCAGGTAAAAAGCCGCTCTCGGAGAGTCAAGTGGAATCAGTGGAAATAAAAAAAAACAACTTAAAAGAGAAAGAGAAATACGCCTCAAATATTGCACCGAACTATGAGGAAAGCTAATGACACCATGGTTAGATAATGGATGAATTTCTTCTCTTCAAGAGTACAAGAGTTACATTAAATGAAGACGGCAAATCTCTCAGTGTTGATCAATCCCTGAGGGTTGTGCCACGTACTCCACTTTATTAAGCATTGCTGGAGGTGCTTGAATGCATACCGAGCCTTACGACTCGCAGTGGCCAGCCGATGTATCGAGCCAGTCCTGAATGGAAGGCCTGATGAACTTGGGGATCTATCCCATGTATATTGCAGAGCATCACAGACCAGAGTAGTACACGCACCTCTTGCTAAATAATACACAAGAAGTATCCAAGAACATGGAAGCATACACAGAAGAACATAGCGGATACGTAGATGTTTGAGCGATATGGAAAATATTTGACGGAACCCATTAATAAAACGATCACCTCAAAAAACCGGTGCGTCGTACCTCTTATTAGAGTTCACGAGCCATGCATTTTGATTTCAATGCGCAATTCAATCGCGCTCAAATAACACCCGATCCGGCGACCTTTTTGCAGGCCAAAATATTTGTTGGATCGAGCATGTAATGGGTATGAAGGCTAACTGATGGACAACAGCCGTTAGTGACTGGATTCCTCTGGATATTAAACGCACTGCAAGAAGACCATCGACTCAATAATAAGAGTTCTTCACGAAAATCCTAGAAGAAAGATATGATGCTCAACAAGTCCTTAAAGCGAGCAGAACATACTTGGATACTTTTGCACGCGACAAGAAAAAAAAAAAAGGAAAGATTTACTAGCACCGGCACCAGTCGCTTGATGATCAACGGGACCACAGGTGATGCTGGTAATATAGGTGAAGGTTCAACAAATATTTTCCTAGTAAATTGGATTGAACATGAAGACTAACGATTAACTCAAATAAGTATTAGTTCTAAGCTGACACCAATGCTAAGATTTTACATAAATAGTTACAAATCGATGTAGATTTTAGGAAAACAAACAAGTAAGTAAGAATAAAAACACACATGAATTTCACTGCAGGAGCTATCACAAAACGGAGGCGTTTATACAGAAACATCATTACATGGCATTGTAAGCTGGCAAAATGGAGATTTTTTGACATGTGACGTCGAAATCTGCAAAGAACTCAAAACTGAGAACTGAAACTCATGTAGCAAAATGTTCACACCTATACTTACTAGTAAATGAAGATGTTACAACGTGTAATTTGAAATCCTAAATCACGAAAGCTTCTACAAATGAGTAATATCCTAGTTAACTAACCGAGTACACAAACTATCAGCGGTCCTGCTAACTTTACACTTGTCTATATAGGTTTCCCAAATCTTTAACCCTTTTGGTTCAAAACCCATGCGATCTCCTTCTCGTATTTTCCTGAAAAACATTCGCCGACACATAAAGGCTACAAGGTAAAAAAGTCAAAGGGAACTTTACGGAATTGCATTTCCAAAAAAAGTCAACTGTCCGACTATTTCATAGTTACCTGAGGACGTGAATGAAATATACATTATTCCAATAGTGCATCACGTCCCAAGATCAACACATAAAATACAAAAGGATAACGCTGTTGATGTTGACCAATCCCTTAGTGCTCCATGCTTTCGAGTTCACTAGGAATCATTGGAAGCGATTGAATGCATATCTGGCCTTTACAATGACTTGGTGGCCTACCGATGCATCGAGCCAGTGCTGCTATCCTCCCAGACAAAACTGGCATCAATTTGCCGACGCCGAAGGAGTGGCGGGCTCGGTGAGCCTGGAGAGCGAGGATCGACCCCATTTGTATTGCAGCGCGCCTCTAACCGCTGCGCCACACCCACCACGTGCAACTAGGGCCGGCATCCGCAATCAGGTCAACACATGAAGGATGAAGGATCAAGCTCTCGGTGTTGATCTATCCCTGAGGGGTGCGCCATGCTTTCGACTTCTCTAAGCATCGTTTGGAGGTGATTGGATGCATGTCTCGCCCCTGAGCACCGACCAGTGCGCCACACGTGCCCTTAACAAGTCAACACATAGTCTTTAAAACTAGCGCGCTACATGAACTCACTCGTAGATGAACATCCACATATCCGATTCATCTGATCTTGTGTATGACTGCCTTTGTTTTACCATTTTGCCCTGAGGGAAATATCTTGCTAACACACAGTACACTAGTTCAACCATGTAATACAAGGAACCACACCACCACCACATCTTATGTAGTAATAAATTATTTATTCTACTCGAATTTTGAAGTATAAATACCTACTTTGGTGCGCACATATCATGAAATGAAAAGTAAACCACAAATTATTGACATATAGCGATTATTTAAATTGCAGCGTAATCACAGTGAGTGTAGCATGTGAAATAAAACGGAACAGAAGGCAGAGTCCGAAGAAAAAACGTCCGACGGGAGGTCCAAGGACATAAAAAGGCACCGATTCGACTGTTCTAAAACACTATAAATCATCACATTTTTTGAGGTTTTAATACCTCGTGCGAATTAAGGCAACTAGTAATGTATATGGGAAAACCTGCGAGACAAAGAAGTACAAACCAATGTTCGTTAAGAGCTGTGCGAAAAATATCTAACCATTTCCAAACCGAAAAGGAAATCGATGCATGTATGCCAAGTGAGCAAAATCAAATGACAATTGAGAAATTCAAGGCTACAGAATGGATAATTGAGGACGTATGGAAGACTTCTCATTTCTGTACTGCACAGGGCCTTTCCTAGTAGCGTCCAGCCTTCGACTACGACGAACAGGCATGTCTCCAGCAGTAACACCCGACAGCACTGACGCATCAATTCCGAAAGCCGCCAGCTGTTCTGCCAAAGAACGCTGAAGGGCTTCCAACTGATCTGCAGAAAGCACATCCGACTGCATCTGAATTCCACCACTAGCAACCTTGGCTGGTACAACTGGCCTAGATGTTGCTTTATCCTCTGAAAAAAACGCTGGTTTCAATAAAAATATTTATATAAGCATTCTCTTCAGTGTATTCAAAAAACACATAAGGTTAGGTAACTAACCATTATGAGTAGGGCTGAGATTTACACCCGAATCCGCACCAAGTGAGCTTGAAATACTGGACTGACTAGTGGCATGTTTGATAGCGGCCGCTTGAACTGGTGAGACAGCTTTCGGCAAAGAAACAGCCGCTGGCGCAGAAGATGCTCCTTGAGTTGATATAACTAGAAAATAATTACTTTAGATAATTGATCTGTTCATCAATTCACTACTGAAGGAAAATAAGAAATAAAGTTGTCCATTTTAGTTGCTTCTAGCATTTTTTATTTACAGCAACAGAAAACAGAGGATTGGATTGAAAACAGGATTTAATTTGGCCATACAAAGACTGTCACGTTAAAATAGCTACTTAAACCATAATATAATGTACAACAAATTTGGAGACATTTTTTTCCTAGTTTTTGAGCTACTTTAATAGAATAAGCACTGGTATTGGGCCAAGCATAAGTATCACACACGATAATGTCAACATTTGGTAATCTGGTTCGATAACCAGTGAGCTGAAGATCACTGCACTTTACTGTACGATAACAAAAACGATAACTGGGCAATGCTCTTCAGTCATTCTTGTTGATAAACGAATGAAACAAAGCACCTCAAAGATGCGAAACCAATTGTTCTATTTTGCAAATTAAAAAAGCAGTTAAATGGATGATAACTGAATTCTTAGACTACACAAAAGGAACAACAGCTAAGTCATTAAAACTAATAGTGTGTGAAAAAAACATTCAACTATTAAACCCATCTACAGTCCAGAACATCTTTGTAACTGCTAACATAAACGATATGCGAAATGCAATCTATTGGTGCACTGTAAACTAACCTGATCCGAATTTCTCTATAAGTGAAATTAAGTGATTGAAATCAGCGTCAACGAATTTTGAGTGTGCTCCGCACATTGCCAAGAGCGTTTTCTCACGCTCAGTGATAGCTGAACGAAGCGCCTAAATAACTGCTCGTTAATAAAAATGACGGCTTAATAATATAAATAAATAGTGCGCAGACGTCAGCTTTGATTGAAAGAAACAAACTGGTTCAACCAGATAAGTACGAGACATAACTCCTCCATTATCAAAAAATAAATAAATAAAACAACATATTTGATCAAATATAAACACATCAAGTTCACCTTGAAAGTCTGCTGAATATGTTCCGCTACTGGTATGTCTTTCTCGCTTCTACACTTTGTGTCGACTGCTGAAAAGTTGAATTTTGGACATCAGACAGCTGTGAGTTGCACGATGACAAGCGAAAACACTTCGTCAACAAAAAATCGACACTGAAACTGTGCTAAAACATGAGCCATCCCCATCATTACAAGCTTACTTCGTGAGGCAAAGTTTACAGAACCACATAGTAGCACAGTGCAACGCCAAGGAGCATAGATAGGCCAGTAATTGACACGTGTTCAATCACATACTCGTTCAGCAGCACATCTGGTCTTTGAACCAATTACTAGGACATTTTTTTTGTCAAATTGTCAAACGGATGGAAGTGTTGCACTGCTAACGTCGTTTAGACTTGATAAGAAATGATGTTGTAATTTCGTGTGCTCAAAAGGAAGCATCGTTAGCAACGCTTAAGTAAGAACTTTACATATCTCTTCTCATATGCAAAGAAGAAACAAACCTAAAAAAAAACAATGATGTCCAAAAAAACTCACCTTCTGCATGGATTATGAAGCCATTGCTCTGGGAAGACATCATGGGAGGTTGTGGTGTTGGGCGTTCGACTTTAGCTATAACTGTATCGATTCATTAGCTGAACGGCTAGATATATAAAAGGATAGCATCCTTAGATGAGAACACTTTGAACGTACGCTTGGTACTTTGCGGCGAAGTTTTTGGAACGACAGACGGAGAGGCGGTAGGCGCAACAGAACCAGCCTCTGAGCCACACTGTTTGTTCTTCTTCTTCTTTTTGTTCTTGTTTTTCCCAGAAGCACCAGTTGGACGGACCCAGTCGTCGAGCACTTCCGAAGCACCATCTGTTAATTAGGCGCATACAACGTAAGATATATCAACACGAACAGAGATCACATTCAAGAGAAACCTTCACAAAATGCCTGAATGGTCCGCTCCACATTCATATCAAAGGAATGCAATGCCAATATAATGTCATTAGTGCTGACGCCGTGTACGACTTCGCGAACTTTCGCAATTTTATCACTGATGAGCTTCTTCTCCGCAACCTTTGACATGGCCCTGAAACAAATGAGAGGGTCTTTGCAGGCAGAAACATGCAGGAAAGATGAGGAACAACCGGAAAGGGAGTCAACTCCAGGTCGAATGAGTCGGCATGTTTGAAGATTCGGTCTAACTCTATAGGATCTCATAAGAATAACAAATGAAAGTGAAAAGCGACAGAAACGACATAACGAGAGAAGTGTCAATTTCGTCCTCTCGGGGACGAATGCCCACAAACACCGTGAAATTGAAGAAGCACCGATGGAGCGTCTGAACCGTGTGTGCGCCCACCAGCAGCGACCTCCCAAATGCAATGTTGGCACGCGGCGCGGCCGCGTTGCGTGCCCAAGTCGCACTGCGGTGACACTGGAGTTAGCCGTCGAGCACCCATCGTCATCAGCAGGTACGGCCACTCGTCCAGTCATTGTGTTCATCCTGTCCATAATTGGTCTAATTCTATGAATAGAAAAAAGGCTGTAGAATAGTGGCTTCCGCACATTTTCGCTTCACCAGAAAAACCGGGCGTGCTAGTCCTCCAACGAAAACATGCACCTGCGTACCGTAATCCGCAACATGAACTCACTCATTTGGGGCTTTCGAGTTGGTTCAAGTCGGGACAGCGCCATCGTGTACCCGGGTCTCGGTGTTTTCGGAATTTCACTGCATCCTGGAGCTTCTCTGATCTTAAGCTGTACTTAGAGCATTGGCTCGTTTCGTTGTTTCCTCGTGGGTGATAGGCTGGTTGTGTGCGTGGGTATAGGCTTACGTCTTTAATAAACGTTACCTCCTCTTTACATCTGTTTACATTAACGCCGATATGTTGTATTTGGTTCACGTCGTTTTCTGGTTTGTACGTTCTTCAGTTACTTGCTTTTTAGGGGTGAAATGTCAAAAGTTTCACGCGAAGCTCTAAACGAAGCCGTTGCAGACGTTTTGAAGGGCGCGCAGGAGAAGAAGCGAAAGTTCCGTGAGACCGTGGAGCTACAGATTGGACTCAAGAACTACGATCCGCAGAAAGATAAACGTTTTAGCGGCTCCGTAAGGTACTCCTACCTGTAGTTTACAGGGAGCCACTGAAAAGTGGCGGACCCTCACCCAGGGTCTTAAAAATTGGGGAGGCAGTGCCGATTTTGATACAAGATGAATTTCGTTCTTGGTAAGAGTTTTTCTCGAGCTTTTGTCGAGATACGGTACAACGACTGTTCTAAGTGTGTCATGAAGAAGGGAAAATAAAATAGCGTTGCTTTATTGTAATGAGAAATATGAAAGAAAAAGCCTTGCATTCAGATACAAACTCGAAGAAATTTTTGGAGATGAAGGTTGGTGTGGTGGTTTTCGGAAGTCGGTGACCTAAATGTTGTTGCAGACTGAAGAGCATTCCTCGTCCTGCCATGAAGGTGTGCGTCTTCGGCGATCAGCATCATCTCGACGAGGCCAATGCGAATGGGATTCCTTGCATGAGTGCTGATGACTTGAAGAAGCTTAACAAGAACAAGAAACTTATTAAAAAGCTGGCCAAGAGCTATGATGCCTTCCTTGCCTCAGAATCTCTCATCAAGCAAATTCCTCGTATTATTGGACCTGGTCTCAACAAGGCCGGGAAATTCCCTTCTGTTGTGTCTCATGGTGAACCACTCACTGCAAAGGTTGAGGAGATTAAGGCGACCATCAAATTCCAAATGAAAAAGGTATGTGCATTTACGAGTAATTTTATTATTGTTCTGGAAGCCAGAATTTTAGGTACTCTGCCTTTCTGTTGCGGTAGGACATGTGGAAATGAGCCAAGAAGAACTTGTATCCAACATTTCTCTCTCGATCAATTTCCTCGTCTCTCTTCTAAAGAAGAATTGGCAAAATGTCCGCTCACTGAATATTAAGTCCACCATGGGCAAAGCTCAGCGCTTATATTAAGTATCGTTTTAGATAAATTGTTTTGTTGTTGGTTTCGAAGTGCACCGGGTGTTTCGTAATCCACACTATTGTCAGAAATTACGTCAGTCTTATAGATTACTGTGCTATGAAACTTTTCATGGTTTGTTATATGGACATTTCGCGGTCAGATTGTACGGCTCGTTTTCACCGTCGTTCGACCCTCTAAGTGTTAACACATTTCCAACAACTTTTCCATGTGGTGTCATATGTAATGGGACCTATACAATTTCGTACGAGGTTAGTTTCTTTTCGGCGTTTTATTTTGGTTCTTAGGACTTCCTAGCTATACTTAGTATTTACCTGATAACCCATCAAACAGAAGTATTGTACTTGGATTGACCTGTACTTGTATGGCCCGTCTCCATTGGCCCATTCGTCTCCTTGTATGGCCGTTGTGCTGGTCGCAACAAAATTTTCATTTTTTTTTCGGAGTTCTACTGGTTTAACTACTGTAGTTCCCTAAAGTCCCTTGACCTGCTAGGATCTGCCCCAGATCGTCACCATCACAGGCAATCGCAAGTCTTTGTGGATCAAAAGGAGATTTGCCACCAGAGATTACTTTGATACCAGGACGGTGGTAGATCCAGGTATTGGCTTACCCTTAGCTGGGTTTCCTAACTGAAACGCCGGACTCCTCAGCTTGGGTGACCCACCCGGAGGGGTGAATTACCCGCTGCACTTCTCAGCCTGAGAACCAGGAGCACCTGCCAACCATGATGAGGTGGTAAATCGTTGGGAGAAAGGTGTTGTACTTGTTATACAGTTATAAAATTGCATATAATATCGGCGTTTATTGTTGCTGTATATCTTTCACTCGTTTAGAAAAAGACCATTGTTCTGCTTATCATCAGAGCTTGAAAGAAAAAGTGTAGTGCATGCTCAAATAGCGAGAGAATACTTTACTAAGCCGACCACTTAATCTCGGCGTAAATTATGTCTTTGATTACATGGTTCTGCTCATACGTCTCTTTTCGTTCCCTTTATGCTAGAATGTTTCGAATGGGCGCCTGTAAGGCTTCCATTTTTTTCCCCTTGAGTGCAAGAGTGGCTAAGTGGGTCATACTTGATCTGGAGCACGTTGAGCATCGTATCTTCCTTCTGAGGACTTCCTCAAAAAAAATCGTCTATCGGTTTGTGGTTTTTCTGCTGTGGATTTCATACCCGGAGGAATCCAGTCGTTAAATGCGCTTGTGCATCGGTTGTCGTTCATACGCATTAAGTGTTCTGCTCATATTACCTTCAACTATTTGGCGTCTCAAATGGTGTTTTTGATTTTTAATCGTTGACGCAGGTCGAAGCTTCCGATCCCCTCTCTTACATATGTGATACGGGATAGTCCTGACATCGTCCCCTAGAACGTATGTTCCATAAAACCGAATATTCCTTAATCCTGCTAACGCAGTCGGGTTTCCCACCCGTACGTTAATGCAGGGAAAATTGTAGAGTCGAAAAGGTGGATACGGTGTCAGTTATTTATTCTGCTTACCACTAACAACATCCTCGATGCTCTGGAAAGCTGCCCCAACCGCTCGTTTCCTTCTGCTCGTCTCTGGAGCATCATATTGAGTTCCGGACCAATATAGACATAACTGGATCATTCGGAGATATTTATTCCGTTGAGCGTGAATGGGCATACGAAACCAATCCGTTCTTCATGAACATAGTTTTTGTGAGATTTAGTTGAAGACCAATCTTTTCACAGACTAGCAATGCGAAGATGATGTAACAGCCGACCATCGATTTTTACTCCCATGTTGTCCCATTCCAATGTTCGCATGACGTTCTGGAGGGTGGCTGTAAACAATTTTGGCGAGATGGTATCGCCTTGCCTGACTGCTCTTTTGACGTCAACGTTAATATCGTTGGTGAAATTTTGGTTGTGAAATTTTTGTACAGCTCACGAAGAATATTTGTGTACTGAGTAGAGACTCCTTGACTACCAAGGGCTTCTATGACACCTTCTATCTCAACTTAATCAAAGGCCTTCTGTAACTCGATGAATGTGAGACAGAGCTATATTTTATACCCTCGCGATACTTCGGTGAGTTTTGTTATCGTGTGGATGTGGTCCATCGCATTGAATCCTTGCCAAAAACGTACTCGCTAAAATGGATGTCTTTCGTCCAGTACTCTATCAATCCTGTTTACAATTGTGCTTGTGGAAAGTCTGTAGACGAAAGATAGCAAGCGTATTGGGCGATAGTTGCCGATATCTTAGCGGTCACTCTTCTTGAATGATAACACAGTCTTCCTAGTTTTCTCTTGAATAAGAACCTTGCATTCCGACGTATAAAGTGTAAGGGGCTGAACCAGTGTGTTGATGAGGGATGAGGGAAGGTTCTTTGGGTGTTCCGGTCTTATCCTGTCCAAACTAGCTGTCGTTTGATTCTTCACCGATGCAATTGCTTGTCAGATTTCGGAAGGGATAACAGTTCAGACGACATATTCATCTTCCTTTATCTCGTATGAGCACAAGAGAGCGTAGCTATTGAAGAGATTCGAGCAGTAGTGGATATTTTTCTCCGTTGCCTTTCTGGACGTGAACATCTTGGTATAGTGCTTGATTGGTGGACTTTGCCAATGTTTTCCTACCTATGCAGCTTCCGGCTACAACTGCTGTTGTTCTGTCTTTAAGATCTTATCGTATTTCTGCATTGTTTTCCATGGTTAGGCGTCAATGAGCAGTTGCCTATGGCTCGTGCAATTCAGCGTTGGCGTAGCAGCTCAAATGTTCGTGCAATAAAACGTCCCTTGGTGCCTGTCGGTTGAAGTCTTAACTTCCAAAGAACTTAAAGATCTCGGATGAGCAGATGGTGTTTCTCTTGAATGTTATCAGTAACGGCATCTTGACATGAGCTACCTAATGGTCGGAATAAATCCCAGTTTCTTATGATTTTTTGATTTGGTTTTTAAAACACGGCTTTATGTCTTTCTCCGAAAAATTGAATTTTGCCCCAAGTAGGCGATGCTTTTGATCCATTGTAGAATTTTGTGATAACACACGCTAAGTAAAATCTTCGATTTGCTATGATATAGTCTATTTCGTCAGAGTACTCTCCATTGGGAGACTACCATTTCCAACGTTGAGGGTGCGGCTTCTGGAATTGCAAGTTTCCTTAAACGGTCTTGGTCATCGTGATAATCTCAGACGGCCGCTCATCTTGTGCGGTGCTTTCTAATTTATGGGTCCCACTTCGACGTCCTTCAGATGTTTTCTGGGTCCAGTCTTAGCGTTAAGTTCTCCAATGGTGATCTTAAACATGGTATTAAATGATCATGGTATATGTAGGACTATGTACTATGTAGGACTTCTCCAAGTCCACATAGAACACTTCTACTTCGTCTTTGTCATGGATTGATATTGGTGTTTAGGTGAAGGAGATTGTCATAGCTGGAATTGGTCCCCATTTCTTCAACCGTAACCGTGGTTGGTACATAATGTTTGTTCGGCTGGCATTTGGATTTCTTCGTCTCTCTTAGGGCCGTTAGTCCAAGTCGATGGGTCACAGTCCTTCGTCCTTATTTTGTAGATTTTCGTAGTCGTACCATATTTAGTGGAGCAACGCTGAAATGAGTTAACTTTACTCGGCGATGTGTTTTTGTATGGAACACCTGTTCACTTATTATGAACCACTGGCAATTTGTTTTGATGTGGACAATCCATCCTATATCAGTTGGTTTTAAGATGGGTAGGAGATGGCGAAATGATAGAAGTCAATTTAGTAAAGTATTATTTCGCTATCTGCTAGCTGTTTTAATACGAACTGCTACAGGATTGATTGCCGACATTGAAAGAAATCATCAGTTGACTATTAATCAGCAACCGTCATGTATAAAAGAGCCCTGCCAAGTTAGTTTGTCTTATTTGAGCGGTGCTCCACGCAAGAATATTTGACTACATACGTCTACAAGAACAAAATTCGACTCCATAGGACTAAGAAAACTGCAATGCGAGGAGGAACGACTGTGGAGCATCAACTGGGTTCAATGGTTCTGAAGAAGACAAAGACGTCGAAGCGCTAGTCGAGTGAAAGTTTTATAATCAAGTACTTGCGCAGATTCACTACATGCATGCAGACATCAGGACGCGTGTAGCGCAGTATTTAGGGGTGCTATGCAATACAAGGAAAATCCTTAATTCGACCTCTGAGCCCGTTGAACATTCCATACTTTTGAGGGGTGAAAATTGGTACCAGACCTGTATGGTAGAATAACAGCACTGGCGTGATACTTAATCATCGGTAACACTACATAGTGAAGTCGGAGGTATGGCGTATCTCGCAGGGGTTGGTCAACGCTGGAACGATTTATCCTTTATGCAGACGTCTAGTTGACATGCGACTGGAAGGAGTTGCATAATCCACATTAAGGATAAAAGATGAAACTTTCATTGTTGATCATTCCGAGGGATGCGTCATGCACTCGACTTCATTAAGTATCGTTGGAGGTGATTGAATGCATATCTAGCCTTTACAATGACTCGCGGTGGCCTACCGATGTATCGAGCCAATTCTGCTATCCTCCTAGACAAGTGTTGTACCAATTTGCTAACCCGTAGGGATGGAAGGCTAGTTGGGCCACGGGCGCGGGGATCGATTTCATGTGCACTCTGTGGCTCCTTCGACCACTGCGCCACAAGCACCTATCAATTATATATACACAGTCCACACATGTATTCATAATGTAAACATTTGGTTAGAAGAAAGTGAAATCTCAGGTACTTCGTTACCCTATCAAACGTTCCGCTGCGTGATTAAGGTTGTAATTAGTCAGCTCATATAGGTTTTATCTTTTCAATTGCTGTTACAGATTATAGATGATACAATCGGTGGAGCAGATAAATGAAGAGGAAATGTCCGCTATTAAGCGGCAAGTTATCGCTGTTGTTGGGGATTCCGATACTACAGTAAGTTGTTTTCGGAATATGGATATTTTCCTTTGTTCATTAACCATTCGATTTGACCATAAAGGAAGCAACTGTAAGGTATTCCAGCTAACTAAACAACTAGTAGAAGCAGTCGGAAATGGAAGCACTGATGGAGTAATAAATTTGGATACAAAGTATTACCAAACACATGTTGGTATCCTACAGTTTACTACAGGCAATGAGCTTCTCAAGATGAAAAAGGAGAGTCCCGGTGTAATAATTGGAGCCATAATTCTCAAGTTCGTTGAAATATCATAGTCGAGTAAACCTGCAGAAAACGTTTAAAAATCCCGCGCTTCTTTCACTTTATTGCTGGAAATATTTTCTTCAGAAAAATTCCATTGTAGAAGCTATAAATAACTTTTAGGCTTGGGTCTAGAAATCACGTCGAGATCATGGAAAACGTTATTCAGGAGATCAATTGTGATTCACATGTGAGTGTTCCATGTCATCAGTGTTAATCTATTAAGTGGAGGTTCTGTACATGTCACCGCCGTCGCGAAAATTGACCACTTACGTTCCCAAGGTTTTGGTAGCTGATTGCTGCTCGTCTGACGATGTGAACTTTGCTCAGTCTTGGGCCCAGAGTTTCAACTTCGAACTAGTAATACTAGATCCGAACAAGGTATGTCTTTGTTTGCATATTTCATCTCGTATTATTAGATGTTTTTCTCACATGTTTATGTGATTCATACCCTTGTACCACTCAAGAAACTTTTAATGGGAACTAATAATTTTGTGTTGTGTAGTTGTGCACCACAGAGTCAGCGCGAAGAAGCTATGTCGTTGAGCGAGAAATGTGGCATTGCAAGAGTAGTGGAAGTACTCGAAAATGTACCGTGGCAACTCAGAAAAGAAAATTTTAAGAAGGTTAGTTACAAGACAGAGCTCTAAGAAAGTTGGTTAGTATCTTCCTGGTGCCTTATCGTCATAGTTATAAAAATAGGAGTGAACTATGTAGGAATTTGCCCATACAAAACCGCCATTGCATTATTTAAAAAATATCGTATCTAGGAAATTGCAGGTAATCATAGGACAATAATATTTACAGGTCACTGGTAAGCAAGAACTTGATCGTTTATTAGCAATAATTGAAGCAATGAGTGACAGTAGTGAGGATTCTGATGCCGAACCAGACGATGAGGATAGAGGTGTGTTTCACTGGTATGTAGAAAGTACTTTTGCCAAATTCCATACTTCAATTTTATCATGAAAGAATCAGCAGAAAAGTAGAGGATTTCAGAAGCTATATGGCAAGCGTTCAGTTCATACAGTGTTCCTCCTTCGAATGCGGACACATCGACAGTAAAAGAATGCGAAGAAGAAATTTCTGTTGATGTGACTATAGTGAAGAATGAGCGAGGGACCGATCAGTGGTTCTCGAAACTTCTTGAAAACAAGGTAAATACATCCCTTTTAATTTTTCGTATTCTTGTTGAGCAAACGCGAGGTGTTATTATTATTCTTTGTTCACAAATAAGCTGACGTTTCGGCGGACTTCGCCTTCCTCAGAGCCTGGAAAGGTCAAGTTGACAGCAATCTACTCGGTCAAACGCCTCCATAACCAAACAAAGAAAACGCTAAACCAAGATTTCAACCACAATGAACACAACTTTGCACACCCACCGCTTTCTATGAGGCTTCCACTGAGTATGTCGAGTGGAGACCAACCGCACAGAATTCACATGGAATCGCAACGTGCCCTTCCCCTCAAAATAATAGGCTTATATACTGCCCAATATTAAGCGTGATAACGAGGAATTCTTCCCTGCGATTCATTTTCGGATTTCTGGAATTAATCCAGAACGCCTCGATTGTTTTGCGCGCTTGTGTTTTCGTCTCCTGTGCGAGGATCGTGACGCGTACTTCAAAGTCCTCCTGCTCATGTCTCTGGGTCCTATCCGACCTTAAATCCGAAAATGAATCGCAGGGAAGAATGCCTCGTTATCACGCGTGATATTAGGCAGTATATAGGCCTATTATTTTAAGGGGAAGGTCACATTACGATTCCATGTGAATTCTGTGCGGTTGGTCTCCACTCGACATACTCAGTGGAAGCCTCATAGAAAGCGGTGGGTGTGCAAAGTTGTGTTCATTGTGGTTGAAATCTTGGTTTAGCGTTTTCTTTGTTTGGTTATGGAGGCGTTTGACCGAGTAGATTGCTGTCAACTTGACATTTCCAGGCTCTGAAGAAGGCGAAGTTCGCCGAAACGTCAGCTTATTTGTGAATAAAGAATAATAACACCTCGCGTTTTCTCAACAAGAATACGAAGAATTACTTGATCAATGCGGAGGTTAATAGGAAGTCGGTCTTGGAAGTTACATCCGGTTTATTTAAAATTTGCTGTAATCCATCACTTTCTCCGTTCAAGACAAGAACTCATGGATCAGAAAACTACAGCAGCACACCAGAGAATGCTGATTTCAACTTGTTCCAAGCAATAAAGAATGTAGGTCTACATAGTGTTCTTCGTAAACTAAATCCATAAACAGTAACCCTCTTATACAGTGCGAGATACTACGCCATGATTCTAGACCCATGATGCAAACATGAAGTTGAATGACACAACGCAACGTGTGGACAGTGCAACTGCCTTACTTTCCAAAATTGTTGATCTCAGAATGACGAACGAGGAAGTAAGTCACCATCAGAAAACTGAGTAAATAATGTTGTTTCGACTTTCCATCTAAATAAAGAATGTAGGTCTACATAGTGTTCTTCGTAAACTAAATCCATAAACAGTAACCCTCTTATACAGTGCGAGATACTACGCCATGATTCTAGACCCATGATGCAAACATGAAGTTGAATGACACAACGCAACGTGTGGACAGTGCAACTGCCTTACTTTCCAAAATTGTTGATCTCAGAATGACGAACGAGGAAGTAAGTCACCATCAGAAAACTGAGTAAATAATGTTGTTCCGACCTTCCATCTCTATTTGTCTCATGGGTCGACGTTCTTAATGTGAATTTCTCTCTTGTCTTTTCGTATGTGTATAAAGCAACTTAATATATTCATGAAGTATTCGAATCAATGTACAATCAATTACTCGCAGAGTCAAGAGCATAAAATTTGCTAACTCACTGATATTCGCAAATGTTAGTTAATATCAGTAGCATAGAACTAGCAGCTGACCAGCTCCAGCTATATCTACATTTGGAAATCTTTCTTTAACATAGTACGATTAACAAAATACAAGGAAGACAGCTAGAGTACCCATCACAGAATCTTAAACCTATAATCGCACACGACTTCATACGGAGGCGTTTAATCGATTTTGATATTTGGAATATCACAAAGAACAGCATGTCCGAGCAGGCAGCAAAGCTAATAAATAGGTAGGGCCGCATATACGTATATATAAACACTGGGGAGACGCTAGAAATGTGCTATGAGAAGGCGCATTTTGATGGTTGGGTAGAAGTGCTGAACAGTAAGAAAAGAAAGATGGAGAGAGTCTACTTATGGAACGGGATCTAGAGGGACTAGACTAGAAGGAATCTATATTATTTAATCATCTCCAGGATGCTCTGGGCAGCAGTTCTTTCGTTTAAACCAATCATCAATGCACCTAAAAATGTTGCATGAAAAATTATTGACGACTTGTTACAAAATTGACAACTAATCGACTTTCGTCAAACTTCGGGAGGAGGAAACAGTTTTCTCTAGATTTTTGAGCTGACATGGGTTGGTAAAAGCCGCGACAATAACTGGTTCTGTACAATCGACGCGGACCAGCGCTGCTCCGAAAAAGGCTAAGGCGCTGACCGTGTAGTCCAATAAGTCTTTTTATACCGACCTTACCCCCCTTATTAAGACACTTAAGACCTTATAGTCTTATACTATATCGTGTCAGCTCTATTGTCTAGAACTGGGCAGTGGAATCCAAATGACAATACAATGATAAATCAACATACTGCTTATGGTATATGCAAAGGCAAGGTAAACGGGCGATAATGGCTCCAGTAAGCATTTCTTCAAGGCAGATTGAACATTCGCCTTTATCCTCTGTAAGAACATCGTCTGAAATAGTAATAATAAATGGCTGAACCAAAAAGAGGCGTTAATTGACAGGAAATGATCCATTTATTCCACTGAACCATCCATTTCACCTAAAATTGATCTACCACCCAAGGGTTTACCGCCTCATCGTGGGTGAGAGGTGTTCCCTGCTGTTGCGCGTTGCGATGTACTGAGAGGGGATTCGTCCTCCTTGCAGGGTCTCCCATACTAAGAAGGAGTCTGGCGTTTCCATTAGGAAGCCTAGCTAAGATTAAACCAATACCAGAATCAACCACCGTTCTGGTATCAAACTAGTCGCACGATGGCAAATATCCCTCTGATCCACAACGGCGGCGACTGCCTGTGGTGCCCCAAGGAGGACTTTGGCCTGGCAGTGCTCGGGACTCCAGGGAAGTCCAACATGATTCCGAAACTGGAAATTATGCTGAGTCCTCCATGAACAGTGAAGATAGGCCATCTATGTATTCAATTAACTAAGTAAAATCGGCATGACGTACCATTATATGTAATTTTTGGTCTAGTAAGGCACATTACAAGGTGGACGTCTGCTTCGTCGGAGGGAACAGTTTTGTGACAAATCGGACAAGTCATGTCTTCAACACCTAAATATATCAAAATATAAAATCACTTCTGGAGAAATACAGGTAGATCAGTGCCAGCACTAATGGAAAGCCAATGTCATCTAAGCAATATATAAATAGTGCCACAATAGCCGAAACCATGCAATTGGTTGACTATTTCACAATCAAACGAATTCATAAGAAATCACCCTACCCATCATAAAAACAGGCATCGAGCGTCTACTAAAGTTACCTCGCAACCGACCAGTTCGTGCGTGACTGAAGCTGGGACCACCATGAGGGCGCAATCTACAAAATAACCCTTTATACATCGCGAGAACAAGTAAGTAGGCGATACAATAAGGAACACCTTGGAAGTACTAAAGAATTGCGACTGAATAAGTATAGAAATAGCAGTAAACTTCATTACTAATGAAATACTACGAAAAGTAGTAGTAAGCAATGCTTCACCTCATCGGATGCTGATGAAGTGTAGAAGGACCAGCATCATCCTCAGACCCGTTTGAATCCGACGATGATCCAACTATACGAGTATTTCGTATTGTCTAAAAACTAAAGCGCTTTAAATGCAACAGGATGTTTACTGCTTCACCGAAATTGAGATTCTACAGAAAGAATGGGATGAAAATAGCAATGACAGACATGAGCGCCTACGGGGATTCGTTTCGCTCAGCATCCTTCAGCCGTATTTTATTTTTCTCTCTAAATTCGCACAGATTAAAAAAATCTATTGGATCCTTTGCTAAACTTCTAGCACTGTTACGTCTATTCAAAAACGAATTTACGACGTTGTTGCCAAACTTACTTTGTTAGATTTTAGTTACAGCTGTAGTTTAAGACGCGGCGCATGTGGCGCAGTGGCCGTAGTAGCCCTACCTCCTCAGGGGCCGGTAAAATGGTACCAGATTTGTCTGGTAGTAAAGCAACACTGGCTCCATACATTGGTAGGCCACCGCGAGTCATTGTAAAGGCCAGCCTTAATGAAGTCGAATGTATGGCACACCATTAAGGGATTGATCAACGCCGAGAGCCCTATTCTTCATCCTTTATCACCGGTTCCCCACTGTAAGTGAATGTATGGCACATCCCAAGGGATCTCTCTTGATCTAGTAATGTCTCTATTGGTGCCTGTCTTGAACCGTAACGCATAAGCATTCTTCTCGCTATAAGGACATGAAGAGCATCACGCCCCACTGTAAGTGAATGTATGGCACATCCCAAGGGATCTCTCTTGATCTAGTAATGTCTCTATTGGTGCCTGTCTTGAGCCGTAGCGCATAAGCATTCTTCTCGCTATAAGGACATGAAGAGCATCACATATCTGTTCAAGGTCCTCTTTAACAGTCTCGCGATGAGTGACACCAATAGATGCCCTAATGGTTTTGTGCGAGTGGCCGCTAAAACACCTATAGGTCTCATTTTCTTTCTGGTGGTTTATTTTGATGCACAGAAGTTTTATTCCTTACACTTTTTGTTATCAAATGAGAGCCTGTAGAACAAATGTTGCGTTTGGTGCTGCATGGGATAAGCTCTATTCCGCACTCAGAAATATACAAAAACCGTTTTCCGAACGAGATCACAAACGGGAATACCGGTACTACCGACCACTATTCAATTCTAATTGCTACAGTGAATGATAATTATCGTATAGAGCGTGAATGTATAAATAATACTCAAATAGAGACCCATAATTTGAAAAACGCTTCGAAACGCTGAAAGCGACGTGTTTGTTTGATGGACCATAGTAACATATAGTAAATAGCACCACAAACTCGAACAAATATTGCTTATTTTTAAAAGACCAGCACGTCCATAAAGGTTGACAATTAGGCGTCGTCTAGTCCAAAACAAAGGTGAGATGAGGCTCCTGCGCGAGAACGTTTAAAGAACTGAGCACCTGGGTTGGTAGTCCAGCTTGTGACATCCTGTGTAACCATGGGGGAACGGCTCCTATTCAACGGCTACGCATGTCATTACCGACAAGTTGACAATAGTTGCACAGCCTCGAAGTTGAAGAGCGATGTAGCTTAGAAATTCGGTCTCTCACGCGATACAAGAGCTTATTTAATATTGTTCTCACCTCATCTTTGAGACAGAGCCCTCGATATCGCATTGGATAGCACTGACCATTTATTCACCTTACGTAGGGTCTCTGTTCCCCAAGCATCTGTTAACATGATGACCAACACCAACAGCCAACTAGTAAGTGGCAGAAAAAAATCGCGCATACAAACTTTAAACAGAGATATATTAGTTCAGTGAACTCTAGAGATTAGATCTTTCTCAACAAGATATTTTTCAACTTGGATACTTGGATGGCCCGTCTTGCGCGAGTCCCAGCATAACCTCCACTTTTTCGGAATTTTGCTGGTTTAGCCATTGTGGTTCCCTGGAGCTCCGAGGTCAGCAAGGCCAAAGTCTGCCCTAGGTCGCCACCACAACAGGCAGTCGCCGCCCTTGTGGATCAGAGAGATATTTCCCACCATGCGACTAGTTTGGTACCTGGACGGTGACGGGTCCTGGTACTGGTTTACTCCTAGCTGAGCTTCCTGATGGAAACGCCGGACTCCTCAGCTTGGTAGACCCTGCCAGGGAGGAATCTCTGCTGTACATCGCAGTCCGACACCCAGAAACACCTCCCAGCCACGATGAGGCGGTCCTTTGAAAGTTATTTTTCAACTAGATAAGTCTCCATTTTTTCGTGGAAACTAGTATTTCGAATACTAAAGCAACTAAATAAACTGAGTTTGGCCAACAGGACATGAAGCTGTTCCAGGTAGCGTTGTCAATGTTTGCGAATGGAACACTTGCAACTAAAATTTTCTGTGAATTAAAACCCATCTTAAGTTTTTTTTATACCTAGATTTCAAACATAACGAAAGTCATAACAATACCTAAAAAAGAATTTACATGCAGTAAGGAAGACAGAACAAAACCTCTTCTATGAGACCCTAAAACTCTCAGGTTCTCAAGCACAGTTGATCCTCAGTTGCTGAAAAGCTATCGAATAGCATCGAAAAGCCAGTATCAGCCTCGCGTGTTGAAGGAATAAAAAGTATAAAGAGCTGAGTTCAAAACCCGATGTTCTATGTGTTTCTCATTATCTTCTCAAACCCGTACGGTCCCCCCCAAGCTCCCGTTTTCAGCTCTGGAATAAAGTGATCAGCTCAAATAGAAAACAGAACTGTTTACGAGCCTACGACGTTCAACAATTTAGTGTTTCTTCAGAGTTAAACAATGTTTACATTTGTAAAGATTTGAGACAACAAGAAGAGGAATATTCTCAAGCCTGTAGAAATGAGTTCAGTCTAGAGTTCTCGATATCAAAGAGTGCCAAAGTAAGACCAAACGTGAAAATCCATAGTGTAAATTTAACAACTGACTAAAATACATGTAACTAAAGTTAGTTCTCATCGATGCTTTGATTGGTAAATTACCCTTTCAGATAATAATCAGAAAACTTGGTGTTTTCCCTTGTTAGGATACAGAACTGAAAAGATTACGACGTTAAAAGAATACATACAAGGATGTAATAATCGAAGTCGTACTACTCGGGTGGAAACCCACCGATGTTAATCAAATTTTGGCAATTGAGAAAGCATTATTCGGAATAGGAAACATCAAATCCGACTTTGAACATTGGAGAACTGGTTTATATTCCAGTACATTCGCCTTTGCAGTGTTATTCACCAGCCATCAAAGAGACTTGGACACTGGGCAAGATCGGATCACGATTACCCTTTCCGGTGGCTCGCGTACTAGACACTGCACCACAGAGACTCTTGCTCTGCGTTTTTGTTGAATTTTTAATCATTCAGTGTATCCTTTCACACTTACTCATGCTATGTTACGATCACAGCACACATCGATTTGAAGAAATCTTCACGTCAGTCTGCTAGAAATTCCAACGTCTCAACTCTCTCTCCAGTTTATACGAAAATACCTGCAAGAATTCGGCCGCCGTCATCACCGATCTGCTCGGATTTCTGGATTGATCATCCTGACCTCGTGAAGCATTGGTAGCGTCGACGGAATTTGAGCGGGGCCTGTCTTCGGCCACGGACGATTGCCGTCCACCCATCCACCGCAACAACTACAGCCTAGAAACTCCCGTCTTAGATGTTTCTATGTAACGAACAATTGAACAAGTCAGAATAGCCATTTAGCATTAATCCATCTTCTACAAGCTCAGTAGTACAGAAGCAAACCGATAAAGATATCATCTCAAAATTTATGCCACACCATTTCGGAAGAAAACAGACATTCCATGAAACTCATTGCAGTATAAAAGGGCAGTGAGCGCGCAAGGAATGAAGTATTACGGCAAGCAATCCACGGAGTGGAATGTGAGCACAACCGATCACTTGCTAGTTGCCCATTTTGGGATAGATCCATCAACAAACACACAAATGATCTGTGAGTAGACGGTTATAATTGGTGATAAAAGAGCGGATGATCGTGGCACGTTTTGCGCCGACGAATAGCGCAACTGCTAACGAACAATGCTTAAAGATTACATAGCGACAAACGAGAAACTGAAAGTGTAATCCGGAACGTCATGAATAGTTGGTCCAGAAAATGCAAGGCGAAGTCTGCACACCGCCTCTGCCCCAGGAGGGCAACAACCTCCTCATGTCCTCCGGAGCACCTCAGCGCGGGACCACTGCTCCACAACTGCTCTGGGGCTACTTTTACTCCGGGTTCGCGCATCGACTAGAACAGAACGATCAATGAGGAACGAACGTCCGCAACACGAGTTTGTTTTATCACTGCCATCACACGCATTTTTGCGAATCTATTCCTACACCGTAATTGGGGCGATAATTATCGCTAACTGCCCTGGCACCAAATCCATACTCGTACGACCACTGCCCACATGGGAGCCATCCCAGAAACTCGCTGGTATCGGAGCCATGCGCTCGGTGTGGGTTCAGCATCGGCTGCTCGACGGAACCCGCTACTCCGCACGGAAGCGGTCTTCTTGAAAATCGCTGGCACTCGTATTGTGGAAGGGCGAGTCGATTGGAATGAAATTAATAGTAGTTATGATTTCCATACAGTTACAGTGTTAAACTGTCGTTCCTTGCGTGAATTTGGCTAGCCGGGACGTTCGAAATAGGGATGTTGAGGTTGTTCACGAGTGCTGGTCCACGGCCAGCTTTACGGTTGATTTGGAACTGGCTGATTACAGATGTACCTAGAATATATTGGGCCTGGATCGCGGATCGATAGCGGGAGCCTTGCAGCTGAAAACGAGTGCGTGGGATCGTCTGGGAAGAGTGGTCTTGTATAAATGATTGTGAAGGTCATCTTCGTTGATTGTGAACTCGAGCTGTGCGGTCGTTATTGCTTTGTGGCCGCTTATAGCACTTTGTTTTGCATCCGTTCCGCTTTCGTTGTGGACGTGAGCGATGTGAGCTTGTGATTTCATGGGACCATAAGGTCCACAAATTTGATTCTGTTCGAAGGGACCTTCTATGGTTTGCTGAAAGTTATGGCATGTTCTTTATAATTAAATATTCAGTACTTATCTACGTGCTTCATCTACACGTCCGTACATATGTATGTACCTGCCTTCGAGCGGAAAGCAGGAAAGAATTACAACATAGTTGCTTTTTCCAGATTGTCGTGAAAGTGACCGTTATGACATACGAGAGTACTTACTGAGGTGCTTCTCAGCAGTGCTTGCGATGGATGGCAGGCCTTCTCCGCACTCAACAGCGCAGCTGCTGTCGGCCATTTCATCGCTCGCCGATGTTCATATGTCTGCAAGAAGTTTGAACGAAGATATACGGGATCTACTGAAACAGATAGAGACGGTGGAGAAACTACCACATTCGATTAATCTCTGTCAAATCGACGGATGGAGGTCCAGGTATCCATTTGTACCTTTAATTTTCACTTTAACCAATTTTAATATCCACTGATTGGAAGTGCAGTTTTCGAAGGAAGTGCTGGTGAATTGCTCATGGTGAGAAGGCGATAAAATTTCGCTACGCTTTCCGTTTCGAGTGAAATCTAGGCAAACAGCATAGAATGCTGATTCTGTACCACCGTGGTCCATTCAGCTGAGATCGTTTGTCTTAGGCTTCATTTCCTGTCGAATGCAGAAAGCTGAACGTTCACGGTTGAGACGATGTTCAGCATAGTTCTCTTCGTTGTCCGCTTAACATTTTGCCCATTGAAGGCTGCTTTCCAAGATGCGAGTGGAGATTTCCAAGCTCGAAGAAGCCTATCGTCATGTCGTCGGCTCGCAATGGTGCGAATTGCTCAGGACGATCAGAGGATATGCCCCTTCAGTGTTATCTATAAGCTTCACATTTGCGAGTGACATGCAGCTTGTAAACGATTTCTACACTGGGGTATGTTTTGTGATTCCTCTAAAGTGCAAGCGCTCTGCGCGCCAGGTTCTGTGCTATGTTTTTGCATGATAAAGGTACAAATACCAATTTAGGCTCAGCAGGTTGCATTGAACAACGACCTCTTTGCCACCAATTTCAGACCTGATATCCCAGTTATACCACTTAACGTTGAGAAGGCTGTTTCTAGGATTATTTCCGATATTAAAACGCTGGGTGGTTAATCGACACAGTTCTTTAGGTCTGTCTCGCCATTTGTTGTCGTTGTTGTTGTTATTGCTGTTGTTGTTGCTGTTGTTGTTGTTGTCTTTCGTGGTTTTTTTCGAATAAAATTTTCTATGAAAGTGTCGACTATCGACGTCATACGCAGTGTAGTCTTCACTTCCAGTGCATCTTTTAAATTCAGCAGCAGGTGGTCTGTCATATCCTGTGTGTGGATTCTGCATTCGAATAGGAATGATCTTCTTCAGGATGTGTGGTGATTGCTATTGGCAGAAACAGGCATTAAGCAACGTGGAGCAGGCAGCGCCACGATGCGAGTGAGTGACTTTTACTGCATTTCGTCCTGGGTTAAAGTACGTCGGACTTCAATTTCAGCTTACAACATCGTCTAATTTCCGTCGCATGTAGGGAATTTTGTTAAAGATATGAGAACTATTTACACATTGTGACTTGTCGGTTTGGATTTGCATAATGCCTATGCCAACCTAAGTGCCCCTTAGAAATCTGTTCATGTATACGTTGGAAAGAAGTGCGTGTGGCTCAGTGGTCGGAGGCGCTCTGCCATATACATGGGAGCGATTCCCACGTCCCTGGCCCACCATGCCTTCCATCCCTTCGGTGTCGGCAAATTGGTACCAGACTTGTCTACGAGGACAGCAGCAATGGCTTAATACATCGGTAGACCACCGCGAGTTATTGTAAAGGCCGGATATGTATTCAATCACCTCCAACGATACTTAATGAAGTCGAATGCATGGTGTATCCTTAACGGATTGATCAATGCTGAGCGCTTTATCCTTTATCCTTTATACGCTGTGGAGCGCTATATACCGGACTTTGCGCTGATCCCATATTTATCGAAGACATTACACATAATCTCGGGACCACTTTATTCGTCTTATCTTGCTGTTGGCGATGTGTTTGCCGCTAAATTCATGATGTTCAAGGGCGGTGCTCAAATCATCGAAATGTAAAGCCGATGGCTCCGCCGTGTTGGCATTTCCATACGATTCGAAGTTTGTAAAAATACTGCTTAAAGATGTGCACATAATGACTATTGGAGATTCAAGTGAGTGAAACTTATTTAGTTGTTTACATTATTACTTATTCCTCAACCAGTGATAACTTCCTTTTTATTTACTGCCTACTACGGTTTTCACGATAGGGTATTATGTGAAATACAACCATAGTGACCGAGCCGCAGATGTCTGCGGTAGGGATCGAGCACCCTGTTACCATTTACGGGAGCTAACGCGTTTGCCACCACACCATGCGGGTCCTTGGTTTCGCATTTCCTTCAGCTGGCTATCTACCAGTGCCATTAGCAATCACCTGTCAACAGGATTGATCTGGAGAGCGCAAATCGTCATTGAAGCCAGTTCAGCTAGGGCTGTAGTCGAAATCGATTTTTTATCGTTTGCTACCGATTAAAATTTTTCTCAGTAATGTGTTATGTGAGGTACAACCACAATGATGTTGAGATATTAGCGAAACTCCGGGCCACAATGGTCCGCGATGGGGATGGAAAACGCTATCAGCTCAACCAATGATATAGAGAAGACGAAGGGATCGGAACTCCTTCGAAAATATTTGAACGTTGTCAGCGCAGACGCCTGCGGTCCTGAGTTTTTCAAATATCTCAGCAATCTTGTGGTTGTATTTGAGCATTGTTTTCTTGATAGTATAAAGAAGCTAGAAATTTCTGTTGATGTATTCTTGGGAGTTTCCTTGTTCATACAGCCGTTTTCCCTGCAATTTCAGTCATGCGAGGAATTTATAAGGATTTAATAGCGATGTTGCACGGTGATGAGCTAGTAAAAGATATTCATCTGAAGACTAAGACGGAAAGCTCGTTTTTTGGAGACAGGCAGGTGGATTTAAGTTTCTTTGCTCAAGGTATGCTTTTCCCTCCAATGTAGTGGTGCTATTAGAAGACATATTCTTCTATACTTAACAAAGGCGACCTCTAGTGATCTACTGGGGGTGTTGATGTTCTCACCTGTGGCAGGCAGATTACTTAATTATGATGTTTTCAGATAGATATCCTTCCTCTTGAGAATGACCGAGTTTTTAGACAAGCACGAGAATTTCAGACTGATTACTATTTAATTCAATATCTCTTCACCACCAGGCAAGTGATTTCAGTGTGTTCTATTTTAGCGGCTGTTTTTATACGGAAACTTCATATGTGTTTCTAATTTAGAGTCATGAAAGTTGATATAGAGAGAGCATTTCTAGAGATGTGCTCTACTGGGGAATTTCCGGACGTCTTGTTAATCAACTCATGTCTGTGGGATATTACAAGGTTAGCTAATGCGATTATGTGGTCGTCGAGGCTTTCCAAAATATCGTTTTTTATTAACAAGGTCATTACGCTTTTACCAATTGATTATTTGGATACTTGGATAATTGGGCTGCCATTCCTCACTGATTGTGGGAACTCCAGTATAACCATCATTCTTCGGCGTTTTGCTGGTTTAGCACTTGTGGTTCACTGGAGTCCCGAGGTCAGACAGGCCAAAGTCTGCCCCAGGTCGTCACCACCACAGGCAGTCGCTGCGCTTGTGGAGAAGAGGGATATTTACCACCATGCGACTTTGATACCAGGACGGTGGCGTATCATGGTATTGGTTTACTCTTAGCTAAGCTTCCTGATGGAAAATCTCGGACTTATTCTCAGCTTGGGAAGCTCTACCGGGGATGAATCTATATCGCAGCCCGACAAACAGGAACACTTCTGAGCCATGATGAGGCGTATTACAAGGTTAGCTAATGCGATTATGTGGTCGTCGAGGCTTTCCAAAATATCGTTTTTTATTAACAAGGTCATTACGCTTTTACCAATTGATTATTTGGATACTTGGATAATTGGGCTGCCATTCCTCACTGATTGTGGGAACTCCAGTATAACCATCATTCTTCGGCGTTTTGCTGGTTTAGCACTTGTGGTTCACTGGAGTCCCGAGGTCAGACAGGCCAAAGTCTGCCCCAGGTCGTCACCACCACAGGCAGTCGCTGCGCTTGTGGAGAAGAGGGATATTTACCACCATGCGACTTTGATACCAGGACGGTGGCGTATCATGGTATTGGTTTACTCTTAGCTAAGCTTCCTGATGGAAAATCTCGGACTTATTCTCAGCTTGGGAAGCTCTACCGGGGATGAATTTATACATCGCAGCCCGACAAACAGGAACACTTCTGAGCCATGATGAGGCGGTAAACCTTTGGGAGGTATTAACTGATTATCTGAAATATCTTTGCAACATGTTTGTTCTAAGGTATTCGCGCGCTTTTGATCTTGACGTTTCTCCAAATGACGATAAACAGGCAGGTACTGAGCGCGCTTCTCTTGAGGAGTTCTTGGAGCGGTGAGTTCATTTCTTCATCCTTCCCTATTATTTGGGTTTACTTTCTACTCTAGTTAATGTTTCCTATTTTTCGCACTCATACTGGGCAGCTATTAGCGCTGTATTTCTTTTACAGGGCTTCCATGATGATTCGTCGTCTTCGTCTCATGATGCCAGCAACAACACAGGTGATTTATTGGCATTCCGTAATATTGCTGTAATGTAGGAAGACTAGAGCAGGAAGTGTAACCGAGAGAGGATTTACTTGTGCAGGCTTTTGTTAGTGTATTCTGATTGTCTTTGTTAATGTGCTTTAAAAAAGCTGCTTTGATGTAGATTGAGTTTTCTCAAGGCTTATATGAATTGCTGAGTTGTCGACTCATCTTCGCGTCTCTAATTTTTAGGTTATTTGGTTGAATATGCCATGGCCAATACCAGTAGATACTCCCTCTCTGGTGAATAGAGCAGATAATATTAACACAAGGCACTTGAGCAGGTATGTTCAAGAGTATATGTTGAAATATTTTCACACTGAGGATTACCAGGTGCTTTACTTCAAACAAGCCAAGTTTACCTAAAGGCAGTTTTCAGAATGCTTGTCGTGGACGCCAATTTTCGTGCTTCACAGCTATTCCGTGCTGCCGGTTATGACGTTCTTGACCTTGCATTTTATATGCGAAATCAAGCACTTTATTCTTATCGTTCGTTAGTTTTTCGTTCCAGAACAGTAACTAGGTGAAGCTGTTCCTTAACTGAAGTCTTTTTTTTCACAGAAAAGATGGAATACATTGGGATTCTGTGGGGACACGTATCATGACCCAGTTGGTGATCGGGCACCTAGTACGGTCGTGGAACATTCCACTTCCGGAGAGGATCAGAGACAAGTTGACGTCCTTGTTAGTTCCTTATAAGTTATGGACTTTTTCGTTACAGTCTCTTGTGTGGGAATGATTTCTGTACACTTCGTTCCAGAACAGTAACTAGGTGAAGCTGTTCCTTAACTGAAGTCTTTTTTTTCACAGAAAAGATGGAATACATTGGGATTCTGTGGGGACACGTATCATGACCCAGTTGGTGATCGGGCACCTAGTACGGTCGTGGAACATTCCACTTCCGGAGAGGATCAGAGACAAGTTGACGTCCTTGTTAGTTCCTTATAAGTTATGGACTTTTTCGTTACAGTTTCTTATGTGGGAATGATTTCTGTACATTACTCTTTTAGCGCTGAGGAAGCTTGTAGTTCTGACATGTGGAAAAACTGGGCAACTCGTTCTCTAGTGGAATCCGATATTTCCACTCTACCAGAAAACAGATCCGCACTTGGTTCTTTTCCAGAAATTATCCAGGTTACTCCATGTGTCGTTGAATGTCTAATCTTTGTCTTGTTCACAACATCTATTATTTGCAGAGGAAGATCAGGGAGGGCGTTTTGCATGAAATGAAAGACAAAAATCTTAAGTGGGTGTTTTACATGCTTCTTTCTATAAAACTGGATTATTAACGAAACCAATTTTTACAATTTCAAAGACATTCCCAGCGGTTGGCAATGTGAAACAGACTAGCATCTTTGGTTTCGCCATTCTCTCTTAGCTTAGCTCTCTCTCGCTTAGTAGCTCAGGTGTATTATTCTCGCTGTAAGTGTTGTTGTTTGAAAAGTCAATACAAACTTCCTTGAAGGCAAAGGATCTAAAATAAAATTCTTTGTAGTAGCAATATACCAACATGGGTACATTCTGAGGGGCCCAGATTTTGGAGCTCCAGATTTTCTGCATTTTTTATACTTGCGAAAATATTAATCTCTATTTCGACATATTCGTCCCGTGAAAAATGAGAACTTTTATTTGACTTTCACTTCAGATTAGGGCGTCGTTGAAATTTACTTATGGTTTTATGGTGACCTGAAACAAGATCATTAATTGTAGGCTGTGAGAACTGGTTTTCAAGTCCTGTTGAAAGAGCGGGTGTCGCAGCGGTAGTGATCCCGCTCATGAGGTGAATAGCACCAGTCGTCCAAGTGCTGCCTCGACGTAGGACCAACCAAGCTTCTTGTTCCTCTTTAGTTGAGAATTTGGTTCCTTACTTTTCTGGGACAAGCCTACTCCCTCTGATCCCTCATGGAAGTGACCGAAGGAAAGTGCACTTAACATACATTGACAGATATTCGTGGCGAAGACAAAAAAAAAACCGAGCAGTAGCCGATCCTACGCGCAGAAACTTCGAAGACCATCATGAGTGGTGGATGCGAGGAAGAAAATAAAATGCAAAAGTGCTGGGATCCATACAAAGTGTAACTTGTGATCTCTGGTCTTGTAATAGATGCAATAAGTAAGTATAGAGGACTTGTCGGGAAGAGAATTTAATGACTTTAAGTTTTCTCCAATCTCTGCATGGAAATATCTAAAGGTTTCACCATAATGTGACAAAATGAATCTAGCTGTAGTGTTATTTTAATGTAAAAAACTTTGTGAGTGGTTTTGTAAAGATACAAGGCATTGTGAGTCTTTTACAGCTTAGTTGACTTATTTAACATCCTTGTAATAAGGTTATTTTCGAAAATTGGATACATCTTGTGTACACCGAAGTATTTCAGTTTATATGAAGCCATCCACTCTGATATTCGTACTATGCGAATCTGTAAGCTGTTACGCGAGAACCCGAAGGTAGAAGAGCAGTTCACGTTAGAGGAGTCATGGCAGCTCGAAGAGATGGTTTGTTTCATTTTTATTCTGCAGTATATTTAGATGCTTAGATGGCCAGTCGTAACGTGTCATACGCGTTCTAGCGCTTCTTTTATTCGTTCGGTTTCATAAAAGTCGTCATCCATGGACGTGGTTCTATCGGCGTGTTTCTTTGGCGGAGGTTTAAGGATCTAAAAGTTGATCCAACTGTGAGTAGAGCCGGTTTGTGAGCATGTTACGAGCACATCGGCCTTTGTAGTCTTCCTCGAGGTTGTTTCGATTTTCTTAAAATTTCCTATACCGTCCTTTATGTTCACGCTTAATCTTCTTTTAGTGTATGACAGGTCCATAGATTTAACTCCTAAGACTTATTTTGCTAGATTTCGAAGGCGAAATATTCTTTGAAGATCTGGACCACAAAACCGACTTCATGTTAAGTGTTCCGGTTCATCTTTTCATTTTAAAACTTTACTCCAGTTCCTTGTGCATTTTTTGCAAGTTATTTAAATGCCTAAAGTATCAGCAATGTCTCTGCTACATAGCACAGAGCCTAAAGAATTGTTGCCTCAAATAAGTGAGAACGTAGTTCGTGAAGTTGATTAGTGCCCTTTGTCCCACCGCAGCTCATGCAGACCGTTGTTTTATGCCGAGTTCTTCTCTTAAATCATCCATGTACCTGAACGTCCCAGGCATACGTAGGATGTGGTCTCGTCAATTGCTAATCCATACAAGATGACCTGTATCCATACACACCGGGGTGGTTCTTATGAATTAGGGTTATCTCAAATTGACATCTATTCCAATCTTTCGTTGAGCACGGAAGGCAACACCTCTGCTTCTGTAGTACTGCTCGATAAGAGGGAAATATCGTCGAAAAAAGGGGGCTGGATAGGAATCGTCCATCAACACGTCCTCTTTTTTTTTCCAGTATAGTGTCTGTATAGCGAACCGTAGCGTTGTGATGAGTAGTTTTGAAGGTAATCTCCTTGTCTACCTGCCGTACTCCTCGTGCAGTCGGAATGGCTGATGAAGAAGCACTATTGTCATTGTACAAGGAGTAATGGAGTCGAAATGTATTTCTATACATGAAGCGTCTAAGTGTTAGTCAACTAACTGAGACGTATTGGATTGTGTTTGTTTCTGCATTGCTTTCTCGTGGTTAAGCGGCAAAAGGAGTTAGATAGAAGGTTAATAATATTCTCTGCACTCTCCACGACTTTTAAAGGGTACCTGTATATGGCCCATGCAGATAAACGTAAGCAAAATCCAGTTTGTTACGTAAGTTGAGATTCATTCAAGTTCTCCGAGATACGTATTAGGATAATCTTCTTGAAATGCCTGTAGAGTATGTTTAACTTAACATAGACTAAGTAAGCTTATAGGCTGGGTTATCATACGGTAGTTATGAGGGTCATAACATTGCCTTTTCTGTGGACAAGGGTGATGTGTGAAGTTCTCCTCTGGTTGGATATCCATTGCATTTGCAAATGTAACAAGTGGACCGTTCTAGGTGATAGCTGCAACTGCGTAAAAGATTAGCTAAAATATTGCCTGGTTTACAAGGCCTCAAGTTTCTAACTGCAATTTGTACCTTTGCGCCAAGGATTTACGGTGTTTTGGGGATGGTAACGTCTGCTACAGGTGTTGTGAACTGAAAGAGTTTTGTATGGACTCCTTTCGTTATCTATTCCATTTGACAGAGGGAAGTTTAGCACGTTAGTCCTCTTCGAGTAGAGGAGAATACAGATTGTTGTTTTGTTACAAAACTTTATTTGGCTAACGACTCAACGTATTCATCTTCTTCAGAGCTCAATTGATTCCAGTCGATGACTGCGGGAATGCATTTCCACCATGAAATCAGATCGAAATCGATGGTAAATCTATAGCCGTCCTGTATAAGTGGAGTGGAGAAACTTCATTCGAACGGTGCTCCATCCTATCGGCTTCTAGTCGATGCGACAACGATGACCGCATATTGCGAGGACGAACGACCATGGACCTTCGAATCGAATCAATCCGGCTCTGAAATAGACATTGGCGTCGAAACGCTAGCCGAGTAAAGTTTTGTAATAAACTCATGTTAGTTAAACAAGCTGACAAAGTTTTGATTATTCCGAGGTTAAACCACGGTCGGCTTGAAAAAATATAGAATTATTGCGTTCACGAAAACCTCGGCGATATTTCTACAAGCTTTTCCATTATTTGTGTTCACTCTGGGATCTTCACATCTCGGTATCGGTGAAGTCCTTCCTATGGCGGCTTTCTTCAAATGGCTTTGATGATCGTTTGTTCAATGTCTGTAGCAGGAAGGTCTTGACGCAAACACACCTATGTCACAAGCTCTTCGCTCTTGTTTGACCAATGTTGATAGCTTGTTCTTAGATATACTACTGGATGACACATATTATGCTGTTCATCTTTTAGAAAGCACCAAACAAGTATTTATTTAAATAAGTAATACACTGCACTTAAACGAATGCATTTCAGGCGCAGGCTTTCCCAAAGGTTGCAGAGTACACCAAAAATGGGTTGAATCAGGAAGTGACTTTGCTGGTAGATGAAGATCCCATAGCTGTAATGAAGGGTCGTGAGTGTCCTCATGGAACTGTTGGATGACACAACTGAAGCGATTACTAGGAGGTGGATCGAATATGTTCAAGGTTGATGATAATGGATTGTACTGCTTCAGATCCTTTGAAAGCTTTCTGTCCATGCAATTTGTCCTCTCTCTAGGCTTACACGACGTTGTTAAATAGATTGCTATTATGGCTGTCTCAACACCATCGATTTCCGATTAGTAACGTTTTCTTTTTTAAATTTCCATACCTCGTTTGTATTGCTACGCATTGAGATTTATATCTATGTCTAATATTTATCCCCTTTTATGGTCAATGCCTAGAAATACAGGTGCAATCCTACTTCACTGAAAACCTGAAGTTCACTTTGTTAATGGTTTAGATTCATTAAGTGAAACTTTCAGATAAATTTCCAAAAAATAGTTCACCTGTGGTTTGTGGTAGACTTACTCGTGCAGCAGTTATGTAAATAACAGTTCTTGAACAAGTGTTTTCTGTTCGAAATATGTGATTAAAATATTTCTAAAACAGACCGTCACTTAACCCAAGTAGCAAGTAGCACCTTTTTGTATTTTTAAGCTAACGTGAGGCTGATAAAGATGTTTATTCGGTTAACGTCTCGGCGTCTTCGTTTTCATAAGAGCCGATGATCCGAGTCTGTCGTCCACAGTAGTTCACCTTCTCGATGTGGCGTCTTCTTTCTCTTACCAAATCGAATCTTATTCAGTGGAACACCGCTCCAATGAGGCAACCTCACAGAACAGCGCTCTTTCATGCAAGATGGTTATTGTTGATAGCGACTATTCGACTACTAGAAAAATATTGTTTTGCTATTCACCATATGCTAGGTAACACAATATCGACTGGTTATTATTGAGGAACAAATGATTGATGGCTAGTTGTTACATCAACATCGATCGTCCTGTATAAAAGAACGTTACCGGGTGAAATTCCCTCATTCGAGCCGGTGTTCCTCTGAAGAAGATACGACTCGGTACGAAAACGAAGACTCTACGTCGAGAAGACCAGCAGCTTTGGACCATCGACTCAGATCACATCGGCTCTGATGAAGACGGAGAGGTCGAAACGTTAGCGGAATAAAACTATGTTATTAACCTTCTCTGATTGAATGAACGACTGACGAATGACGATACCACTAGCAGTGGTCGCTATGTAGTGCTTGTTAACAGCACAGGCACTGTGATCATCTCCAGATCATTATGGTGGTCACAGATTAGACAGTTGTGAGGAGGTTGTACAACACATTAGTCAAAATTAGTGGACTTGTAACAGTACAGCTCCCAACGGTTAACCGTGACTGCGAGGTGTTCCTGGGTGTCGGGTTGCGATGTACAGCAGGACGTATTCATCCCTCCAGCAGGGTCTCCCAAGTAGAGGAGTTCGGCATATTGCCATCAGCAAGCCCAATTAAGAGTAAACCAATGCCAGGATCTAGCACCGTCCTAGTTTCAAACTAGTCGCGTAGCGGCAAATCTATGATCCACAAGGGCGGTTACTGCCTGTGGGGTAGATGACCTGGGGCAGACTTTAGCCTGTCTGACATCAGAACTCCAGGGAACCACAATGACTAAACCGGCAAAACTCCGAAAAAGTGGAAAATGTACTGGGGCCCGCACAACCAGTGAAGACGGGCTATCCAAATATCTATATAAGTATCAACATCGCGTAAGTTAATCCAAGAAGGTATGTAGTTATAGTTCTGTATCCCTGCAAATTTGCATAACGACTATCTCTCGAGCCATTATTTTCTAGTAAAACTGTTGTGAACTCACGAGTAGATAAATACAATGACTGGTTCTATCATCGCTGATGTATATATCCTTGCATCCTTCTCTCCAGCGATACTCTCTTATTACGGAATTTCTTCAGAAGATCATATTCAAAGTTTTTTTTTTGTAAACTAGCCGATGCTTGGTACGACATCTGCGTTGAAAAGATTCTCTACTGAAAACAAAGAAGTCTGGGAAAAATGCACAGCTAAAAGAACAATGGGGACAAAATTGTGATATACGATAGACTCGACTGTGGTCATTCTCATTCAACTCGTGCTTTACAGCACGCACATGCATTTTGATAACTGCAAGAAAACACACAGGTCGAGATAAGTCATTTAGCAAAAGTTGTACTGTAGAGAGTTAACTTCATGGCGGTGAAAGTCCTCTGATTGATGTGTTTTCGGCTGCTAGCGAAGCCTAGGGAATTACGTTGGTGCTCGCCCAATTTGGCACGATAGATGTCGATTGACATGGATATCGACAGAGGGAACTGAAGGAAAGTAGGCGCTCGGGATTGGTGACGCCGCTGAATTCGTGGCATAAATTCCTTCCAACTGTTGTGATTTCACAAATATTTTGAGCTGTTCATTCTTCAACAACCACAATGATGCTGCGATATTTGTAAAACTCCGGGCCGCAGGTGTTTGCGGTAGTTTATCACCACACCATGAAGGTCCTTCATTTCGCCTGCCTTTCAGCTACTTTTCTGTCGATCAGTGCCACCTGCAATCATCCGCTAACGGAATCGATTTGGAAAGGCCAAATGGTGTGCTGCTGAACGCGCTCGCCATCGTAAATGTTACTAGCTCGTTCATTCCCCACCACAGACACCTGCCATCCGGAGATATCTCAGCATCATTGTGGTTGAGTCACACACCTGCCGTGAAAAAATGTAGTTGGCAGCGAATAAGAAGGCTACCATTCTTCGTCTTTTTAGTTCCGCAACGTCCACCTCCGGTCAGCAGTACGTCTGCCACGAGTTGTTCGCCCATGCATCGATCGGCGTCACGTGCGAGGTTTTCGGATGCGAGCGCGTTTTCTCTGCGGTCGTGCTCAGGCGTTCTCGCCACCTACACGTTCCACATCGTCCCATCGACTTCGTGTTGTTCTGTGCTTTGTTTCTGGATGAGTCGTCCATAAGACTATCTGTACAATACGCTTGGTCGGTCCAGTTTCGTATTGAATGGGAGGCTGGATTTCATCATTTTTCAAGTTGGAAAATTTTCTCTACAAACCGAAACAGCTGTCAATCGGAACTGTCGGTAAGTGGTGCGTGCTAGGAGATTCTTCTTCGTTCCAACGTTTATTATAGTCATATTTAATCCTGTTGCATTCTTCAGTTCTCCTGTCCCTATATTTTTCTGTTTTAATGGGATTCTATGTTAGGTGATAACAACCGTGATCCATTTCTGCTACTGTCAGCTGCTGCCGAAATCGCCGCCCTGCACAGGATGGAGAATATGGTGGGTTTTGAATATACATTTATTTATTTTTAGTTATTTCCTTTCCTTCCAACGATTTACCACCTCATCACGGCTAAGAGGTGTCTCTGGGTGTCGGGTTACGTTGTACCGTGGGAAGATTATCCTCCCAGCAGGGTCTTCCAAGCTGAGAAGGAATCCGGCGTTCCCATCAGGAAGCCCAGCTTAGAGTAAGCCACTACAAGGATGCGCTACCGTCCTGGTATCAAGCTAGTGGCATGTTGGCAAATCTCACTCTGGTCCATAAGGGCGGCAACTGCTTGTGGTGGTAGTGATGACCCGGGGCAGACTTTGACTAGACTTACCTCAGGACTCCAAGGTACCACAGTGGCTAAACCAGCAATACTCCGTGAAAATGGAAATTATGCTGAGGCCCGCACAACCGGTGAGGACGGGCTGTCCAAGTATCCAAATTATTTTCTTTACAGATGACACCGGGCTTCTCTAGTTAATTTTAGAGTTTTACAGGCTTCATCTGAGCATGTAACCATTCATATGAATGCAGGCCAGGCGTCCTCTAGTTTTTTCGACACCGATGTGGTACGGTTTGAGTTTGGAATTTGTTTGATTTGTTTTGAAACACCATATTTTTGTCTAGTTCTATCTAGATTTATAATCTCGTATTAAATGATTGCATGGACAATGGTTTTCTTTAATAGTAGATCAGAACGTTTGAAGGAGGAATCATTGACTAACTTCGTGGGCGACGAGAGAGAAGAATCGAGTAATTCGGACTATGATGCATCTTCCCAAGAATCTTGTTCTCTTATCAGTAGTCTTTTTCGACCGAACACCTTTAAGAAGAACGACAAATTGCTATCCTTAGATCGCATGATAGTTGGAGACGAAAAGGTTTGAACTCGATGCTTTTGTTTTCTACTATGGTAGACATTGAACTATTATCGTTAGGTGATTTTCCGACCAATCAGATCTCAGGAAGAGGCTAACCTATCATCTGAGGTGAAATATATGGGGAATTCAACGTACGTGCAAAAATTGCGTGAAAATTCGCTTTAGAAATAACAGCGGAATGGGAACTGTGTTCGAAAAATTCTCAGTGCGTACGAACCATTAAACTGCAAATACTTATACATAGGTATGGTTTTGAAAGGTACCGTTACAAAATGAAAGCCGAGCAAATGTCAAGCTGGGTCAGTCAGGCTCTCGAACTGTAAATGAAGTGAACTTCTGATTACTGTATTTGCCATGTTTCCTGACTTTCTGATTAACGTAGTGATGCCAAAAATTTAGCGCTTCATCCATGTTTCGTTTTAACTATCAACGGGATGGAAGACTTCATTCTTTATTTATTCATTAGACTTTTTGCGTTAGTGAACAAGGCATAATTCATTGTAATGGATTAATTTTACGATTACGTTTCGTATTGTGTTTTTCATGGTTGAGGCGTTCCGTGAACTTCGTGAAGAGATTCAATGCAACTGTTATGGGTGGTCTTCAGCATCGACCAGTATCGCAGAACTCTGCTCTCATCGCGAGATTCTTAAGCCACGTGGTGGCAGTTCGATGTGTCTTGGGATCAAAACTGTCGTCGTTAACCAGTAAGCTGCACATTTCATTAAAATTCCATCTCTCATTAAGAATTCTAGGATTAAAAAAGTTCAGAAAGAGAACTTCTCAGTGATTCGTCACTATGAGGTTAACTCTTAGCTGTGTTATTAAATTGTTTATGGGCCGTTGTTCTATGGTTATAAGGATTCATTTGCCTTTGTTTAGGTTCCTTCCTAATTGCCGACGATTAGTGGATAAATTGAAATCGAAGTCTTTCTGTTGTCAGTTCGTGAAAGGCGGTAGCGAACTTCTCGTCGCTAGTCAAGGTGAAAATTTTATACCACAATATTCCTTCCCTGAAATCGTCAACTGTCTAGGTTTAGAACTTTGAGTTTGTGTTTCTGTAAAGTTGATTTAGAAGAGCTGAGCACTATCATGGTTTCATAATGTGTAAAAAACGTGGAAATGTTAACTTTCTCATGAAATATTTTCAGATGGACGTATAAGGTTTTTCCAACAATGTGGCCCAAGAGATCGTTACTTGTTAAAAAACGCAATACAAGTAATCGTTTTCTAAATTATAAAATACTCAGTAAAAAAAAAATTGGAAATTCCAATGTTTACTAGGTTCCACTGACAAGTTGGTCTATCCTCGATGTCGCCATTAATCCTGTAGGAGATGCACTCTGCTACGGAACATGGAGGAGCTCAGTATTTTATGCACGGTATGATGTGCGCTTTCCACCGCTATCCACTTTTTTCTTCTTGTTTCAAAACTTTGTGTATTGCAGTTTATTCGAACCCACACCAGATAATCCCACTGGTGTTTTGTGGACCGAACTCGATATCCCTAATCAGGATACGTAAGTATCTAAGGTTTTGGTGATTATATTTACACTGTAATATTGGAAGTTTTGATGCTCTCGCCTACTGATATTCTTTAGTGTTCTACGTGAATGCCTTTTTTTTTTCTAAATTTCACAAATAATGAGACTACATCTATCTGGATTTCCTTGAAATCATCGTTTGTGCCTTTGAAATAAATGATTTTGGAGTATGCTGTAGACTTGAAGCCGTGCACTAAGATGGTTATCTCTAAATTGTTTTGAAATTGGATAGCGTTCTCCTAATACTACTGTATTCAGTACGATGGCAGTGTTTTCATTGCGGTTTTCACAAAAAGGACACGAGATTCTCTGTGGAGGTTCGGACAGAAGCCTACATATTTTTGATCTCGAGTCAATGACTAGGGTTAGCCTTTTAATTTTCCAGTGTCGAATAGTTCTTAGTACACTATTAAATGAAAGTATAGAACGTGCACTTTAAGGAAGTCTATTTTTTAGATTGTTACGATTAATAATGCACATGGTGACGACGTTAACGCTGTGTGCTATGGTGATACAGACTCTCATCTTCTCTATAGTGGAGGTGATGATGGACTTGTTAAGGTACGTTGCTCGCTGGTGTGGAAGTCCTATCTCTTGATTGTTTGTTTACTTCTCCTTCAAGCACAAACGGCAAAATTGAGATCTAAAAGATAAGTATGAATGAGTTTTGAAAGTTTTTTTTAGGGATTCCTACACTTTTCACGTTTTTATCTGCAGGTGTATGACCGCCGTGCCCTTGGCGAGTTCGATCACCAACCTGTAGGTGTGTTCGCTGGTCACCGTGACGGTATCACATATATTGACGCTCGAGGAGATGGCAGGTTATTTGTACAGTAGCTTCACCCTAGAAGGGTAAAGGTATAAAGCGGTCGGCACTAATCAATCTTTGATGCGCACCGAATATTCGGCCTCATTAAACATTGTAGAAGTAATTGAGTGCATGCTAGTGACCAATGACTTGCAATGATCTGTCATTGCATCAAGTACTTGGTTTTTGTCCCAGCAGACGTCTGGTTAGGCACGAGCATGAAATCGAAGCAGCGATGCTGTCTGTAGTGCAAGGCTCATCTGACCGTTGCACTACACTCGACCCTTTGCAACTGTTATACCCTCTTTATCTAGGAGATTATGGTACAAGGAAACATTTCGAAATCTCTTTTGGTAATCTGTTGAACTTAAGGCATCTCATCAGTAATTCGAAGGATCAAACAATAAAACTCTGGGATTTGCGTCGATTTTCCAGTTATAGAACTGTGGTAAGTTATGTCAACGATGAAATGTTATCCATTGTCGGTGTATTTTCTTTCCTTTTTTAAGCAAAAGACATTGTATTGTGTGCGGAAGCAGTCCTGGGATTATCGCTGGCAGCCGGCTCCAAATACCAATTATTCGTCCCTTAAAGGTCTAACATCGTAAACTTCTTGAGTTTTTATAACCATCTATGGTTTTACTTAAATAGTTTAGGAGACACATCTGTGGTGACATTTCGTGGGCATAGCGTGCTACACACTTTGGTACGAGCGAAGTTTTCTCCAAGTCGAACTGGAAGGCGATATATTTATACGGGTTGTGCCCGTGGAGAGGTTATTAGTGAGTTGTATTTCTTGAGCAGCACCGTGAATCCAGCTGCGTGAAATTGATGGGTTTTAGTTTACGACCTTTTGGCAAACTCTCCCTCAGGGACGTCCACATTTGACGCAAGTCTAGATCCAGTTATTTGTCGCTTATCTGGCCATATGGGGGTCGTTCGCGACGTCGATTGGCATCCGACAAGTAACGAAATAGTGACTAGTGCAGTAAGTATTTAAATAGAAGAGATATCATCGGTTTATTAAATAAGGTTGTGTTATAAATAATGACCAATTTTGAAAAAAAAATTTGAGATGCTGTAACTCGGTTCAGAATGCATCAGAAACAAGTTTATGAGTGGAAACAAGACCACATTTAGAATCCACATTTTTTTTGCTATCAGGAATTGGCACAGATTTGTGAAGTTGTGTAGGTGACGAAATTCTCGAAAGAATTTTTAGCAGCAATTCGTTTGTTGGAGCTTTTACCAGCTTATAGTTGTCAGTTGTAATAAAGAAGGCGACAGCTGGGTGCCGTGGGGTGTGGTGAATATGGTTGGTGGAGCAATAGTAATGAATGTTTGGGCACTTTAAGTTGGCCAGTTTTCAATGCATACCTTATAGTTTTTGGGGAATTTCATCGCTTATGTGATAGCTCATTTCTTAGTGGCCATTTCGTCAAAACTCTGGACGTTTGGTCTAAATGGAAGAATCTAGCATAACATTTTTTCGATGCAAATTCGTCTGTTTCATTTTGGCCCACTCCTTTGACCGCACCTCGGGTTGTCGAGTAGGAACACTTATGATCTAATACCACAGTGTAGTCTGGAAATCGCTCGTTTTTCTGGATAGATGATGCCAAGCAGAAACTTTCCATTCTGTTTCAAAGATGAGCTATTGTTGATTGATCAATGTTAAGTTCGTTTGTGACCTATGTTTCAGCGGGTTAACATCGATTATCGCCTTCAGCTGATTCGATATTTTTGCTTATTGATCCCTGCAACCTTAATTGTCATCAAGACTTGTTCTCCATTTGCGAAACTATCTAATTACGCAGTGTGCCTTCCGAACCTTTTTCATGGCTCATGCTTTTGTGGTATTTCAAGTGCCCATCGTAAGAATTCTTTGGTTTTACATAAGTATCGATTACAAAATGTGTTTCTAAGTTTTATGAAGACAAGAACGGCTGTTATTTACGACTCCACAGTTATTGTTTTCCATGATAGAACACAAACGCAATGCCTCTACAAGTCTGCGATGGAAGAAAATGATGTGTTACTTGAATGGTGTCGTACGAGTTATTTTACGGGCAAACACATTTTATTTGCGTCAGAGGAATAATAGATGGAGCAGATACTTACTGAGTTTATTATTGCGACCAAACTATGACGGCAATATCAGCTACTTTAAGCGCAAACGGTTGTTAAAAAGAAAGGTGCAAACGAATTTAATTAGAGAGATTAAAGTGCGTCGCGAAACATGTTTAGAAGAGGTTAAAGCTGTCAGAAGATTAGGTCGCAACTAAATCAGGTAATTGTAGCATTGTAGCTAAAGTAACTCAATTTCTGGGCAAATCTTATATGCATATGTACGTACATACATCCGCCTGGTTAATGTCTAGTGTTATAAGGACGATGTCGTCAGCAAAGCGAAGATGATGTAGTTGCCGGCCATGGATTTTCACTCCCATATTGTAAACGAAACCAATCCGTTTTTCATGAACATCGTTTTCGTGAGATTTCTTCGAAGACCAATCTTTCCACACGCTTTATGAAAGAAGGGAAGCATACGTTCCGCCTGGTTAATGTCTAGTGTTATAAGGACGATGTCGTCAGCAAAGCGAAGCTATGATATGACTTTACCAAGTTTTTAAGATAAGTGCAGTAAGTTTAGCTAATGTGTCGAATTGGCAGGCCAAACTATTCTTGAGCACATAGAATTACTGAGATCTGCTGTTTGATTGTTTAAATGCTTGAATTTTAAACATTTTTAAATCACCTGTATCACCTGTAGTCCCGTTGATCGTCGAGTGACTCGAGCGGGCGTCAGTAAATCCGTTTCGCAAGCTCGGACGTTAGTTCGCAGTTGCCTGCAGCTCGTGCGATTCCACGCTGGCGTATTAGCTCGAGATTCTCTGGAGACAGACGTCTCTTAGTGACCTTGGAGCTCTCAGCTTTCATGGCGCTAAAGTGAAAATGTTGAATGAGCCGATCGTATTCCTCGTCGATCTTGTCTACAACGGCATCTTCCCAACAGCCGACTAATGAGTTGAATAAGTCCCAGTTTAGGGTGGTTCTGCCCTGTTTTTTTTTTACTGTGTTTAGCATGTTTGATACCCACGTATGGCTTGCTGGGCTCAGAACGTGGGTGCTGGTTATACTCACGGGTATCTTGCGAGGCTCTCCCAGAGTGGACATGGAGCTTATTTGTTGGAGGCGACTCCTAACCGCCTCCCATATGCTTCCCTGTCACTTGATTGCAGGCTTTTGGCCGAATTGACTCGTAGAATACAATCCGCATAAAGCGAGAACGCACCCACACACGCATGCATGAATACGCTTAGCAAATACAGAAAGTATGTGCCAAATCGGCGCAGCAGAAACAGGGAGTCCATCCCCTGGATCCACCTGCGTCTCAGGGAAGCAAAGGTCGCTTTTGGTCCGCGATTAACCCCCTATCCGCCACCTGGGGACGCGCCACGTAGCCTCGCGACTAACCGGCTCGAGATCCCTCACATGAGGGAGATCCGTGGAAACATTTTTAAATAGAGAGCCTTTTGGAAGAATTCTGTATATCTTTGGAAGGTGAACGGTTGTCAAATATTCTTGTTATCGGAATGTTATGCACAGTCATCGAATAACAGGCTGAGTCATGAAGGGTATGAATAACAAAGTGGTTTGTGATGAGATCCATAATTCTTTTTTTTATTTCGTTTCTGTTTGTGTTTTTGTTTTGTTTGTTGACCAAGTTTTGTTTCTGAACATTGTCAATATATGATCCCAAACACGTTTTTCGTTTATAAAATCAACAGAGATAATATTTTCAATTATACCAACCCTGCTTCATTTTGGTTGTTCTCGTGTACAAGTTAATTTGTGATACCAGTGAATTTGATTCCACTTGAAGAAATCCATATTAATAAAGCGCTTTGTTAGTTTGCTGTTTACTCATAATCTGAGTTAGTAAATATGGGACAAACAATGAATCAGCGATATTTGTTGAGTGAAGATGAGCGTTTGTAGCCGATTGCCCAATAATGTAAATGGTAGATTTTCCATGCTTTTTCTTTACTGCATTCTTTATATTGTTCTTCAGTGGGATGGTGTAACGTCGGTATGGAAATGGGACGAGCGTTATGATAGCGTCAGATCGTGTCACACGAATCGAAGGACTGCTGAAGATTCATGTGACGAGTCATATAAACCGGTGAGCAAACGTCGGAAAGGTGTGCAGCGCAAGCAATTCGCCCGACAATGGGCAGCCGCAACTGCTGGCAAGCACTGGTCGACGACCATTTCACACGTTAACGAATTGTTCTACTCATTTTAGGTGCACATTTCGAGGTAGCTGTGAATCACTGTTCAACAAAACTAGCAATTGACTGTCAATGTACAAATGTCTCTTTCGCAAATCAGTTGTGTAGTCCATTCCACAGTCTGTAGTCTACTCCACATTACGTATTCGAAAGTTAATTGAGCAGTCTTTATGTTAAGAACTGCAATCCTATGTGGTAGTAAGTCATATGTCTGTGTTGGTACACGGCAGAATACTACATCAAGGAAGTACTCTCTATTGCTTGATTCACTTTTTGCGGTCCTAGTTAGTCTGATATGAACTTAAGCGCACATTGTCTTGCCCTGCATAGTCGACATTGGTAGTTCTCCGTGAAGATTTACAACTTATATGATTCCTCATGAAGAGAATAAACCGTTCTACAACGCTGATATCAGGTTGTGTACAATCAGATGAGCTAGTAATTCCGCACATGAAGTTACAAGAACACATTAAGGCAATCATGGAGATTTACATAGCAGCTATATGTAGGAGTGGATGTAGTCCGTAATGTTCCCGTATACTGATGTCATCTCATTGATATAAATAATGTGAAGACAATAGATGTGTGGGAATAAAGTGAACAAGAAGTGTGGAAACATGAGAGATTCGGGCCATTAGTGTATGAATAAAAAAAATCTGGTAGGATCTGTTACTGAGGACTTTAGTTTTTAGATAGCTCTTTGATAACAGTTTACCGGTAAATGAGGGAGTAAAACGTATTGGTGAAATAATAGTTCATGCAGGTGTATGACGAGGACAGTGACCTTCATTCTAGATGTTCCGGTGATTTCATCGAGTTCCGTGAGCGGTTGTGCATGGCTTCCGATTGCACTTCGACGGTCTGTGGTGAAAACTGAGTGGATGCAGTCTGTGTTGGCGATTGGAAAACGTGCAGTGTGCTGTAGTAAAACGATGCTATAGAATGAAGTGCGTTAGGTGTCCAGCGTTCGCCGCATTCGAGGGTAGTGCTTCCTTGTGTTAGTGCAGGAGTTATCTGAGCAGTCATTAAAGAGTGCAGAGCACAACACTACATGTGGCTCACCTTCTCTTTGCCGAATCCATTTTGAGGACTAGAGCTCATGTAGCAGCAACCTCTAACGAACGTCGACAGAAGAACAGGCAGAAAGACGAGTCCATGCAGAAGACCAATCAAGATCGAGAGCAGTACCTAGACGGACGAGGCATATTGCAACTAAGGAACCCATAGCATTCATTTCAAAGATGTTACCGTCTTATAAAATGTGATGATCATGTACGCCGGAACATCGGCCAGTACAGACACAGCGATGATCGTCGACATTGCTCCCTGGAATATCACTCTTACATGTGATTTACCTATTTTCTTGTTTCTCTGTTTTCCATCTCTAAACTACCGAATCGTAACACCACCACCATATTAAAAATTGAGCTACTCCGTCACTATCAAGCGTTCTCATCCTTGACCGTTTCATCTTCCAAACTAAATTTGTAATTGAAGTCATATTTCAGCTATTTGTGTATGCCGGATTAATTCCGCTGACGGATGATTGCTGATGGCAGCAATAGGTAGAAAACTAGCTGAGAAAAACGCAAAACAAAGGCATCCGTGGTGCAGTGTATAATGCGCGAACCCCGGAAAGGGTAATCGTGGTTCGATCTGGCCGGGGTTCAAGTTTTGCGAATGTCTCAGCATCGTTGTGGTTGTATTCTAACTGTGTTCATCCATTGCTATTTCGAAATTTGCTGCACATACTATGTACGCGTAGTGTATATATACGTGTAACAATGCATTAGTTGAAGCTTGTCATAAAAAGTGGAGTAAGTGTTTCTGTGACCAGCACAACCACCAGAATTTTCATAAGGTTATCGTTTTCGTTTCTATAAGATAAAATTCCGTTCAATGTCAAATTTTAATACTTCTCCGAGAGAGCGGTTCGTACCTACCTGGCATAACGGCCATCCGAGAGCTGACAGGGCGTCTCTGACCTTGTCGCTTGGTGTGAGTGCTTCGGAAACCACATAACCGTAAGTAATGTGGGCCGCATAGTCGACAGAAAATCCAATCGACATAATGATGGTGATCATAGAAATCGCGTCCTAAATCTCTTTCAGAGCTGTGTGCATTAGATCTGCTGGTGAAATCAATCTAATTCAAGGCCAAACGGACAGAGATCTTGGAAGCTATAAATTAAAACGAAAAATAAAAATTAAGTCACTGTGTTGGAGCGGTATGTACTTGTTTTTCTTCCTTGAATTGTATTTGTATTCATTTAAATACTGTGAAATCGTACCAGATTCACATCCCATAGGGTCATGTAGCCCACGACACCGAAGTCAATGGAGGCACATGCCAGTGCTACCCAGAACGCACACATCGGCTGTGGAATCAGTACGAACGCGATTAGTACCATGCACGTGAGCGCGATGACGATGTTCTGCACCTGAAATACACCACGTTCACCAAGTACTGCTTCAGCCCTCCGTGTATGTGCAGCTGGACGAGGAGGTGGGTTGTCAGGTATCTCGAGTTTTATATCGAAATCCAAGCTTTTTTCGAACTTTTCACGTCCATTGACAATAGAATTCATTGTATTCAGCGCTTTATTTCAGGACAAATGGAGTTCATTTTACTTGCTGATACTTCGTGATATTTAATAGACTGCAATGAGACGGCTTCGAGAAAATTTTGTGATCACAAGTTTTCTATTCATCCTAGCATTGTTTCAACACTGCCCTTCTGGTACTCTAGTAATATTCATTATGAAGGAATAAGTGAATATCACCAGAAGTAGGTACTGTACTTCTCGTAGATTGCACAGCACTCTAGCGGAACACAACCGCTTTTTTGTTACTGTTGATCTAAAACGTCAGTGACATACCGTATTCGGAACGATGATGGCGTACTGATCGGTGAACAACCAAAGTGGCATGAACGTGGTGATATTGTACTCCGGCCAGCGACTTGCTACCTGTAACTTTTCAAAATTTGACCCGCTATCTTCTCTACAATCTCAAGAGCGATTGTGACGAAGTGGATAAGTTCCGATATGAATGGCTTATTAAATTTCATTCCAAACTACTGTTGTGCAGTGTTTCAAAACAGCGCTCACGCTAGGAAATGCATATGTCTAGTCGAATATTTCAAGCCTAGAAAGCACGACGAAGCTTGTTCTTCTAAAGGTTAAAGGAATCAAGATGGACATGGCGTCAAGTGGAGATTGCTCTAAGTCGTTTCGCATGAACAGCAGATCAAGCACTGCTAAAAGTGCAAAGGCTTCACGAAAAAAGAAACGCTGTTTCCATCAAAGATGCCTCTGCCCACATTCGAGTCCACACCAGGCGTTGCTGCAGAGAAGAATTCGCCGCTCAAATTGGCGTCTTCGTCGATCGGAAATTCTTACGAAACGGCGAAAATCTTTTGTCCAGATTAAGCAGGCCGGTAGTGAAATACTGCTTCCGGCGTTGATCACTAGGCATCGTAGAGATAACTGACTGCATATCTGGCTTCCACAATGACTTGCGATAGCCTGCCACGTATCAGGCCATTGCTGCTACCCTCTCAGACCAGTCCGATACTAATTTCCCAACTCCGGAGAGATGGAAAGATTGATGGGCCTGGAGTGTGACATCGAACTAGCTATCGACCAAGTGTGTTTTCCATGTTACCTCAAGTCACCTCTGGACTATACCTGCACAAGGTTTTGATGCATTTGGAATTATTTGTTATCACATAACAGACAGGAATAAAACGCCCACTTCTCTGAATACCAGAGTTGCGTCCTTCTGGTCCTTAGTAGCTGAGATGTCATACATCCCTATCAGAAATCTGAAAACACTTGACTGAATCTGTCTTGCGAATGGTTTAAAGGTGATTCTTACGAAAATTGTTGAACTTCCTATCTATAGGGTTCAAGAGGATGGTCAGTTGAAGATCTTCTTATCATGACTTGTTCTAAGGAAAAACGAAACCGCTTTCACAATAAACTTTACTTTTCTACATCTCACACAGATTCGATTTATTGTCACTGGCACCACAAATTGAGGATATAATGCTTTCGCAGTGTTCCTTACTGATCTAACAATAAGTAATTTAGGAAACGAAATTTTCCTCGTTATTTACATACTCTTCGAAGCACCAGTTTGTCATTTTGTAATACAAGACACCTCCTAATTGTTTACCACCTCATCGTGGCTGGAAGGTGGTCTTGAGCATCGAGGGATTCATGTCCCCAGCAGGGTCTCCCAGGCTGAGAAGGAATCCGGCGTTTCCAACAGGAAGTCCAGCCAACAGGTAACCAATACCGTCTTGGTATCAAACTAGTCGCATGGCAGCAAATCCCCCTCTGATCCACAAGGGAGGCGACTGTCTGGTGCAAGTTGCGAAATATTTTTAAAAAAAGGAAGAAAAAATGGGCAGACTCTGGACAGGTTGACCTCGGGACTCCAGGGAACCACAATGGCTGAACCAAGAAAACTCCGGAAAATGAGGAATGTGCTGGGGTCCGCACAATCAGTAATGATGGAACGTCTTAGTAGGCACCCAAATAGTAATACAAGACTAGTTAATTTTCTACAGCGTTCCATTGCTGTGGTTCGTATTATGTACGCATTGACGAAAACCATTCTTGTTGAACCATTAACATATTTACTTGCATTATTTGTGCTATTAACGTCAGCATTTGATTAACATCAAACTACTAACATCAAGTGACAGGAAAGTATATGGGAGGCGGTTAAGAGTCGCCTCCAACAAATAAGCTCTATGTCCACTCTGGGAGAGCCTGGCAAGCCACCCGTGAGTGTAACCAGCCCACGTTCAGTTTAACCAGCAACGTTCAGAGCCCAGTAAGCTATACGTGGGTATCAAAATGCTAAACACAGTAAAAAAAAACGGGCCTCATTCCCCTGACCCCAAAAGAGCCCCAAATTTCGAACCTTTGGGTAGGACGAGTACGGAGAGGCTGCTAAAATCTCAGGGTCAATGGAAGCTGCCTGGATCACGAAAAACTATGGTGACGATCTGCACCTACAACGCACGTACACTTGCATCCGAGTCCTCGATAGAGGACTTGCTCATGCAAGCAAGAATGATAAGGTACGACGTCATCGGCTTGGCCGAGACGAGACGACGCCACCCATTCAAAGCTGTCTATGACACTGGAGAAGAACTGTTCCTCGGAACATGCGACAGTAGAGGCGTAGGCGGTGTCGGCGTTCTCGTCAACACGAGTTTGTCCATGAACATCGATTCATTCGAACAGCTTACAACCCGAATCGGACGTTTACGATTAAAAAGATGTGGATCAACACCGGCTTTGGCAATCTTCGTCGTTTACGCGCCAACATCAAACTATGACGAAGAAGAAGTCGAAGCGTTCTACATGGACTTGGAGAGGTTCTACAGAGAAGACCATACATTCTTCAAATTCATCATTGGAGATTTCAATGCCAAGATCGGACCAAGAAGATCGTCTGAGGAACGTCACGTTGGGACCCACGGATTAGAATGGAACGAACAGGGTGAGCGGCTCTCTGAGTTTATCAAGGCGACTAAGACCATCCATGGTAACTCGCAATTTCAAAAGCCTCATCGCCAATGCTGGACGTGGGAATCTCCTAATGGAGAGTACCATAACGAAATCGACCACATCATAGTAAATAGAAAGTTTTGCCTAACCGATGTCGCTGTTGTCCCAAAATTCTACACGGGATCAGACCACAGTCTCCTTCGCGCAGGATTTCATTTCTCGGGGAGAGTGGAAAAAGCCGCTAAATTCAAAAACCGAAGTTCCAGAACCACAACAAACTGGGACTTAATCAACTCATTAGTCGGCTGTTGGGAAGATGCCGTTGTAGACAAGATCGACGAGGAATACGATCGGCTCATTCAACATCTGCTCGTTAGCGCCATGAAAGCTGAGAGTTCGAAAGCCACCAAGAGACGTCAGTTTCCAGAAACATTCGAGCTGATAGGTCAGCGTGCAAGACCACCGACCTGATGGTCAGAGCTCTTCACGAAAAGCGTAGAAGAAAGATATGATGCTCGACGAGTCCTTAAAGCGAGGATAACCCACTGGGCTACTCTTGCACGCGACAGGGAAAAATGGACGATTTACTAGCGCCCGCTCGAGTCACTCGACGATCAACAGGACCACAGATGGCACAGGTGATACAGGTGAACGTCAACATAATAAAGCGGATACGACATACTCGAAAGTGCGAATCATATGCGAGTCATACGCGAGGCGGGAGTGGTTGATACAAATGAGACACCACTCATATTTTTTGTGACTACCTATTTCGTTACACAGAATCTTTAATTTAACTTTTTGCATATAATCAACTGCTTACTCACACAATTTTGTCAGTTATCATTGGACTAATCTTTTCCTCTGATCTTAAAAAATTTTCAAAAAAATGTTTTCGGATTAGTTTTTCATTTTATCACAGTCTACTGCTGGTGAAAATGGCCCATGACTTGGTTTTCTCTCAGCCTGTTTTTCACCCCAACGGTGCCATCTCACTTTTACATCACCTGGTCTTTTCTTCTTCCGAAATCGGGTGTTACTTTCAACTCAACCAAAGCTTCACTCTAATCCTGACTATGAGGCGCAAAGATGATGGGGAGAGGAAGACTACACAACGACAGAAAGATGTTTCTCATTTTTCCCTTGGAACTTCTAATGTTATAGGCATCACTAACAAAGAATTGTCAAAACAGCAATGAAGACTTTCTGAACATGCTAGCAACCTCTGTGTACTCTACAACTCACCGAAAGCTCTTCACGGTGACATTGCTGTCCTGTGTATCATCCCAGTAGAGGTCTTCAACCCAAGGATTGTTGTGCTTTGATGCCAACCAGTGTTTCAGCATGCTGTAGAAGGCGTCGTCGATGATTTTCATATCCAACGAATCGTGGTAGTACCTGGACACCAGTCGATATTTCGTAATTGGCACCACTGTGCTTTATTTTGCTAAAACCTGATGCTAAAAAGACCATGTACAATTTGTATAAAGTCAATTGAAGGGCGAATTTTTTTGCATGGAGTGGTACCAATGTAGAGCTTACGGTTTTGATTCATATGATGGCGGTGAATGCAAAGTAGACACCGCTTCAAAACGTCCAGTAAAATCTGATATGCTTAACCAAGTTTGACTTCCTTGCACACATTTCTTCGCTATGTTCAACAGTACTCAGTAGGGTTTTGTTCTTATGCATTTTCCTATTGAACGACTAAAAATACAGAACTACCTCGGTAGGTGATCTCCAGATAGTTAATCGGAGAGCTACGGCGAACGTCGCCAGGTGGCAGCTAGACGTATGAAGATGGATCAAAAGTGACTACGTACTTATTCTGAGATGCATGTGGATACAACGCTTAGGGCGTTTGGTCTGCTGCACCCGAGTGATATAAATCAATCATTTTCTATACATATATAAAAGTATTCGTTCATGCGTGCATGAGTGAGTATAACTGCTTGTGTGCGGAAACATTTCTGCACTGCACGCGGATTCGGATGAAAACAAACAAAGCATGGGAAAATGTCAGGTGAATTTAAATCCTACAAATGAGCTCAATCGAAAGTACAGTACACCGCCCATGAGTATAGTCCAGCCCTCATGTTACAACCTGGCAGGCTACTGCTGAGTGTTTACCTACCAAAAATTTAAGGATCTTGAAAGAACTATCGATACAACGGTGTTGAGTAGGACGACCCGAGTACGGAGAGGTCATTAAAGTCTTCAAATCGTTTCGGGTGACCTACGCCTGGGAACACCATGATGACCATTTGTACTTGTTAGAAGTTTCCTGTTGAACAACTTAGTGATGCAAGCTATCGTGCAGGTCAACTGCAATGTCATCGACGTGATTGAGCCAGTGGAACGCCGCTCGTTTCATAATGCAGAGTCAGCTTAAGAAGAACATCTAAAGGACTTCTCATCGAAAACTCGGTCTGTGATCGAAAGAACGGGCTATCGTATGGGCTATGGGCCAATTCATAAGCAATCAATCAATACTATCAATACTAATTTAAAGCCTCGTTACCGCTCTTCTCGTTGTTTACCGTGACAATCTTACAATGAAGTAGACCACGCCGTAGTCAATACAAAGCAATGCCTAATCGATGGCACTTTGTTCCAAAGTTCCATGGTTAATTCGATTTAACCCTCACATCGTTTGCATTATATTTTATTCCTCTACACAAAGGAAAAAAGGCGGCAAGTGGAAGAATTGAAAAACTAAAACCATCATGAACTGGGATTTCCTTGAGGCTTCGTAAAACTTTGGGGAAATGCGGTTATCAACAACGTGGATGAGAAGTGTTATCACTTCATCTCACACCACAACGACAACGCTGATAAAGCGGAAATCAAGACTTGCCGATGTCGGGTAATTTCTGAGATAATAAACTGTGTGCCGATAAACGCGCTAAGTGCCTCTACGTATCAACTTAAATTTGAGCTTATTAGAGAATTAGAATTAGAGCCTTATACGTAGTTAGTAAAAAGTGGTCTCCTCATTGAGAGAAACACAACAAAGTTTGAGAGAAACATCGGCAACGTGTGTCGAGATCTCGCTGTTTCATGATCAACATGATTGCCTTCTAACACCTAGACGAGATAGTCACTGCATCCAAATTGGCAATTGTGAGAGTTATCCACGACTTTTATACCACTCGTCTACTAGACTCCATTTCGGGTTTGATAACTGAGATTCAACGCCCAAAGAAAATACTGTTCAGAAAGATGTTACCTGGTTAGTGTAAAAGCGATCGCGTGTATATCACAAAGAATTCTACAAATACATGCTGTAATAAATATTCATTGCTGGATTGTTAATGTATATGATGTGTTAAGCTTAGTTCCTGCTCAATAAATTGCAAATTGATAACTTTTCTGATGCTTAGTATACACAATGATTTCGTACTAGCTTAAGAGTTGAGTTTCGTACTTAAGAGTTAAAACCATAAAAATTGCAATGCTGATTTTCATGAGTTCAAACTTGAACATAAGACTAAAGTAGCAAGTCAGCATGCAGGGCGCCTCCGACCATTGCGCCACACGCGCTCTTTCATTATGTTATACAATAAAAAAACAATGCTTTGCACCAAAAGATGGTTGTCGCCTGCCATTCTCGGCAGCGAATTCATGTGATGTAAAGTCTTCAGTCTTGGCCATACGCTCACAACAAAGAAGTAACTTCATGAATGGTGCTGAAACTGCAGTGGTAAAAACAAAAGGGTGTCATTCTTTCATGAAAACGTCCCATCACACGTTGCTCGACTAACGTTGCAGAAGTTGAATGAGCCCAGCTGCGAAACTCTTCATAAAGGATAAAGGATACAGCTCTCGGTGTTGATCAACCCCTGAGGGATGCACCATGCATTCGACTTCATTAAGTATCGTTGGAGGTGATTGAATGCATATCTAGCCTTTACAATGCCTCGCGGTGGCCTATCGATGTATCGAGCCAGTGCTGCTATCCTCCCAGACAAGTCTGGTACCAATTTGCCGACCCCGGAGGGATGGAAGGCTTGGTGGGCCATGGGCGCAGGGATCGATTCCACGTGCGTGTGGCAGTGGCGCCTCCAACAACTGCGCCACACGGGCCCGAAACTCTTCATAAACTTAAGAATACTCGGCGAACCTCTCGCTAATCAGCTAGTACTTTTCTCACTGTTCACGACAACTTCTAACTGGCAAGCTCTTCGACGGCGAAACCCCTACTAGGAATGGCATCTAAGAACTCTTCGCCTTCAATATTCTGAACTGTCGGATTAGACCGACTTCTACATTGCTAGGAAAAGTGTGTAGATTTTAACGACTGCCACTTTGAATAACACATTTATGTTTGAGCCCACCTACATCTTTTCAAAGTTGTAGTTCGAAATTTGTCATTAGTTTCGAACCAGCCACGAATTTCTTCGATTCCCACAAAGCCATTCAAAAGTCATAGTATAGTTGTCGACAGTTCAAAGATAAGGAAAAATGCTCACGATTCCATTTCATAGAGCCAGAACTGCACGGAGTCCTTCCCGATCGAATGCCGTGTGGTCGCGAAGTCGCCGACCATAGCGTGGATGCGGTCGCGCGATGTCGCATTGCGTAGATCAGGTGCGTTGTTCACGACGACCTGAACGGGGGACAAGTCACGAACCGCACTGAACTCAGTACCAGGTGCTGCAAGTTGCAAGAGACAATTTCCATTCAGAATTTCGTGAACGCTTTCGTAGAAAAGTGTGTGTTGAAGTAAATGCCATAGTGAAAGTTTGTAAAGGAATTGCTTTGATAGTTGATTCATTAACTTTCCGCACCTTTTACCTGCCTTTTGAACACCTTCAAAAAGCATAAAAAGTAAGCCTGTTCAACCTGCATTCAAAGCGTTTTAGCCAATAAAAGCTAAAAGCTAGCTCTCGGCGTTGATCAATCCCTGTGGGATGAGCCATGCATTCGACTTCACTAATCATCTTTGGAGGTGATGTAATGCACATTTGCCTTTACAATGACCCGCGGTGGCCTGTCGATGTTTCGAGGCAGTGCTGCTATGCTCTCAGACAAGTCTGGTACCAATTTGCCGACCTCGGAGGAATGGAGGATTTAGTGAACGTCGGGTGTCGGAATCTATCCGATGTGTATTGCAAGGCGTCTCCGACAACTGCGCCACGTGCACCCCTAAGAGCTTTATCCAGTATTCAAATGGTAGAATGAATGAAATACCGACAGACATTTGTGCAATATAACTTCTATGATGCTGAGATATTTGAAAAACTCCGGACCGCAGATGTCTACGGTGGAGAACGAACGCGCTATTGATCTTGTAGGGAAGTAACGCGTTCAGCATCACACCATGCGAGTCCTTCGTTTCACCTGTCTATCAGCTATATCTATCGATCACTTTCCATCAGCAACTATCCTGCCATTAAAAAGAGTAGGCAGTAAATAAAAAGGTTAAGGCATTTGTGCTTCAGAATACAGTCTCATACGTGGCTTCATTCCCTCAACAAAATTAACATTATGGGTGGATGCTTAATCGCGTTGCAGCTGTTGACGCTCAAATATTCGTCGCATTCGCTATGAATTTCGACTCATGTCGGCCCTCATTGCTGGCTCCTTTGAAATGATGGCTCCGCCCCTCCTGTAGCACTTTCTGCTCCATAACTCGGTTTTTCAACGTATTTTGCTACAACTTTCGGCGTTTTTATTGCATAGTATCTTTTACGTACTTCCATATAGTTTCCCATGCTTTTGGAACATTTATAACCCTTTTGCGGGAGGAAAAGAATAATTCCAATCATGAGATTTGCAACTGGACTAGCAAGAACAACAATTACTGTAAGAAGGTGAGTATTAAAGAAAGATTTTCTACCTGCAATATAGCGCCGTACTTCCAGAAGTACTTCTGCAGGAGTTTATAATGTGGAATCGCATAGGAGTCTTGAACGAGGAGGTTGGTTGGCTCGAGACCTTCCTGTAACGTAACATGTGTTCAAAACATATCCATGGAACAAATCTCAAGCAGAATAAATGGAAATCACGAAGATTTCAACGATCGACATCATTAACACATAACGCTCGGTTTCTAATGTTGCGTGATCCGCCGCGTAGGACGTCGGAGTGCACGTTTAGTACGACATCCCTAACCATTACGCTTCGCGTGCTCTTCCATCGCATATGTACGAGGTAATGTTCTGTGGATGCGTGGAGGGCAAAGCGAACGAAGTGCATTCTATTCTATTCATTTCCTCCTTAGTGACTTATTTTGCTACACATACTTTGTGCACTCAGTAGATACCTCGCCTAAAACAGATGTTTTGACGGGAATGGCTCATAACAACTTTCCTCCGCAATTTAATAAGTTGTGAAAAAGCTTTTTCGGACGAGTTTAGCCAACAAAAATTTAAATGATATTGACTTTTATGTCATTGCTATTGTTATGATGAACGTTATATGTCAGTTAGGAAATCGAAAGCAGGATGATGAAACATCATGTAGCCTTTTCTCTATGAGACATAACGATGCGCGATTAGCCCACGTGAGTGGATTCCTCTTGCTAGGATAGTCCTCAGTTCCCTATGGCTCCCTATGGCTACCAAATCTCCTGTGCTCAGGCGCTATGGGTGGGTTGGCTATAATGTCACATTTCTCGCCATCATCACGACACCGTCATACCTTGATCTGTGTAACACCATAATAAGCGAAGAATAGATAGATCAGATACCAACCCACGGTGATGGCCCGCACCACATTATTCATAAGAAGCGGAGCGTACCTGAATGTTCGTCATAAGAACAAATACTATTTTTTCAGCAAAAAAATCCAGAAAACGTATGACATCAGAAAAAAATGATGGGGTTGAAATCACACCAGTCTCGGAAGAATCTTGAAACGGCAGCCTCCTTAACTTCGTTGCCCTTTGCGGGTTCCGGTTTTGAGCCAAGGTTAAAAAGCCGCTCTGGTAGAGTTGCCACCTGAATGTGTCAATAGCTAAAGCCAATTTTCTTTGTAAACATGTGACATTTCTTATTGGTCGCAATCGCTACGGAGTCCTAGTAGATGGCAACGTCTCTCGCGCTTCCTGATTGATGGATAGAAAGTCTTTTGGAAACGATAATGAACTAAGCTGTGGTAATTTTTCACAACAGCGCCATGTTATAGGTAGTCGTAGTATGCGGCTTTCAGGCTTCGGAGACTGATGCTCGTACTCTGACCACATTTTCACTTTTAAGGTCTAAGAATCATGGGCAATCACTGGTAGACGTCAGAGGGACCGATGAACGCACCTTGATATCCGATTCCGTCAGAGTCCTTTGACCCAGTATGCTGTTACGCCCGGACTCTTCTAATCTCGTGAAAATCGCTAGAAGAGCAGCGAAAAATGTCACCTGAAATTTCTGCACATCACACCAGGTCAACACGGCGCACGCCGTACAAAACACTGGAGAAACACAACAGTGCTAGGTTGTCCCAAGAAGAACTCAGGATATAGTAGTGGACGCATGTCCAAGAAGAGAGAAAGCCGTTTCATTATGTCTTAACTTTTATTTACTGCCCACTTTTTCTTTATGGCAAGGTGTAGTGTGAAAAACAACTAAAAGAATGCTGAGATATGAGCAAAACTCAGAACCCCAGATGAGCTTCGAACCTGCGATCACCCTTTCGGGGGTTACAGATCAACAGGAATGAACGAAAGCTGGGACGTTTCTTCGAATAGAAGAGGAGAGATGTATATATAGGTATATTATATATTGTATTATTCTGTATTTAAGAAAAAAAATACAGAAAATCATGTTGCAACCGAATTCAAACATACATAGGACTGATCGCTATTACGGACGAGAGTTGCAACAAAAGGAAAATGAAATAAGTGCTGGATCACGCACGGCATTTGAAGACGCACATCTAAGTAGATTTCAATGCATGTAACCCAAGTAAATGTAAATAGCCGTAGTTAGTGGTAGTGGTTAAGTTGGTAGTGGTTTGGTTTGTAGTGGTTAAGTTATCCATTAGTTTCCCCTTGTGCTTGCATCCAGTCATTGCGAACAGCAGGAGACAAATTTCATTCCCATGCTTCACGTTGACAGTTTGTTTCGAGCGTGGTGACGGCCGCGAGTGTACTTCCTTGATCCGTAAGACATTTCCAGCTGCGAATGTAGTTGGTTGAGGTTCACCACAAACACGTTTGCTCATGCTATGAATGGTCGAATTAGAGAACACCTTCACCCTTTTGGAAAGTATCAAGTTGAAAAGGTGAGTGCAGAGTTTTGGGTCTGTTCGTTGGTCTATAAGCGCGTGCTTTGGTTAGAGCTCACCTGCAATTTTAACCGTTTTTGTCTACTGCCTACTCTTTTTGATGGCAGGGTATATTGCGAAATATAACTTTAATGAAGCTGAGATATTTGCAAAACTCTGGACCGCAGGTGTCTATGGTGGGGAACGAACGCGCTATTGTCCTTTCCGGGGAGTAACGCGCTCACCACCACACCATGCGGGTCCTTCGTTTCGCCTGTCTCTCAGCTAGTTCTATCGATCTTTTGCCGTCAGCAATCACCCAACAGCAATCACCCTCACCTGCAATCACACTGGATTTGCCGATGGTTCGTTTCCATATCCTAGCCTCACAAAGTTTTCCATCCTTTAGATTAGAAAAATCTATACCAGACTTATTTATGACCGTCTATGTGCAACGCAAAATTGCATAATTTGCCCTAATGGGAGAGACGGTGATTGCATGAACTCAGGTACAGTTTATCTGGTCTTATGTAAAGCGTGCGGAGACGAATACATTGGCGAAACGGGCAGACCCATCTGTGTCCGCACAAAAGAACACCTAGTCGGCAAAAGTAAACCAAATACCCCACTAGGCACGCATAGGACCCAGAGACATAAGCAGGAGGACTTTGAACTACGCGTCACGATCCTCGCACAGGAGACGAAAACACAAACGCGCAAAACACTCGAGGCGTTCTGGATTAATTCCAGAAATCCGAAAATGAGCCGCATGGAAGAATGCCTCGTTATCACGCGTGATATTGGGCAGTATATAAGCCTATCATTTTGAGGGGAAGGGCACATTACGATTCCATGTGAATCCATTCTGTGCAGTTGGTCTCCACTAGACATACTCAGTGGAAGCCTCATAGAAAGCGGTGGGTGTGCAAAGTTGTGTTCATTGTGGTTGAAATCTTGGTTTAGCGTTTTCTTTGTTTGGTTATGGAGGCGTTTGACCGAGTAGATTGCTGTCAACTTGACCTTTCCAGGCTCTGAAAAAGGCGAAGTCCGCCGAAACGTCAGCTTATTTGTGAATAAAGAATAATAATAACACCTCGGGTTTGCTTAACAAGAATACGAAGAATTATTTATAAGACTGCAACATCGACTTGACCCATCGATAGGTCATCGCAATACATTATAAAACGCCTACGACGCTTGATTAAGCTGAATCGATGGCGCATATTTAGGGATTGATCAACACCGATCTTTTTGTACTCTATCCGTTAGTCGATGGCTTACTTGCTAGATTCGAACAGTATCAAGACCGCTCTATGTTCTCCGTATAAGTCCCTTCTTCAAGTAATTTTCCACGTTCATTGTAAGCCCATCGTATTTGCTTCACTATGACCTCGCAGAAGGATGATACGGTTAGCAAAAAAGGTCTAGTAGGAATTTTCCACTGAGTATTCCATTAATCACATACAAGCGACTTCGTTACCTATCACAATGCAGTGAAGAACAGAATCTGTGAGGTGGCACCACACAGAATCACCTTTCATGCTGTGTGATTCGGAACGGAACACTGAAATAGCCGTGTTTTCGTATTCTATCAATGATAACAGTTGGTCAGATCAAAGAAGTTGATTCGCTAATCAGACTTCTAGGACTACATCTGCGGTTTGAACGCAGTTCATAGAGCAAAATCTCCGTCGCAATTTCGCTCGAATATTAAGATCCATTCAAAGGTTGCAAAGCATAATTTTTCTTGTGTAAAGGGAGAGGTTCTTATGATTCGGAAGAGGTGTTATGCAATACCAGAAATTATCAACCCCATAATAGAGGGAAACGTTTGGCGTTCAATATTTACTGAAACAGGTCTCATAGCGAACCACTGTATTCATGTGGATTCTTACGACACTTTATCCGTAATGACCTTTTTGAAGCTAGTTCGGATTTGTTTTTAGGTTCTGCATCGTCGACTAAATCCATCTTCCCGGAACTACATGCCCTGTTGTCATGTCGCGCTAGGTGTGTTGCAATCAGATCCAGCGCTCAGTTTTTGGAGACGCCATTCGAATTTCTTGACTGAGCATCTAAGATGTGTTCAGGATCTCCTGTCGTTTCCTTCTTGTATCATAGCATTGGCTTATTTTTCACGCTTGCAGCCGAGTCAAATCTTTGCAACGAAAAGGCTCTGCCAGGTCCAATTAAAAAAATGCACTACGGAGGTGCACCAGAGAAAATCATGTCGTAAATCACTATTCAGCATTCTATGCAGCTGACCAAAATAAATTAAATAAAACCTGCAATCACTTGAAAGAAATGCTCCGCAGTGGAAAGTCTACTTACATGCTCTAATTCGCTTATCTCAGTTCTCCGGAGAGAATCGGCTCGACAGGCATCCAACAACATTCACGATGAAAGGAAATACCGAAGCAGCATTCGAACCTACACGCAAAAAGTACCAAGACCTATGTGGATGATGCATATGGGGAAACCAGTATAATCCAAGAAGTGTTGCGATCCGTACTGTAGAAGTAAGAAGGTGGGTTGTGCATGAAAAATAAAAATAATAATAATAATAGTAACAACAATATTATTATCACTACCGTAGCATCCTTGTATTGCCATTATATCATTGGAATAATAACGTTACACATTATTATTACTATTCTAGTTGTTGTTATTGTCATATTCTTTGTACTCAGTCGATAGTTTATTGAACACAGATGCAGTGTCACGTGTCGCCTATGATAAGCTCTTCTCTATACTCGCTAGTTATAAAAGGGATAAAAGAATGAAGCTTTCGGCGTTGAGCAATGCCTGAGGGATACACCATGCAATCCACTTCACTAAGCATCGTTGGAGGTGATTGAAAGCATATCTGACCTCTACAATGACTAATGGCGGTCTACAGATGTATCGAGCCACTGCTGATACCCTCCCAAACAAGTCTGGTAACAATTTGCCGACCCCGGAGTTGGAACTTGGTGATCTTGGTGCGTGGAGATCCACCCCATGTGTGTTACAGCGCACCTCCGATCACTGCACTACATGCTCCCCTACGATAGTAATGGGCCGGACACGTAATGCGTATCGATAGTAATATACGTAATAATATACAAAAAAGTGTTTCAAACGAGTTCATTGATCGGTAAATTGAGTTTTAATTGACTGTTATTTCAAATTGGTCGCTATGATGAAATGGAACGGTAGAGCACAAAGAACAGAAATGGATTCAACGTAGGCTGCGAACACTAGGAGACGCCGACAACAAGGCACGTGTGGTGGACCATAGTAACATGCGGTCGAAAGCAAGATATAAAGGTCTAGAACGATAGGAAGTCTCTTCTGTAATTCTGCAACACGTCGTTAGGCTCCGGCGAGTCATTATGTGGGCCAAATGTGCACTCAAACCGAGTCGTACGCACGGCACATCCCCAAGGGATTGATCAGCACCCGACGACCTATTCATTTATCCTTTTTCATTGTCGTTGGTATTATCACCACTATTTAGAACTACTACTACTATTGTTATCGGTATTATTATTATTGTTCCTGTATTAAACTCAACTGGTAGATGAACGCGAAGGAGATGGCGACCCCGGTATAGACGCAGAAAATGTGCACAGCCGGCAAAGAGGTGATAGCACCGACGCCGAATGAGAGAGCATCTGCAAGCGCTTACGATGAGTGGAAAACCTGCAATCACTTGAAAGAAATGCTCCGCAGTGGAAAGTCTACTTACATGCTCTAATTCGCTTATCTCAGTTCTCCGGAGAGAATCGGCTCGACAGGCATCCAACAACATTCACGATGAAAGGAAATACCGAAGCAGCATTCGAACCTACACGCAAAAAGTACCAAGACCTATGTGGATGATGCATATGGGGAAACCAGTATAATCCAAGAAGTGTTGCGATCCGTACTGTAGAAGTAAGAAGGTGGGTTGTGCATGAAAAATAAAAATAATAATAATAATAGTAACAACAATATTATTATCACTACCGTAGCATCCTTGTATTGCCATTATATCATTGGAATAATAACGTTACACATTATTATTACTATTCTAGTTGTTGTTATTGTCATATTCTTTGTACTCAGTCGATAGTTTATTGAACACAGATGCAGTGTCACGTGTCGCCTATGATAAGCTCTTCTCTATACTCGCTAGTTATAAAAGGGATAAAAGAATGAAGCTTTCGGCGTTGAGCAATGCCTGAGGGATACACCATGCAATCCACTTCACTAAGCATCGTTGGAGGTGATTGAAAGCATATCTGACCTCTACAATGACTAATGGCGGTCTACAGATGTATCGAGCCACTGCTGATACCCTCCCAAACAAGTCTGGTAACAATTTGCCGACCCCGGAGTTGGAACTTGGTGATCTTGGTGCGTGGAGATCCACCCCATGTGTGTTACAGGGCACCTCCGATCACTGCATTACATGCTCCCCTACGATAGTAATGGGCCGGACACGTAATGCGTATCGATAGTAATATACGTAATAATATACAAAAAAGTGTTTCAAACGAGTTCATTGATCGGTAAATTGAGTTTTAATTGACTGTTATTTCAAATTGGTCGCTATGATGAAATGGAACGGTAGAGCACAAAGAACAGAAATGGATTCAACGTAGGCTGCGAACACTAGGAGACGCCGACAACAAGGCACGTGTGGTGGACCATAGTAACATGCGGTCGAAAGCAAGATATAAAGGTCTAGAACGATAGGAAGTCTCTTCTGTAATTCTGCAACACGTCGTTAGGCTCCGGCGAGTCATTATGTGGGCCAAATGTGCACTCAAACCGAGTCGTACGCACGGCACATCCCCAAGGGATTGATCAGCACCCGACGACCTATTCATTTATCCTTTTTCATTGTCGTTGGTATTATCACCACTATTTAGAACTACTACTACTATTGTTATCGGTATTATTATTATTGTTCCTGTATTAAACTCAACTGGTAGATGAACGCGAAGGAGATGGCGACCCCGGTATAGACGCAGAAAATGTGCACAGCCGGCAAAGAGGTGATAGCACCGACGCCGAATGAGAGAGCATCTGCAAGCGCTTACGATGAGTGGGGAGCGGCTGCCGAAACAGTGGCTGAGGTCGAACCTGTGGTGGCGGTGATGAGTATCGAGACAGCGGCGTCCGATAGGCACTCAGCCATCCGCTCGGCCACCGGAGCACAGCGCGACGTGCGACGCATCGCGGCGACCATCAGGAACATGTTGTCGGTGCCGACCGCTGCAGCAAGTTCGCGAAATTCTCATGTTCCTCCATCTCTATTATCTTACTTCTTTAAGTCATTTATTCATTTTCATTCTTATTTCACGACTGATCTGGTTTGACTGATTATTTGATGATTTGAACTCAAGCTGAGAGCAAACTGGCGGCTGGGCTTAGCGCGTCTCGGAACGGAGTAATGCTTTCCGCTATAGGTGTTCGCTGATTCGCAAGGAATCGGCAAGCGTTACCGACGACAAGGAACGGCATCACGGAGACGATGTCGCTGTACGGTAGTCCAAGCAGCAGCAGCGTTCCGATCGACGTCACAATCCCCATTCCGGCGTTGACGACACCTGAACGGCTACAGTTCATCAGACGTTCGCAGTCGCTGTTAAGAAAAAAGATCTAAGTTATGGAGAGAGAAAAGGAAAACATTAACCTGAATGATGGAAGAAGATGAACGAACGGATCTACCGCTCTAAGAACATTTTACAAACATCAAAGCTGATCGCTATGAACGCTTTAGCTTTTCACATCGACGGTGCTTGATTATTATTATTATCAATCCTTTCTTCCAAATAGCTATGAAAAGGTTAGGGGATAAAGCTTTCGGCGTTGATCAATCCCTGATGGATGCGTAGTGCATTCGACTTCATAAAGAATCGCTTGGAGGTGATTGTATGCATATTTGGCCCTAACAATTACTCGCGGTGGCCTGCCAATGTATCGAGGAAGTGCTGCTATCCTACCAGAAACAACTCTTGTACCAAATTGTCGACCTCGGAGGGATGGAAGGCTTGGTGGGCCATGGACGCAGGGATCGACCTCACGTGTGCGTTGCAGGGCGCCACGGACCACTGCGCCACATGCGCCCCTATATACCTGCGCCCAAATAACTATAGTCTTGTAATGTTATTTATTAATTTGATGAACAAACTGACCAAGAATAGCATCGCTATGAACGCTTTAGCTTTTCACATCGACGGTGCTTGATTATTTTCTCCAATCCTTTCTTCCAAATAGCTATGAAAAGGTTAGAGGATAAAGCTTTCGGCGTTGATCAATCCCTGATGGATGCGTAGTGCATTCGACTTCATAAAGAATCGCTTGGAGGTGATTGTATGCATATTTGGCCCTAACAATTACTCGCGGTGGCCTGCCAATGTATCGAGGAAGTGCTGCTATCCTCCCAGAAACAACTCTTGTACCAAATTGTCGACCTCGGAGGGGTACTCGCGGTGGCCTGCCAATGTATCGAGGAAGTGCTGCTATCCTACCAGAAACAACTCTTGTACCAAATTGTCGACCTCGGAGGGATGGAAGGCTTGGTGGGCCATGGACGCAGGGATCGACCTCACGTGTGCGTTGCAGGGCGCCACGGACCACTGCGCCACATGCGCCCCTATATACCTGCGCCCAAATAACTATAGTCTTGTAATGTTATTTATTAATTTGATGAACAAACTGACCAAGAATAGCAAGTATTGGTTTGCTCAACACCCAGTCGATATAGTTAGTGTTATCGATGAACGCTATCGAACACAACATTGAGAAGACTACAAGAAATGTGAAGGTGATTACGAATCGAGGCACTGAAAACAAAAATAGCAAAGCTAATTGACGCTACTCATGCAGTACATGTATATTGATTAATCAAGTCGGTCGTTCAAGAGCAGTGCTCACATTCGACAGCAAAAAATTCGGAGCAGATCGTCGAAAGCTCGACGTGGCTGGTTTTTTTTTTGTTTTGTACCGGGAAGAGACGATGTCGCTGTACGGTAGTCCAAGCAGCAGCAGCGTTCCGATCGACGTCACAATCCCCATTCCGGCGTTGACGACACCTGAACGGCTACAGTTCATCAGACGTTCGCAGTCGCTGTTAAGAAAAAAGATCTAAGTTATGGAGAGAGAAAAGGAAAACATTAACCTGAATGATGGAAGAAGATGAACGAACGGATCTACCGCTCTAAGAACATTTTACAAACATCAAAGCTGATCGCTATGAACGCTTTAGCTTTTCACATCGACGGTGCTTGATTATTATTATTATCAATCCTTTCTTCCAAATAGCTATGAAAAGGTTAGGGGATAAAGCTTTCGGCGTTGATCAATCCCTGATGGATGCGTAGTGCATTCGACTTCATAAAGAATCGCTTGGAGGTGATTGTATGCATATTTGGCCCTAACAATTACTCGCGGTGGCCTGCCAATGTATCGAGGAAGTGCTGCTATCCTACCAGAAACAACTCTTGTACCAAATTGTCGACCTCGGAGGGATGGAAGGCTTGGTGGGCCATGGACGCAGGGATCGACCTCACGTGTGCGTTGCAGGGCGCCACGGACCACTGCGCCACATGCGCCCCTATATACCTGCGCCCAAATAACTATAGTCTTGTAATGTTATTTATTAATTTGATGAACAAACTGACCAAGAATAGCAAGTATTGGTTTGCTCAACACCCAGTCGATATAGTTAGTGTTATCGATGAACGCTATCGAACACAACATTGAGAAGACTACAAGAAATGTGAAGGTGATTACGAATCGAGGCACTGAAAACAAAAATAGCAAAGCTAATTGACGCTACTCATGCAGTACATGTATATTGATTAATCAAGTCGGTCGTTCAAGAGCAGTGCTCACATTCGACAGCAAAAAATTCGGAGCAGATCGTCGAAAGCTCGACGTGTCTGGTTTTTTTTTGTTTTGTACCGGGAAAAAAGGATAAAGCTCTTGGTGTTGATCAATCCCTGAGGGATGTGCCATGCATTCGACTTCATTAAATATCGTTAGAGGTGATTGAATGCATATCTGGCCTTTACAATGACTCGCGGTGACCTGCCGATGCATCGAGCCAGTGCTGCTATCCTCCCAGAGAAGTCTGGTGCCAATTTGCCGATCCCGGAGGGATGGAAGACTTGGTGGGGCATGAGCGCAGGGATCGATTCCACGTGCGTGTCGCAGTGGCGCCTCCAACCACTGCGCCATACGCGCCCTTATTGATGATTTGTACCGGGACAAGAAAGAATTCTGCACTTACTCAGAGAATCAGCGTTTCGACGCAGTTCGTCGGCTAGCGTTTGTGAATGGAAGTATGTGATTTTTATATAGGGATCTTCAGGATATGCAGATAGGTGAATAGCGAGCTCCTGAAACAAAAATTGTTTGTTTTTAGCCGAAACCTTTTCATTTTACTTCCTTGATGCGCTAATTCAATCAATCAATATGCATTTGTTAGCGTAGTCCTATTTATACCCCCCATATCCTATTTGCGGTAGAGAAAAATGGGCGCTTCTGAAAGTGATCCATAAACCGTATCCTGCTTGCATGCGAAATCTTTACACTTACCTGGATACTTGGGCCGCCTGTCCTCACTGGTTGTGCGGGCTTCAGCATATTCTCCGTTTTTGGGAGTTTTGTTGGCTTAGCCATTATGGCTCCCTGGAGCTCCGAGCTAAACCTGGCCAAAGTCTGCCCCGGATAGTCGCCACCACAGGCAGTCACCGCCATTGTGGATCAGAGGGAGATTTGCCACCATGCGACTAGTTTGATACCAGGACGGTGCTAGATCCTGGTATTCGTTTAGTCCTAGCTGGGCTTCCTAGTGGAAGCGTCGGACTCAGCCCAATGACCTTGTCAGCGGATGATTCCTCCGCTGTACATCGCAGCCCGACACCTAGGAATACCTTCCAGCTACGATGAGACGGTGAGTCGTTGTAAGGAAATCTTTATAACTCTTCTCCATTTGCTATTTTTCATCAAATTCCGCTTTTCAATTCCTACACAAAGATATTGCGAGAAGCACAACGTTTGTAGGCTTATTAACAGGTTTTCTTCTCAACTGCGCGAACTTCAACTTTCAAGTTGAAACCTTCCAACGGTTCAGTTCGAAAACCTCCCAACCTTCGAGCCTCATCGTTGCTGGAAAGGGATCCTGGATGTCGGCCTGCGATGTATAGCAGGAAGATTCGTTCCACTGGCTGTGTCTCCTATGCTGAGAAGAAGACCAGCGTTTCCATCAGGAAGCCGAGGTAAGAGTAAACCAATACCAGGGTCCACCATCGTTCCGATATCAAAGTCGCATGGTGGCAAATCACCCTGTGATGCACAATGGCTGCAACTGCCTGTGGTGATGAAGACCTGGGGACCTGGAGACCTGGTAGACTTTGGTCAGGCTGACCTCCGAATTTCAGGGAACCGCAATGGCTTAACCAGCAAACCTCCGAAAAATGGTGATTACGCTGGGGCCTACACAACCGGTGAGGATGGGCCGTTCAAATATCAAGTATCAAGTGTTTTTTTCAACTAACGGTTTGAATTTCTACTTCTTTTTGGTTTGTTTTTTACCTTGTTTTTTAGACCAGTTTACTAACGAGTGATACATACCTTTTCCCAGAGACCAGAAATGTAGCTAATATTACTCGGATAGAATTTCAGATGATAGATTAGGAACCACGCACGAGCACTAGCCAAAATACTGGAACCCTTTTCGGTCCTCATCAACGACACACCTCCAAGCGCTGCACCCAAGTATCCTCCTCTATGATAAGTCATATTTAGTTGAGATAGACAATAGACCAGAGATAGACATAAGGTTCATGTGTTTTCTCAGCTTTTTAGAAGTGCTCCATTACAGTGGAACCTTTTGAAAATTTTCCGCCTCAGTATTTGTGGACTTTGTCCAATCAACAAGTCCTAATCTCTTGGTGTAAAACAAAGAAGAAAAAAGTGGAAAAAAAATTCCAGCTGAAGCCTAAGACACTACTATAAAGCAAAAACATAGCTCAGCTTAACCTTTCATGTTTTGAATGAGGAGAACGTTTAGATGATAATGCGTACTCACTCGGTTCCAAATCGAAAGTATGGAAATGTGATGTTGATTCCATGATTGTAAAAATCGGAGAGCCTACGCACGTGCTTGTTGCCCGGACAACCACTATCTGGAGAAGATTCTCATTGAAAAGAGACCTCATAGAGGGCTAATTTTTGATTCATCGACTGCTGTAGGCCAAGGTGCCATAGTGAACAATGGGGCCAGTGGCAGCGACGAACGACGATGGAAACGGGAGGAAACACCAAATGGTCTTCTGATTAGCTGAAGGTTCACCTTTGTACTGCAGGCAGAGATCCTCATACGAGTAGTAGTGGTCCTCGTGGAGAACTTCAACTCTGCAACTCAGCACATTATATATCTTCTTAAATGAAAAATTCATTTTTGTTTCTTAACGAGGCTTGCCAGGAGGATCTGCAACTGCAGGTTTCCTCCTGGTTAAGCTTTGGAACCAAGATGTTGAGTTCCCGTTGAAGCTTGAAATGTTCAAATTTACGCAGATAAGAAAGTGTATCCATCTATTTCATGTGTATCCATCATGTGAAAGTCATACAATGAAATGCTCAACTCCGAATTTTCGTTTATAGAAAGGTTAGCTTTAGCTTCAAAAGTCATTTAAAGTCATTTAATACTGAGATCGTTGCCTTCTGCAAATTGGCTGCCAATTGTTAGCATAGTACTCCTCCTTGTTCTAGTGTCGGAGGTTCGGATCCTCCAGCGCTAAGTCATATGGGCTTCTCTTGTTCTCATGGAAAATGATCACCACACTGTTTCTCATTGTAGAATTCAACGGGGTATATTTTTTAATCGGCTCTGGAAAAGACAAGGACGTCGAAGCGTTAGGCTGATAAAGTATTTTGTCAACCTCGTGTTAGTTTCTTAATGAAAGAATACTCAATGGGCTATAGTCGATATTAGCGGTTTCTAATATAATGAGAAGATGAGAACGAACCTATTCCGGATATACGCATCGAGGCGAAAGACTGCTTCGTTGTAGGGTGGCTCCAAAATATTACCGCCATCACGAGCGAGAGCTATCACCTGTATAGAACGACTTTACAATGGTAACCCAGGCAAGAGTGTACGGATCAAACGATGATAAGGGGATCGATGCTGGTCAAATGTGACTGCGACTTCTAGGGAGGGCAGTCACGGAATACCTCACCATCTCAGTGAGTGAGCGGCTACCTTTGATGGTTAGAAAGGAATTCGCTGCTTCATTTACAAGAAGCCAATGCGTCCTTGTTTCCTTATTATACCGAATTAACGCAGTGTGTGGGAGTGAGTGGCGCAGTGGTCAGAGACGCCCTACAATGCATATGTGGAATCGATCCCCACACCCATAGCCCACCAAGGCCTTCCATCCATCCGGGTTTGGCAAGTGGGTACCAGACTCGTCTGGGAGGATAGCAGCACTGGCTCGATATATCGGTAGACCACCGCGAGACATTGTAAAGCCCCGATATGCATTCAGTTACCTCCAAACGATGCTTAACGAAGTCGAATGCATGGCGCATCCCTCAGGGATTGATCAACGCCGAAAGTTTTATTCTTTTTATCCTTTTAGCGATTTAACGTGATAGAGGTAAATAAAACACATCGAAATTCTCCTCTATCAAAAAAGTGGCGTATTTAGTATACGGAAGGAGGAAAGTCAATGTTCAGTCAGTGGGCCGCTCTTCAAAACTTATTAGATATACCCTTGAGTCTTCTAACTCCATTAGCGCTGCTTGCCGCGAACTAGAAAATTTGTATCGATCCCCTTCATAAACATTTCGAAGTTGCATATATGGGTTCCAGCAGTGGATCAGGAACTCACAAATACAAACAATTATTGAACATCTAAACAATTTATGGGATCGTTTCTCAGACCATGTCATCCTTCTCCTAGATTCTCTTATCAGAGAGTGCATCTCATCCGACGAAGTTGGTCCCGGTACTTTTAGGATCAAACTTTCTCTTTATCAGCAGCAAACATAACACTGCTGCATCATCTCATTTTCTTTGAAGTAAACAAACAAAATAGGAAGAGGAGTGTAGAATAAAGTTCAGCAGACCTGTATCTCGCGATTCTGAGTCACAGCTCGTCCGGCGATGTAGTTATCGTCGGACAGTGGCCATTTTTCGTGAATCGCCTGTCGTTCGAGTTTGCTTGGTGCACTGCGCGGAGTGAACAAGTACACTGCATCCGTCAGTGATTGCATGTGCAAGAATCCTAGAATTGTTTTCAAAAATATCAATCTCGCGTTATCTCAGTAAGATGGAAAAATATTGATTATTCTTGCCAGCGTTTAGTAAACATTGGGTTTTTAGATAATGTTGAAATTGATTTTGCAGGAGACGCAATGGGTATTGTGAGGGAATGATGGGGAAGATGGGGATCCTATCTTTTTGCGGCAAAACATTGGCACAAATGTGGTCATTTACCAGCTTGGACGTTGAAATGACCACGTATTCCAAAGGATTGGCATAACTATGATATAGAAACCTATTAAAAGTAAACTTGGGCAATCACCGCGGTCAAATAGGAACATGTAAACTTGTAGATGATCGTGACACAACTAAAAATTGGCCATTGCACACTCTTTACCTCTTTACGCACTAATTTTAAATTTTCCAACGCAATCAAATGATCCTTATTTACTTGAATGCTTAGATGGCTCGCAAACGTTGAAAAACAATATCTGAACAATCACAACGGTACTGAGATAGTTGTAAAATCTCCGGACCGCAGATGTCTGCGGTGGGGAACGAACCCGTTATTACCGCTTCCGAGGGCTCTTGGCTAACATTACTGAAGATGAAATGAAAAAAGCATCCGTTGAAGGTCATATACGCTACTTCTAAACTGTAACGGATAGATGAGTAAAAATGCTAAGAAATAACATTGCTGCTGTCTGTTGCCATGAACTCACCAGTGGCCATCGCGAGTGTGAGAACGCGAGACTGTTATACAGCATACATTTACTTCCATAGAAAAACACAATAGAATGCAGCAGTAGCTGATGTCCCGGCAGTATGGCCTTCTTCAGAGCCGCTTTTTTTTTAACGTGACTTCCACTGAGGAGGATTAGAACAGCCGATTAGAGTCGCGTGTGGTTGATGTCTGCTGTTTAACTACCTCGCGATTGCTAAACCAGAAAACGCGACTAATTTAATACCAGGACAGTGGCAGATCGTTGTATTGGTTTACTCTTAACTGGGTTTCCTGGTGGAAACGCCGGACTGCTTGTCAGCTTGCGAGACCCGCCGGGGACGAGTCTTCCGCCGCACATCGCAACCCGACACTCAAGAGCGCCTCCCGGCCACGATGAGAAGGTAAACCGTTGGAGAGATCAAATGACCCTAGTGAATCAAATGGAAAAGAAAACGTCGATGGCCTATTGGAAATATTTCATAGTGGACATGTGCTTCGGATGAGCAAGCCATCGTCAATTAGACGAACATTTTAAGCTTTCCGCTCAGTTATCGTTTATCGCTAATTTGCCGAGCTTCCTACTAGTTGAGTGTTTAAGTATATAGACTCAAGTATTTTTTATCACTCATCGTCTTGGCTAACATTACTGAAGATGAAATGAAAAAAGCATCCGTTGAAAGTCATATACGCTACTTCTAAACTGTAACGGATAAATTTTCTATTAACCTCGGCATTGGAATGTGAATGCGTCGTTTTCTTGCTCAGCAATCGCGAGACTGTTATACAGCATACATTTACTTCCATAGAAAAACACAATAGAATGCAGCAGTAGCTGATGTCCCGGCAGTATGGCCTTCTTCAGAGCCGCTTTTTTTTTAACGTGACTTCCACTGAGGAGGATTAGAACAGCCGATTAGAGTCGCGTGTGGTTGATGTCTGCTGTTTAACTACCTCGCGATTGCTAAACCAGAAAACGACGCATTCATAAAAGGTTAATATTGTAATAAATGAAAGCAGAAAAATAGCACAGAAGTAAAAAGACAACTCCAGACGAATGGTCTATTAAAATTATCAGCCGACGATTTCTAGAATATTACATGAATCAGATGAGTGAGGAACCAAAATGTCGAATCCCTAGCGGATTTCACCACATTGGGACCTTAGTTGGCTTAGAAAGTAGGAGTACGAATCTTCACTACAATTCAGGACCTCCGATTGGAGGGATTTCTTGAAAATGGGAACGAAAATTGCACGGCAAACAGCAATGGATGAAAAGCTGGAACTCAGTGAGTATCGAAAATTCGCAATGTGTTGTAACTCTCGCCGAATAGGACGAAGTTCTTTAGAAAATAAGACTCGCTGGCTAAATCGTTATGATTCACATGGAATTGGAAGCTCGCAAATTACACTGAGGAGTCCCACGATTATCGGAAACCTCATGGTTGGGAGGGACGACCTAATGGATGGATGGTTGAAAGTACTGTGACAGAGATGCAGCAGTGGCAGAGTGCGACCGCCACTTAACAATCTGCACTACCGCTGCCGCTCCGCTGAGCGACCGATCTATTGAGATCAGGTTCATGGCAGATCACTACGGATCTGCTCAGAGAATCGTTCCAAATGGTCTTTGCCGTTTCGATATCGTTAGGAAGTTCTGCATAAATCGAAATGTTGTAATTTTGTATTTAAGACTAACACCTACTTAACTGATACTTGGACGGCTCGTCCTCACGAATTTTGCGGAGCCCAGCACATCTTCCATTCGTTTCTTTACCTCGCAATGGTCGTCCACGGTGGTGATTTGATTCGAGCATGGTGAGGGTGCCAGTTTCATGTCTTTAAAACATCTCCGACTGTGAGTACAGCTATTTAACTTCGGTTATGAACGGGTGCGCCCAATGCGTATAGGTGGCTTCCAGTGGTGGTGGTGTCTGCATACTCGTGGAGCCCACTCTGCGGTTCTTTTCGTCTATCCGTCCCCTGTTCTTCACATTATATGACCAACCTATCTATGTCTCGTTATCGATGTGTGTTCACCTGGTCACAGAGATGAGATATATTTCGAAGATCAGAGCTTCGCCATCCGGCTAGATATTGTATGTGTCAGTTATATTTTAGAAAAGATCGCTCAAGCGCTTTGTGAGTTGTGCGTAGTATTCTTCAGCCCACATCTTTGCTTCGTAATAGAACGTTGAGAGAACTGTTGAATCGAAAAGGTGAGAGCGGGTTTTCTGATTATTTGGTTTGTCGATAGCTTCTTTGACAGGCCTGAATGCGGCCCATGCTGCTCCCTTTCTTATGTCTAATTTCTCCTTCATGCTGTCGCTCGTGTTCATTGAACGCCCAAGGTACAAATAATATATAGTTTTAGCAATCAGAGAATCATTCAGTTTGATCTGTTCGCCTTCGCACCGTGTGTTTTTCATGAACCAGGTCTCTGCTTTGAGCTCATTGATCATCGTCTCTGCTTCATCGATACTTCTTGAGAAAGTGATGATGGCATAAGTAAAACGATGATTTGATAGGAATTTTCCAGCAATACGTATCCTTCCTCACCGTAATCGAGTGACTTCGTTATCCACTTCAGTGTGGAACTAAACAGCCTTGGCGATGTTACCTTGTCGAACTCCTCTTCCTATGGGTATGTGGTAAGCGATCGATTAAAAAGTTGTGTTCCCGTCGCCCAGTTCTGCAAACAGTCAGATAGAGTTCTTAATAGAGTTCTTATGTAAGGCGTATCCACTCCTCGGCCGGTGAGTGCTGATGGAATTGCATTCCATTCGACGCTGTCGAACGCTTCCTCATAGCCGACAAACGTCAGGATTAGGAGCAAGTATTATTCTCGATAAACTTCTATGACCCTAGACATGGTCTCGATGTGGCCCATGGAGCAAAATCTCTCTCGAAATCCTGCTTGCTCAGCTGCTTATGCCTTATCCACTGTCGCTGATGCATGCCATACAATAATTCTCGTTACAAACTTGCACAATGTACTCAACAAGCATTTCGGACGATAGGTTCAAAGGACACTTCGTTTACCTTTTTTAAGCGGCGTAACTGTAGGCAACGTGTTCCATAGGTCTAGAACGTTTTTCCTTTTGAAGGTAGGATGTCATGTGCAGTGCGAGAAGTACATGTAAATTGTGGCTTCTAGCTTTAAGAAAGTTGAGGGTAATATTATTGGATCAGCTGTGTATTTTTTTCATTTATGTCGCAATTGGGATACATTCCAGGTGGTTTTTCTCCAGCGGGGATTTCACTGTCCGGGACGGCGTTTGTATGGAAACGGAAAGGGCTGTTGTAGAATCATCCTGTTGTCAATTCCACATCATGTTGGAAAGTTTTAGGAATCCCACCTTCGTTCATTAGGGTTGACAGCGGAACATGACCCACACTCCCGACGACATTTCTTCAAACTAGTTCTATACTGTCGTCGCAACGGTTTACCGCCTCACCATGGTTGGGAGGTGTTCCTGGGTGTCGCATTGCGATGTACAGCAGGGGAAATTGTCCTCCCGGCAGGGTTTCCCAAGCTGAGAAGGAGTTCGGCGTTTCCATCAGGAAGCCTAGCAAAGAGTAAATCTATACCGGGATCCGCTACCGTCCTGGTACCAAAGTTGCATGATATGGCAAATCTCCCTCTGATCCACAACGACTGCGAATGCCCGTGGTGGTGGAAACCTGGGAGAGACTTTGGCCAGGGTGAACTCGGGATTCCAAGGAACCACAATGGCCTAACCAGCAAATATCCGATAAATGGTGATTATACTGGGGCCCGCACAACCAGTGAGGACGGACCGTTCAAGTGTCAAGTGTGTCAAGTTCTTTTTTGTACTGCTTCTAAGTGTTTCTTGTGATTATACCGATATAGGTCTTCCCGCAAAGCACTTCTGTAACTAGTATTTAATAACAGCCAAAAGAAATTAGAAGGGCGCAAAAAATTACCCATAAGGGACAACTGCTCAAAGACAACTTACTTAGTATGATGAGAAAGGCAATTTTTATAGGTCTAGTTTTGTTGGCGAAATTATACCTTCTAATTTTGCCCAAAACCCCATTGTGGGTGGTGTTTCAGCCTCGGCTCCTTCTTCGGAGGAGCAACGATTGAATCGATTGTCTAGAGTTCTTCCTTTTGGGAAGAAGGACAATCGGCTAGAATCAATCCCGGCTCTGGCGAAGGCAAAGGTACGAAGACGTCAGCCGAATAAACTCTTATATCAACCTCGTATTAGCTTTCCAGTGAACGAATACACGTTGAATTCTGTTATTTAGCACTATGGGTGAACTATAATTCTTCTAGGTGTTCTGTGTCTAGTTAGGTCTCCCTCAAATTAAAGGATACTTTTGACATGCAACTTCATGAACATATCAGCCGCATAAATATTTCATTTCCTGAGTGCAGAGAAATCATCGTAACCTTCTTTAATTGCAAATTTCGATTTCATAGGTGCTAGAGTGTTCCTATTCTGTTAAACCTTGTGCGAAAAGTCATCGGTTGAGTCAACAGATAGACGATTTCAAAAGTTGTGCAAAATACACACACACACACGCACGCACGCCGCACGCACGCACGCACGCACGCACGCAGCAGCCTTCACGATGGTGATTTCTACGACTTTTTTCAATTCATGGTTTCCGCTCCTTCTGCCTGTTGAGTTTTCTGACATTCCAGTTCACTCAACGGGTTTCCAATCAGCTAGCTGTTCAATCGCTGAGCGCTGATCTGCTTCATTTAACCCGTTCCGCCCCGTGTGGACACATTGCATTATGGATCACATGACCGTATGGATACTATAGTGCTCACACCGAGTTTAGTGAATTCTAGAGTTTTTTCATAGCTAATCAAAAACAGATCAAAATGAGAGGGATGAGACTAGGAAAGCCATTCTCTACACTTTAATGGGTTAGAAAAAGGTTTTTTTTTTCAAAAAAATTCACTGACCGGTAATTTAACTAACAATTAACTGTTATTTATAGTGCTCACACCGAGTTTAGTGAATTCTAGAGTTTTTTCATAGGTAATCAAAAGCAGATCAAAATGAGAGGGATGAGACTAGGAAAGCCACTCTCTACACTTTAATGGGTTAGAAAATGGTTTTTTTTTCAAAAAAATTCACTGACCGGTAATTTAACTAACAATTAACTGTTATTTGGTTATAATCACTCTTGGCGTTGACCAATCCCATGAATTCTATTTTATTAAGCATCATTTGGAAGTGATTGGATGCATATCTGGCCTTTACAATGATTCTCGGTGGCCTACTAATGTATCGAGCCAGTGCAGCTATCCTCCTAGACGGGTCTGGTACCAATTTGCCGAGTCCGGAGGAATGGAAGGCTTGGCGGGCCATGGGCGCCGCGATCGATTCTCCGTGTGTGTTGCAGGGGGCCTTCGACCAGTGCCCCACACGCGCCCTTATTACGATGGTTATTGTATGGAGTGTGCGGTTATAAAAACGCCAAAATAGACTCAAGATAAGCTGCAAAATACTTCAAAATGCAGATAGCAATGCATTTGCAATATGGACCATAGTAAGACATAGCAAATAGTAGCATACACATCATTCATCTTCATAGAAGGATAACGCAAGGTCTCTGCTACAGTCTTATCACGTTCGAGATGTCTCAGGCCCTCTTTTTTATTGGAAAAAGGTTTTCTATTGCCAAAAGACCAGAGAGTCCGCAGCCGACAAAAATTGCTAGAATTTTATTGGGCCAGCCATTCAATACGGTAACCGAAAAGGAATGGGTTAACGTCCTCACGTGGTCATCGTCGGCACAATGAATCTTCGCTTGCATTACCAACACGAAGTTGTATTCGTTTCCGTCGATTTATATCCACTATTGATTTCGCGCAGGAATCCTCTACGTTCTTACTTCACTTGGAAGAATCTCAATAAAAGTGAATAATAGGAAAAAACATAAAGGCAGAAATGTAGAGTTAAATCTTTATTTAATACTGTATTAATGAAAAAAGGGCGAGTGTGGCACAGTGGTCGAAGGCGCCCTGCAACACGCACATGGGATTGATCCCCGCATCCTAGGGCTATCAAGCCCTCCATTTCTCCGGGGTCGGTAAATTAGTATTAGACCTGCCTGGGAGGGGAGCAGCACTGGCTCGATACTTTCGTATGCCACCGTCAGTTATAAAGTCCAGACATGCATTCAATCTCCTCCAAACGATGCTTAATGAAGTCGAATGCATGGCGCATTCCTCAGGAATTGATCAACACTGGGAGCTTTATCCTTTTTTATTAATGAAAAAACCAAAACATTATTTCGAAACAAGGCTTTAGATTTGGGGAACATAAAATGAGCACTGTGGTGATGAACAACCACCACATCCGTCGATGAGAAAGCAATCATGTTCTAAAAATTCAACTTAAAGAATTCAAGAAAAAAAATTCAAAAAGAAAAATTAAAAAAATAAGAAAAATTAAGAAAGAAATTAAGAAATTTAAGAAAAATTCAACTTAACTTAACTTAAACTTCCAATAGACGGCGAAACGCTTCCACTAGTTCTACAGAGCTCAACGTGCATGTGGACTTCTACCTTGAGCTACTTTCGTGCTATTTATTGATTTCTCCAGTCACACAGTTCCATTCAAATTTCCTGGACATTTTTCATTACTAATATTAATGCCTTCCTGTATGACTGGATCTGTTAGACCCACAATAAAGAACTCCACCCGCAAGTCTTGCCCGAATGTCGATGAAGATAATATACGGAAATGGAACGAAATACTCATAGAATTGGAAAATGTCAAGCTAATGGAAACATAGCAAGTCTTCATAGCCTTGCAGACCATGGTCTGTTATAGTTGACAGTATGATGCAAACAACGCAAAAGTAGCTAGTCGATTTATCGATCTCCTCCAGAATAACGGCGAATTTTTGTCGCAATGCTCCATTATCCTTAAAGGACGCAAAGATCGGTCCAGTCGATCGTTTTAGTCGGAATTAATACCGAATCCAAACCAACGATCCTATTTCGATCTTGTCCGCAGGTGAAAAAACGCTGACGTGAGAGGCGGGTTGTAGCAATGCATCGTTGCGGGATGTCTGAACGGTGTCCAACCATCCGTCACTTCATATACTACAAAAAGAACAAATCCTCACAATCCAGATCTACTGGATCATAGTTGCTGGGCACTGGTGCCATTGACCACATGAATCGCCGAGGATAAGGTCGATTCCATCCATAATACTTTTACTACGGTGCCGCACCGTTTCCACACTTTTGATCGGGTACACATCAAGACGTCACGCTTAGGGGAAATGTTCAGCAGTCAGCACTTACATAGAATGTGACGTCATAGCCATTATTTATTAACACATAATGCTCGGTATTATTTATAGTGGCATATTCCGCACAACAATTATAATTCATTGTAGAGATATTGAGGTATTGTAGCTATTGCTATTATGTAGAGGTATTGAGCTAGTGCTGCTCTCCTCCCAGACAAGTTGGTACCTATTTGCCGACCCCGGAAAGATGGAAAGCTTGATGGGCCATGGACGCGTGGATCAATTCCACATGTATGTTGCAGGACGCCCCCGACCACTGCGCCACATGTGCCTATTATAACGATTAAAACTAAAAAAAACAGTTAATTACCTCTCAAATTTTCCGTTCATGAGCTTGCTTGAGAAAGTTTTTTTTGCGTATTTCTAAACACGGAATGCAGCATTCTTCGGCCGACGTCAGCCAAAACAGCTGTATTGATGAAGCTAACAATTATTTATGCCTACACACTCCAAAATGTGTAGGAAAAAAACTCTATGCTCCAAAATAAACCGACAGAGAAAGAAGGACTCATATAGAGGTCATATCAGCCACTTGAGACGTCGCGCATGACTGTATGTGGTGCACCACACCATCCGAGACGTGTTGTTAAAATGTCAAGCAGCGACAGCGATGGCAGCGACATAATTCTCGCTTATAGCTTAGTCGATACAAGAGTGAATTTTATTTCCATATCTATCAGAATCAGATGACTTGATATTCACTCCAGTGTATGCCAAGCACTAATTTTGATAGATAGCATCTGCCTGTCGACAATCGTCCGGTAATTTAACGATGTTACGTGCCTGTCTACGATGAGCTGTTTATGAGCTTATCCAACATTATCGATAGAGATACCAGTGAGTGTACGTATACGGTATACGACACCAGAAACACCAACTATAAAGAGACCTATTCCCATACGACGAAGGACTCATCAATACGACCGTTATGTAGGACGAGCACTGACAGCTTGTTAAAACTTCAGGACCGTTCTAGGCTGCCTGGATCTAAAATGTCTACGCCCACAATTTATATTTACAGTACTGCCTCATCGAATAACTGGAGAAGAGAAAATACTTATCTGGATCCTTAGACGACCCGTCCTCGCTAGTTATGCCGGCCCCAGTATAATCTGCATTTTTCAGAGTTTTGCTGGTTTAGTCCTCGTGTTTTCCTGGAGTGCCTAGGTCAGCCTGGTCGAAGTCTGCCCCAGGTCGTCACCACCTCAGGCAGTCATAACCCTTGTGGATCAGAGGGAGATTTACCACCATACGACTAGTTAGGTGCCAGGACGGGTGTCGATCCAGGAAAAAAAATAGAGAGCGTTTAATGCAAACTCTGATATTATATATTCCGATACTCTTTCTCGTTACCTGCGCACGTAGAGAGTTGATGAGTTAGTGTCCTCGTGTGAGCTGGATCTTGAACATCAACATCTTCTAACAATTGGCAATCCGAACAAAACGTTTACGCACCCTAAAGCCGCGGGAGAGAGGTTTTCCCTTCAAATTTTTTGGTTAGTTTTTCGGAAGGTGTCATAGCGTTTATGAGCAAAGAGAGTGGCTTATCCGACAATTTCATGATGCTTTGTTGCATGAATGTGCAATCTTAATATGTCTTGAGAGTCTGGGGATTTCGCTTTATTGTAACTACCATTCATAGAGGTGTTTGAGTATGTGTGAGATCTCGGCTGCATCTTGGGAATGTCACTCTCACTCCTCACTACCATGCTGAATGTCCCTTGAGCAAGAATTGTAAAGTGAAAGTAATACCCCACCGGATCTACTTTGAGCTCTTCAACTGTCATGCTCTACATCACAGTATAGGATGGGAATTTTTTCACAGCTGTTTTCCCTTCCAAGACCAGTTATATTATTTTGGCAGTGTTTTCAGTGTCAACAACCGTGTTGTTGCACGAGAACAAAATCACTCATACCTCATTTTTATCGAAATAGGAAAGACCCCTAAGTAAGTTGATCCAAAAACGACCATGGAATTTCTTTTGCTTCTGCCAGGACATTTCTGCTATTTCAAATAGACCACGAACTAAGCAGTAATTTCATAACAAGAATTTAAGCATTCTACGATGTTTCACTAATATCAACGTTATAAGAAGGGTTCAGCAAGGCGATACCCTCTAGCAGCAGATATTCAGTTCTACTCTCCAGGACCTCCTACGAAAACCGAAATGAGATAACGCAGAGGGAAGGAGATGGGCTGCTGCCACTGGACCGTCTTCGTTTTACCGATGACACCACCTTTACGACATCTAGCATTACCCATGCGGAATGCATGGTCGCCGATTTCGACAGCGCGTATGAAAAAGTCGGTGTTTCATAGAAGTTAGGGAGAGAGAGGAAGATAGGGAGGAAAAAAAAATGAAATCCCAACCTAAATGAAAAGTAAACGTCAAGATATCGCGAAAATCGGAAGTTTGATTTTATTAACAGAGTTCAGACTGTAAGATGACCATGGAAAGGACGGTAATTTCTGTAAGACGACCTTGGAAATGACGGAAAGAAGCTGGAGAATGCGGAATTAAGTTCGTTCTAGTTCCCACCCTCATCCTACCGGGGCAGATTTGCCATGAATAAAATAGTGAACGAAACTCATATGAGTTTTATAAAAAAAAAACTTGTTTCTTAAGAATCCCAATAGAAGAATATGAAAAAAAAACACAGTAGAGAAGGATGGAGAACTAAAAGCAGGGAACATAATTGATATTCGGTATGAATGAAATAATTGGAACTTTTGAAATCGATTGTAAAGAGGGTTCATGACACCTGTGTGGACGGACGTAGGCGAGAGATCTGGGATCGGCCAGACGGCGACGAATCGGCGTTCTCGCTGAACGACGACCGGTTGCGAACCGAGCGGAAGGAAGCTCGGTCGCCGACGATGTCGAAGCAGTCCGCAGTATGCGAAGTCGACAACATCTCTGCAGTGAACAACGAAGAGTGGAAAACAATATCCACGATGGTCTGAGAGATCACGACAATACCAAAGCGTAGACCGTGTAGAAACTTTTAAATAAATATCACCTGTATCACCTGTAGTCCCGTTGATCGTCGAGTGACTCGAGCGGGCGCCAGTAAATCCTCCATTTTTCCCTATCGCGTGCAAGAGTAGCCCAGTGGGTTCTCCTCGCTTTAGGGACTCGTCGAGCATCATATCTTTCTTCCAGGTTTTTCGTTAAGAACTCTGACCTTCCTGTTGTCGGTGGTCTTCCTGCAGTACGCTTGACACCCCGAGGAATCCAGTCACTAACAGCCCTTGTCCATCGGTTATCATTCGTACGCATTACGTGTCCGGCCCACCTTATCTTCGACTGTTTGGCATATAGAACGGCATCTTTGATTTTTGATCGTTGACGTAGATCGGAGCTTCGGATCCCATCCCTTACTTGTGTGAAACGGGATACTCTTTTCGACTGCGCGTTCGATAACGCTGAGTGATCTTTCATCCTGCTTACGTAGCGACCAGGTTTCTGATGCATACTTTAAGGCAGGAAGAACCGTTGAGTCGAAAAGGTGGGCACGGAGTCAGGTGTTCTTTGTTCTCTTCACTACATCCTCGATGCTCTCGAAAGCTCGCACAGCCGCTCGTTTCCTTCTGCTCAGCTCTGGAGCTAAGTCGTTCA
>MQTX01000064.1:118307-134463 GCA_009735665.1 Angiostrongylus cantonensis | reverse complement strand
AGGTAGGTGTATACGAGCGAGATTGAAGTGAGAACAAGCAATGCAATTGAAGGAAGTTAGGTGGATATCGGAGTTGAAGCACCTAGGAAACTGTAGGACAAAGAAAATCAGTTTGTTGAAAGAAGTTGTAGAATCCCTACCCAGCCACCTGCGAGGCAACTGCATGGGATAATGGCTAAGCGGCAATTAAGAGAAGATGCGAAGATAGATTTAAGATGGTTATTAAAGGGTACGCGATTAACCCCCTATCCGCCACCTGGGGACGGGCCACGTAGCCTCGCAACTAACTGGCTCGAGATCCCTCATGTGAGAGAGATCTGTGGTTAAATAAATATAGCAAAAGTAATTTCCTTCACGACCTAACATACATATTGTGCAGATCTCACTATTCCTTTCATTCGATTTCCTTCCTCTCATCCATCATGTCCACGAAGGTCTCCGGATCGGCGCATAGCGTATTGTTTAGCTTGTGCACAGGAGTTAAATTTTGACAAAGGTATGGTTCGACTCCATACTGGGCCAAACAAGTCTCCCATAACTATGTGGTCTAGAAGTTTGCTAGCTGGCTTGCTTGAGATCAACTCATTCCCTCCGATTCACGAAAGATCTGTGCAGAAGACATGAAAATACGCTAGCGAAGCTGTTCAGGATTCCAGCATGAATGGGCTCGATCAGTAATCAACGACATTCATAAAAAAGACAAAAAACTTTCAACCAGTGCAAATAATAAAAATATAAAAATAGAAGTAGAAAGTCGGTCTTGGGAATTACTGCAAGAGCTATCAGCAAGGTATTTTCACCTTGTAGAAGAAGCACTGCCACTAAGAAAAAAGATAAGTAGAAAGTCGGTCTTGGGAATTACTGCAAGAGCTATCAGCAAGGTATTTTCGCCTTGTAGAAGAAGCACTGCCACTAAGAAAAAAGATCGTCTTAGCTCGATAACCAACGCACTTTGTTCCCTCATGCCTATTGTCACCACTTTGTTCAGAACTTCATCATTAAACAGAGACGTCTGCACGATATATGCGGACTACCGAAAGGTAGCCATCGAGTAATGGGCATCGGAATGCGAACACTGCACACCTGTCTAGAAAACAAACAAGACCAGATGATCGCCAAGTGGAAGAAGTACACGACGAAAGAAAACCATTACTCAGTACTTGTAGGACCGCCTCTGGAGGGGAATCAGTAGTGGGCGGATCTGCGCTGATTTCCAACGCTATTAGTTCTCATGTTAAAATAACTTTGCGGAGAAAGTTCGAAAACCTTTGAGTATATCGCATAAAATACGGCTTCAGGAAGGTATAGAGACACCGCCAACGAAGAGCAAACGAGTCGCAGCAGCGTGAATAATGTGACAGAAAATCAAAAGACCGAGTTTCTATAAACCTCGGCATAGATAGTTGATATATTTATTTATATGACTTTATAAACTGATCTTCTTTAGATAATGCGAGGTCGGTATAGGTCCTTGTTGTCGTTGTCGTTGTCGTTTTTGTAGATGTTGTTGGTCGATGGCTGACGTTTCGGCGATTTCGCCTTCCTCAGTGTGGCGGCAATGAGGTGAGGTCCAACTTCATATGAATGCCAAGCCGTTGTAAATAATAGTTCTTGTAGCTACCACGACGGTCTTTTTATGTGTTTGCCGGTAACAACTTCGAGTTTGGGTTACAATAGTTACTAGCAATAACAACTGTACAATAATAATATCTGGTATGGGGTTAGGTAGGTGTATACGAGCGAGATTGAAGTGAGAACAAGCAATGCAATTGAAGGAAGTTAGGTGGATATCGGAGTTGAAGCACCTAGGAACTGAAGGACTGGATGAATACTGCCGCATGCTACTAGCACTTGAAGGCGAATCCCTGTTCCCTCCTTGTCTTACTTCTGTAATGGGTGGAGCTTTGCCAGAGGAAACTAAAGACAGTGTTTAGGGAATGGTTCTAAATGTTTTTCTACTAGCACAATCTAATGGGGCTACATGTGAAAGGGCGCAGCTGCTCGCTCGGAAACTTCTTTGGGACGGCAGATGCTGGAAAGTACATTCAGCTGACTGCTGCTGAGTCAGTGCCCGAACTGTCGGACAAAGAAAATCAGTTTGTTGAAAGAAGTTGTAGAATCTCCACCCAGCCACCTGCGAGGCAACTGCATGAGATAATGGCTAAGAGGCAATTAAGAGAAGATGCGAAGATAGATTTAAGATGGCTATTTAAAATGGTAACAAGAAACACACACCAATATAGAAAATAGGAACAAGGTCACCGGACAGAGTGTTTGAAACGTTTTACATAGAGAACATTCCTATGTTAGTGAACAATGTTCTCTATACTCAGAGCCTGAACGTATTTTATATTAGAATACTTTAATTATTTGGCGGAAAAAGGCTACAGTATTAATGAAGATCAAAATTTTTAAATGGATGGTGGGTTAGGATGCTACGGTCAAATGTAGGTTTACACCATATTGAACAGAAAGGCTACCCACTGTGATATTACGAGTGGGACTGGCACACGCGTTGTTCACGTAGGGTCGCTAGCAAGACACCCCGGGATCAAGATATCATTTTGAAATGGGGCGCCAGGTCACGCGTGATAGTGAGGCATTCGTCTTTCCGGTTCATCTTTGGATTTTTTAAATTTATCTAAAACGCCTCAAGAGTTTTGCGCGTTGTTGTTTTCGATTCGTGCGCCAGGATCCGCACAGTCACTTCAAAATCATCGCCGTTGTGCTTTTGTGCCCTGTGCCTACCTAGGGGAATGTTTTGACGTATTTTAACTTTCCCATCTAGGTGTTCTTTTATGCGGACACAAAGTGGTCTACCCGTTTCCCCAATGTATTCCTCTCCGCAAGCCTTACATGAGACCAAGTATATTATACCTGAACCGTATTACATGCGTGCTGTTTGGTTACGTGCACCGTAGGTGGTCTGGAAATGTTTTAGTGTTAGGTAGATGAGTTGGAATGAATTTTAGTAGCTGGGTCAGAATAAGGTTTAGGAACCATACTATTCTATCCGTTGGCCCGTCTATACAACTGATGATAGCTCTAACTTTAAATGATGATGGGTTGGTTGATGTAATATCATCAGTTGAAGTAAGCCTATGTGTTTTAATAAGCAAGTAAAGGATAGGGTCTAAATCTGTGGCCTTTGCCGTGTTGACCCACTCTTGATTTAATTTTCGGTATTGATTTCTGTATTCCTTTTCAGAGCATGTTCGATAGAGAGAGACATCACTGAGATGCTCCTCTGTTATTCGAATACCCAACTGACTAGGAATAACTACAAATTCTCCGTCTTTATCACTAGTAGAAATTCTAAGAGATTTTGAATTCAAGAGCTCTCTAACCTGGCGCATATCACATTTTTGTTGGTGTGTGAGGTTGGAGCTTATTTTTCTTTTTTGGTAGTGATGAAGTATGCGGAGAATTTCATCCGAAAATAAGCGAAATGTAGGGTCAAGATCGCTATTTGGTAGCTCTTGTTTAAAATAAGTTCGGGGAAATGGTATTGGTGGTAGTTGCCTCCTTGGTACTGCCTTACCTAACCTTTCTAGCCTAACCCTGTAACGTAGCTGATCTTGAAGTTCATGCAGACTACACGTGATCCTGTGCAGGATTGGTTTAGAAATGGGTTGACTAGGCGCGAAACTCTGATCCAATTCTAACAATGAACGCGCATTTTCCTTGAACAACGCGTGGGCCAGTCCCACTCGTAATATCACGGTGAGTAGCCTTTCTATTCAATATGGTGCAGACCTACATTTGACCGTAGCATCCTAACCCACCATCTATTTAAAAATATTGATTTTTATTAGTATTTTAGCCTTTTTTCACTGAATAATTAAAGTTTTCTAATATAAAATACGTCCAAACTCTGAGAAAAGCGAAATCGCCGCCGAAACATCGGCCATCGACCAACAACACCAACAACAACGACAACGGCAACGAAGGCCTATACCAGCCTCACACCAGCTAAAGAAGATCAGTTTATAAGATCATATAAATAAATGTGCTAGAAAGGCCTAGGCGTGCTGTCTTAGGGGCGATACGGCTTTCTTGGACGGGTGCGCTCGCTATTAGAATTGGGCCCAAATTTCTCATCATCTGAACCCATTCCTAGGTGTTCATGAATGTGGTCGTATGTAATTTGAATGAGCTTCAAGGAAGACTTTGCAACGAAGCTAGGATTGAAGCACTAAATAGGAGTAGTGACGGTAGTCAAGGATGATACCCTTGCACAATACATGAGAATGCATGCATAATGACGTCTCAGTGGCAAAAAAACTAGTTAGAAAATTGAAGTTGTAAAAAATGAATCACTCTGAGTATCCCGTAGACTGATCATTTTAGTGATAAATATTTCACCTGAAGCACTTAACCCGTCGCTGATCGTTAAGTGAACTGAGCAGCAAAAAAATCTCTACTAGTCTCTGTTGCTTGCCCAAAATACTTAATCAATTTCACATGCACGAAAAATATAAACGTTGTCTTTTCGTCTTAAATCATCGTAGGTTTTCATAACAGTATGAGTCACATATGAATAGATACCATTTTTTGGATGCTTCGATAATTGGACTGTCATTCCTCTCAGATTGTGAGAGCCCTAGTATAATCTTCATTCTTCGGAGTTTTGCTGGTTTAACACTTGTGGTTTCCTGAGGCCCCGAGGTCAGCCAGGCAAAAGTCTGCCCCAGGTCGTCACCATGACAGGCAGTCGCAGCCCTTGTGGATTAGAGTGAGACTTACTACCATGCGACTTTGATACCAAGGCGGTGGTGGATCCTGGCATTAGTTTACTCTTAGCTAGGTTTCCTGATGAAAATGCCGGACTCCTTCTCAGCTTGGGAGACCCTGCCGGGAGGACGATTCTCCCTGCTGTACATCGCAGTCCGATACACAGGTACACCTCCCAGCTACGGCGAGACGGTAAACTGTTGGAAGAATTTTCTTGAGCTGTTGCAGATTCCTAAGTATTCCAGTCATAATTTTTCCACCTGAAGGTAGCCGCATTAATACTGTGTGACTAAACCTACTTAATGCCATAGAATTGTGCAGGTTCTTGCGTTGAAGATGCGCCATGGTCTAAGGTGGCTAGACGTTCTATTTCCTCTACCAAATGGGGATTCACCGGTGTGGGAGCTTCTTCGAATTCGGCTCAGGATTCGCTGAGAGCATCGCTGCTTCTAACACTTTTTGCAATTGCCTTCGCTTCGACCAGCCTTCTACCTTCGAACCTTCTGCTGGCTACTGTGCTAAGAGAAGAATATGGGCGCAGTCATCTATCGTCGTTTATTGCTTGTTTTGGAGTAGGTGTATTTCTAGCAACACATTTATTAGGCCTCCTACCAGATGCTATTGAGTCATTCGAAAAGACAAATTTTGACACTACTCTAACCCTTCCGAAATGAAATGTGGAATTCGTTCTCAGCGTGGGTAAACATATTGAAAAGACGAACTCTTGTTGTGCATAGCCATTGGATACACAGAAGTACATAAAACACCCTCTAGCGGTTATGAAAGAGGGCAGGGATAAGTTAGGAACTAGCGATGAATCCCTAATAGCTTAGGTTTGATTGATTTTTTTATAGTGACGCTTCGGAGACCACTCGTCAGGCTTCAGAAGATCTGTTTAATTTGTCCACAATCATACTACTCAGTACAACCTGATGGTAGTTTTAAGAAGAAGGCGGTAACGGTCTAAGCAATTATAAAAACTAGAAAGCTGACTATGTCTTAATAACAACGGTGAATGCTTCATGTGCATCTAGTTTTTTGTGCGAGATGTAGTGAAGGACATGTGTGAAACAAGCATACCGCTGTGAGTTCAATCAGTGGGAAAAAGTGAACACGTTAGAAAACACGGTTATTGACACTGTGTGGGAGACCAGAGCATGACGATGAAGGTTTTGAATAAAAGGTTAGGACTCACATAGAGGAACCAAAAACAATGAGTAACTAACACTGAACAAGGAATTTATCACTGCACAATCATGTCGACAACAATCACCCTTGGTGTTCCAGGGGTGCGGCTGTCCCATTCAAGCGATGCTCCACTGAGGAAAATACGACTCAATGAACTACGAAGAGACCAAATCGAGAGTTACTTGTTAACTTCATGTTTGGTTATCGGAGAAAGAATGCAATCAACTAAGCAGCAAAAACACAGATGTACTGCGGTTAAAAAAAAGGGATGGAAGAATGCGTTGAAGAGACCCAAGATTTATAACCGCAAATGCGCTTTTTCGATACAAATTTACATGAAGAGTTAATTATGAGATTGTGAGCATATTTGGCTGAGTTTAATGCCTTACAATACGATATTTCTAGCGTCTAACTTTCTAAGGACATCAAGTTCCTTAATGGTTGTCGAATAAACGTTGTTCTAACAATATCTTTTCTCTGTTTAAGATACCAGAGGACAAATAGCATATTGATAGTGAAAGCAATCACCACGAGCACGGCAATGGTTCTATCCTGCCCCAGGCCAACCAAGCCTCTCATCCCTGCGCGGGGTCGAGAAATTGATATCGGACTTGTCTGGGAAAAAATCGGTCTCTGCAACCCAATTGGGAACGCTGCAGCCCGCCTGTTTCAGAAGCCCTTCTGGGAACCGCGCAGGTAAACGTGAAGATGGCTCACATGAAATAAAATAAAAAATAAAAGAATTTAAAATGTTTTTTCTCTGTAAAGCTCTACAGGTTTGAATATCAGCTTTGAAGTGCCTACTGTATTCTAATATGATTCTAATATGGCGCATATCGATTAGAAGATCTCCGAAAACAGATGTTTTTTAATGACTTCCACGCGATCTGCTGCCTCAGCGCAGCATGAAATTGTTAAGTTACCTACCTGTGTTTCCCTATTGATCTTGTTGCTAAATGTCCTTTTCCAAAACAAGCCTAAAAAGTGCTTTAAAATCAAGAAAATATTTGCTCGTTCTGAAATTCTTTTTCCTCTATCCCACAGTGGGAGAAGAAAAACGTTGAATGAAGGGTGTGAAAACCTGATCTCATGCAGCGTTAGAAGATCAGGGATATGAGTCGGGCAAAATTCTCATTGGCACGATGAACTTTATTGTGATGCTTTCATTGGGATAATCCAACGTCCATCACTTAGTGGAGAACTTCCGAAATTGCCAGAAACAATGAAAGTCTTTGGTCAGCACCATTAAGTTGAACAACCTCTCATCATGCTTGTTTCATCCCGGCCGTAGGCCTCGATATGAAGTTCTTAAAAAGTTTCCTGAATTCAATCGTGGCGGTAAGATTAACACTGGTAACTTCGCACGCAATGTGCTCTTCCCTACTTAATCTATGTAGAGCCTTTATAAACTACTTCTACGTTCTCATCATAAATTGTTAGAGAAGTAGACAACGAGTACCAGTTGTTCAATCAGTGTCGTCCTGCATTGTTAATGTTATGCGATGCTGTTATAAAAGAAAACAATATATAATAAAGCTTTCAGCAATCCCTGAGCGATGAGCCATGTACTCGACTTCATCAAGCAACGTTAGATAATAATGAATGTACGTCTGGCCTATACAACGACATGCGGACTCCTACTAAAGTATGAAGTCAGTCCTGCTCTCCTCCTAGACAATTCCCTACCAATTTGCCGAATCAGAAGATGAAAGGTTTGGTGAACCCACGGCGCGAAATCGAACCAATGACCACGTGGGTATCGCAGGGTGTTTCCAGCCACTACGCGACACACGATCTTATTGCATGAATTTCTGTTGTAACCAATCATAGGCTCCCATTTGTTAAACTTCTATGAATCGCCTGCATGAGACTATGGAAATCCAGAATTAAGTACTTGATTGATCATGCTGAGAGTCAGTTTTTCAAAATAGTAGTTGTTTATGACGGCTTCCATGCTCTCGGTTTGATCCGACAGCCTAGGCTGACCAAGTGCCTCACACCTCCATTGTCGGTAAATTGATAGCAGACTTCTCTGGAAGGGTAGAGCACTGACTTAATACATTGGTAAAACCCACCAAGTCACCGCCTGGGCCGCAAATGCGTTTAATCACCTCTACAGTGCTTCATGGAATGCTTTACATTCTCCCTGAATTTAAGAACAAATGTCTGTTGAATCTACTCTATCGTTGAAAAAATAGTCTAATAACTTTACAAAATGTGCGTGAGCATTTGATTAACATCAAACTACTAACATCAAGTGACAGGAAAGCATATGGGAGGCGGTTAAGAGTCGCCTCCAACAAATGAGCTCCATGTCCACTTTGGGAGAGCCTGGCAAGCTACGCGTGAGTATAACCAGCCCCCACGTTCAGAGCCCAGCAAGCTATACGTGGGTATTAAATATGCTAAACACAGTAAAAAAAAACGGGCCTCATTCCCCTGACCCCGAAAGAGCCCCCAATTTCGCAGCGTTGGGTAGGACGAGTACGGAGAGGCTGCTAAAATCTCAGGGCCAATGGAAGCTGCCTGTATCACGAAGAAATATGGTGACGATCTGTACCTACAACGCACGTACACTTGCATCCGAGTCCTCGATAGAGGACTTGCTCATGCAAGCAAGAATGATAAGGTACGACGTCATCGGCTTGGCCGAGACGAGACGACGCCACCCATTCAACGCTGTCTGTGACACTGGAGAAGAACTGTTCCTCGAAACATGCGACAGTAGAGGAGTCGGTGGTGTCGGCGTTCTCGTCAACACGAGTTTGTCCATAAACATCGATTTATTCGAACTGCTCACAACCGATCAATACCGGTTTTGACAATCTTTGTCGGTTATGCGCCGACATCAAACAATGACGAAGAAGTCGAGGCGTTCTATGTGCACTTGGAGAAGTTCTACAGAGAAGGCCATACATTTTTCAAGGTCGTCATTGATGATTTCAATGCCAAGATTGGACCAAGAAGAACGTCTGTGGAACGTAGCACTGACATCCATGGATTAGAATGGAACGAACAGGGTCAGTGGGTTTTTAAATTTATCATGAAGATCAGATCATGGTAACTCGCAATCCCAGAAGCCTCACCGTCAATGCTGAACGTGGGAATCTCGTAATGGAGAGTATCATAATGGAATAGGCCACATCATAGTAAATAGAAAGTTCTGCGTAAATCTCGCCAAAATTATTTACCACCAACCACCAAAAAGTCATGCGAACATTGGAATGGTATAATGTAGGAGTAAAAATCTATGGTCGGCAATTACATCACTTTCGCTTTGCTGATGACATCGGCCTTGTAACAACAGACGTTAGCCAAGCGGAACGTATGCTTGCGGACTTTGATAAAGCGTGTGGAAAGGTTGGTCTTCGAATAAATCTCAAGAAAACGATGTTCATGAAGAACGGATTGGTTTCGCTTGCCCCATTCACGCTCAACGGAACGAATATCTCCGAGTGCTCCAGTTATGTCTATTTAGGTCGGGAAATCAATATGATGAACGACTTGGCTCCAGAGCTGATCGGAAGGAAACGAGCGGCTTGGGAAGCTTTCAAAAGAATCGAGGTTGTAGTGATTTTCGATTCAACGGTTCTTCCTGCCCTAACGTATGCGTCAGAAACCCTTTTCGCTGCGTGAGCAGGATGAAAGATCACTCAGCGTTATCGAACGCGCAGTCGAAAGGACGATGCTAGGAGTATCCCGTTTCACACAAGTAAAGGATGGGATTCTAAGCTCCGGCCTGCGTCAGCGATCAAAAATCAAAGATGCCGTTCTGTACGGCAAACAGTCGAAGATAAGATGGGCCGGATATGTATTGCGTATGAATGACAACCGATGGACAAAAGCTGTTGGTGACTAGATTTCTCAGGATGTCAAACATACTACAGGAAAACCACAGATCCAATGGTCATAGTTCTTTACGAAGAGCCTAGAAGAAAGATGTGATGCTCGACGATTCCCTAGAGCGAGCAGAATCTATTGGGCTATTCTTAAACGCGACAGGGAAAAATGAAAGGTTTACTGGCGCCCGCTCGAGTCACTCGACGATCAATGGGACTACAGGTGATGCAAGTGATAACGCCAAACACCAAACCAGATGCAATAAATACGGGATAGTTTTAGAATTGCTTCTTTAAACCCTGATTTTTAGTTCAAATTTAAGAGAATGAAAATGAGGAACGGTTTTTTCTTCTGGTTTCACATTCGAGATCAACAGAGTGAGTACTTTCGAATGCTTGGGCTTGTATATGGAACGGGAAGCAAACAAGGTGAGCGACTTTATTCTATGCAAGAACGGGAGGGCCAATTGAGTATCTTGCGAAAAGTAGCAGATGAGGCAAAAAATGCCTAACATTATCCCTATTAGCCGAATGAGGGTCGTTTTACACTTTTCACCAATGTTCTTTATCGCCGAAGACCCGTTTGCGTGTAGCATTGAATAGGAACAATACAACTGGGTGTTTGCAGAGTCCCACATCCTCTAGTAAAGCACTGGTGGTGCGATTAGTACTCAGGCACACAGAGTTTTTCGTGAGCTCTCTGCTGGAGTTTTATCAGTAGATTTGAGTTTGGATATTAAAGTAGCTTTTTTTATATCGGTAAATCTCAGAACCTCATTGCAAGCCAACCGCAAATTCAGCTATTTACTAATTTTACCAAGAAAAACCTTCATATTTCTATTTCGCCTGCTGTGACCTTCCTATGCCATCGTTATATACAGGTTAGTGGCAATCATCAGCTGATAGTCGCATCGACACTGCGCGACGATTTGTCGTTGACAGACTCTCATCGGACGATGAATGTTGTGTGGATATCTCAGGGTCACTCTGGCTACACCAGGTATTTTCTAAGAGCCGAGGCAAACTGGCTGCCATGTTGCCATTACCAAGTTTTCACTAGTCCCTCATTCACTATAATACAATTGTGGTCATATCATACTTCTTTGGTTAGAGCCTCACTCTTCGATGCACCAACATACAGTAGATACATGAAAGAAATAAATAAGCACAACTGTAGAACATGCTTCGAACCCTCGAAATTGTTGGTCTGAAAATTCGTCCATCTTATTTAAAATGCTAGTTTCGATTAGAAGGACAGAGGTATGAAGCAAAGAGCTCATTTATATCTATGGCCTCACTAATCACCTAGTCACTTGAGCAGATAGCAGTTTATTCATTGGTCCTAGTCGCCTTTGACGGTCTCCTAGTGTCCAGCGTGCTCATAGGATAAAGGCAGCATTGCACTAATCGCATGAGGACTTTCTTACCCTTGTCGCTTCTGGTACGCACGAATAGACTGTAGATTCATCGAGTTTTCGTGGAATATATGTAGGACTTTCTCGTTGAGCACCATTTCTAGCATGCTCTGAACTTGACTTTATCGAAGGCTTTGATTTAATAGAGGTCAGAGTCAAATCCGTACATACGCAAGTACACTCGCACACATATGAGACCATTTTGGAGATATATAAAGCGTAGACAGGGTGCGACCTTTGAACCAAACTGGATATCCTGCATGTACGTAGTGCTTTCTGGTTCTCGTTAAACACGACTATGCACTTTAGTAGGAACCATGTAGCTTCTCGATTAGGTGGTTCCTAATGGTTTGAAAGTGTCGCTGGGTATTCTACTAAAGAATGCGATTGTAAAGAAAGTATCAGAGTTCCTTCTTGAGATATTCATCTGCTTATTTCCACAACAAAGTTCTGAATCTCTTTTTAGACCCGCGCAGACCTACTAATATTCTTCTTCCATTTTTAATGCTTTTTCATCCTGACTATTCCTATACATTATTTCAGGATTTTCATTACGTCTCCATTTAGTAAACCTAAATTAAAAGATTTGCGATCATTACTCCGCCATTTGCAAAATTTATCCAGGGCAAAATGACCAAGGCACACATTAGGAATACTATTTTGGAGAAAAAGAGGGGCACCACTATACTTTCGATCTCGGAAGTTTAAACAATTTTCTTTTCCTTTTCCCCAATTCTTTTTCATCTCTCAAAATAAACATGAGCTTATCAGCTCGTTTCAGTAAGATCACATGGTTCAAGAGCAAATATAATAGATGGGCGAGTATTGATTATTTTTCACTGGTCAGTGAATAATGATTTAATAATGGTTAAGCATGATTTTTCTTTATTAGCTTTATTTTATCATTCCTGACCTCTGGAAGTTTTCTAAGATTACATGTTGGTCGATGAGTTATTAGTATTTCATCACATGACCCGACATCACTTTATGCGCATTTGCGGTGCTCTTTGTGAATGGCGTTGAAAACTGGTCGAGTCAATTCTCACTGGAATCTCGTGATAACAGTGGTAGAGTGCCCAAACACAAATCAGAAGAATAAGCCGGTTTCATAGAAGTCTGATACCAATTTTTACACTCCGAAGGAATGGTAGACTTCGTGGGTCCGCAGCCTCGTCAAACCAGCTCCTGTGTTGCTTGTTTAGGAAGTCACAACAACTTGAATCGGGCAAAAGTAGTGAAAAAGTACATCCGTAGGTGTGATTAGTATTGCTTTCGTATCAATTAATTTTCTTAATTTCTCTCCTTTTCTCATTGTTGGGCCTTCCGCCATCGCGAGGCTATGTGACGCCTTCTTAAGTTGCAGCTGGTTAGGGGTCGCTCATAATAGTTAATCCTCTAGAACAAAGGCACCCTGGCGCTCTGTCCATGACTACCAGCTCTTTCAAAATAATGACGAAAAGACACATAAGGCTAACAACGCTATGTTATTCATGTCTTGAAAAAGGCCGAGCTCTTTGTTGTGCTTTACACACTGAGTGCTTTGAGCAACAAGGTTGAGTCGTCACGCAAATGAAGCGATGAAAATAGTCGTTTTGTAGAGAGCAAATGACTAGATAGATATCCACCAGCTTTGTCCCCTGGAATGGAGTCGGTATTGGCAGTCAGTCCAGCGAGTGTTCGGCGCGCTACCTGCTTGGTCAGCTGGACAGAGCCTCGTCGTGGAAGTCTGTAGGCATGGGCGGTCCACCACGAAACGCCTGGGTCCCAATCGCAGCAGCACCTCTTTGTTAGCTGCCTTCCTCCCTTGCGAGGCAGGTCTTATCGCCTCTCGATAAGTCTTTAGCTTAACAGACTAGTTCTTTATGATTTTTGCTCAGTTCGAACCTTGAACATATTTAAAGTGACCAATCCGATGATGCATATAGATTTTCTCTCTCTTTATTTTCTTCTAACAGTTTAATTTTATAGCGTTTTGTCATTGTTATCCTGAAACCAGAAACAAAATTCATTGTCTTCGTTTGTTTTGGAGGTTTTAAAATTCGATTTAGTTAGTAGCCCTGATTTTTCTTTCATTGGTTTAAGATAATTCTCACACTTCGACTCTAAGGAAGCAGGCAAGCAGGCAATTCCTATTTACGTATTTTATTTATACTTATTTTTTTAATCATTCATATATTCTGCGAGTCCTAGCAGTTCGTTCGTTTAATTCAATGGCGCGAGTCCGGCACCCAAGCAGACCTTCGGATTTGCGTGGGGATTCGGGTGCCACTTGAGTACGTGTTTTTGGATCGAAAGGAAGAAAAGATTTTTTTATTTTTTTAAAAAAGTTTTTGGAGAAAAGTCTTTTACCGATTTGCCGTTCCTGTAGCAATGTGAGGTTTGATCATCAGGGTCGAACTTGCGACCATGCGTGTGCTGCGTAGCATCTTTAACCACTGCGCTTCCTCACATCAACCAGGAGACCAGCTTTATTCATTTAATTGGAAAAATGAGTAAATTTGACCAGTTTGGCAGTTTTTGGACGCCATCCGCCTTGACTCGGCCTCCCGTTAGCGGAGATGACCCTTCCCCAGCAGATTGCGCAATAGCAAGCCCACCGTTCACTGGCACACGTCCAATGTCCTTCCGATCCAAATACTCTAAATTTTAGTAAATTTTTCTTCAAAAGAGGACAAGGCGTTTAATTCAACCATGTTTTTTCCGCACTCTTTCAGACTTTGATTTCACCACTTTCATTGCCGACTTCGTAAATTTCTAAAATTTCTCACGCAATCACGCTGACCGCAAGCATTGAATTACGGGATAGCTGTTTAGTAGTTAGAAAAAAGAGTTCGCCGAAGAAAAACCATGGAAATACGTTTTATACTTGATACTTGACACTTGATCGGCCCGTCCTCACTGGTTGTGCGGGCCCCAGCATAATCACCATTCATCGGAGATTTGCTGGTTAAGCCATTGTGATTCCCGGCAGTTCAGAGGTCAGCCTAGCGAAGGTTTAACCAGCTCGTCACTACCACAACCAGTCGTAGCCCTTGTTGATCAGAGGGAGATTTGCCACCATGCGACTTTGATACCAGGACGGTAGCGAACCCTGGTATTGGTTTACTCTTAGCTAGGCTTCCTGATGGAAACACCGGTCTCCTTCTCAACCTGGAAACTCTGCCAGGAGGATGAATCCCCTCTCTGTACATCGCAGCACGACACCCAGGAAGGCCTCTCAGCCACTATGAGGCGGTAAACTGTTGGGAGGAACACATTTTTTTTATAGTCTTCCAAAAATCAGAATCTTATTACAGGAAAGAACTTGTGTTTGATATGAAAAAATTTGCAGATCAGAGTGCTTTTATTTCATTTAGTAACGGTCAGTAGCCGCGTCGAGATACGTTGCTTTAAAATTGAGATGTGCAATTTTCGGCCACGCATGCATTGAAATTAATGCGTGCTGGGGAAATATCTGCCGTCATTATTTCCGGATGTTATCGCGCAGTAAAGGTGCTCTCCAGTTTTCTATTCTTACCATGTGGATTCTTTCCGGGATTTTTCAGAAATCACTTCGATATGACTTCTGAGTATTTTGGTCTGCTACCACCAGTGTTGGTTCGAAAGATTTGCTGTTGCTTGGACTTGGACGATATCGTCAATTTACAGGTAATATTCCTTGCTTTTTAATTCAGAATTTTCGATAACCCAATAGGCATTTAAAACTATTTTAAACATGAAGAGCTGATATCACAATGGTTCCAATGCTCTTTTACGCGGAAAGGCTAACCTTCCCAGGCACTAGTTTGACCTGGCACCAGGGCCGCCAGAACTCCTAGTTCGTCCATGGTAGCGAAATTAGTATGAAACTTGTCTGGGGCTGGTTCATTCCTTCTATTCTATGTTGAAACGAGCTATCACAGCTATCCCAAAATTCCAGAGGAAATCGACTCGGCTATCTTTCAACGGCACTCATGGAGAAGACCACAAGTTCTCAAACAGCAGCCGAACCCACCAGGAAAAAATTCGAAAATATATATATATATGTAATATGGCGGATACCAGGATGTAAATTGAACGCGGGGGTGCTGGTATCCACACAATATGATATGTGATGCCGAAGCCTGTGGTAAATATTTCAAATATTTCGAACCTGAGTAAAAAGAAAAGAAACACTCGAGTCGGCTTCTTCAGATTCTGGACTATCGGAATCTTACTGCTTTAATACACAACTGAACACGCGGAGATCTCTTAAACGAAAATAAAGCGCAGTTGGCGTTATGAAACGGCCTGTGGAGAATGTGAACCTCGAATCGTACCACATATCACGAAGATAGAAGAGGAAATACAAAGTTCTGTCTTACGTCGGCGGTCGAGAGTCAGCAACCTTAGCATATAAGCCAAGATGTCAAAATCAACTAGGCACATCAGATGCCGCTTAATGACAGCCGATAGACAAAGGAGTCGAACACAGCAAACTGCTCCAATAGTCAAATGGTCTCACGACGATCGTAGAAGAAAAAACCATGATGCTCAGTGAGAAGCGAGCAGAACTCCACTGAAGAGCTTTAGAACAGCGAAGGCCTCATTGACTTCATTGGCCTTAATTGTTTCATTGCGGTTTTGAAGAAGGAAAAGCACTGACAGTGGTGAGCTAGCAACATCTTCAACATCTTTAAGGCAACGGTTCTTAAGCACACTAAAAGAAAACTACTACAAAACTAATCCATTAACTAGGAAGTTTGTTCATTATTTCCAACTTTTATTAATTGCATATTACTACTCGAACGAATGCCGAGATATGACCAAAATTCGGAACTTCAGCTGGGTTTCGAACCAGCGATTGCCGTTCCCACTCATGTGCTATCCACAACATCGAGTTTTGCTCATATCTCAACATCTTTGCAGTAGGATTTCGCAAAGTAACCTGGCGTGAAAAAGAATGGGTAATAACTAAAAGGTTACGACATTTGAGTTGTGTACTGTTTCAACTAAAAAGGT